>CAXAMN010024732.1:0-12617 GCA_963970005.1 Durusdinium trenchii | reverse complement strand
TAATGTAAATAGCTTTGAAGTCTATTCGCCAAGCTTGGAATATGCTGAAACATGGCTTTGTTCCAGCAAGTCCCTTACACCACAGATTCAAGCTGCTATTACAGCCGTGCCAGGAGTCTTTCGGTTTCGAGTCTACACGCATGACCCTCCTCTGTACACAGAACTTGGAGCAACTGACCGATGTTGTGTCACCTTTGGCATTGCTGAACCTGAAGTTCATACGGTGACTGACTCCCTTGCGCCAATTTATGCTTGTCTAAGTCAAGAAATTGCTTCCTCTGCTCAGCAAGACCTCCAAAGGGTAATCCCCCTTTTCTGGAACATGCAGTTCGGTGATGCCCCCACGTTCTATCGCTTTCACACTGTCACTTTTCTTGATATTAGGTCCTGCACGCAAGAAGAGAGATGGCAACTCCAGAGCATCCTAATTGACATGAACATTCCATATTATATCCAAAAAAGATTACTTTTGGTTATCTATGCTGAAGGAGCTGAACTTGAAAATTTCAGGCCTCGAACCTTCCAAGAACAGATCAAGATTCCCTTTGGCAAAGAAGAAGGCAGCCTACAATGTTCTTTCACTGCGGGAACCAACGAAAACTGTTGGATTGTTGACATTAGTACTACTGGAAGTGACACCCATGAAGCCTTTCAAATTGAGGATGACGGATCACTTATGATGCAAGATGGATCTGTTGATGTAGACTTCAGTGAAGAGTTACAAAAAGTCTTGGGCGCAATACAGATCCGACCTGCCATAGTGCATGTCCAAGATAAAGGTCAACAGAAAGTTGTTGCCTTTTTTGCGTCGCCCACTTCACTTCCGCGAATACCTGGTACCTTTGTTGACCACAAAGCACGAAAAAGAATTGTCCACTACAAACAGCCTGATGTCCATACTGCAGAACGGACCTCCAACATTTACGTTAAAGAGACAAAAACTGACCACCATGTTGGGGCACATAATAAAGGACTATGTCAGGGTGCTCGGCTTAGTGGATTTTTTCCTCTACCAGGTAACAGCATGTCGCGCAGAAGATTTGGGCAGCTGCAAGTCTTTAGCTTTGAAATTGGCAAGCGAGACATTGCTGCTGATTTGCTTGATGAAATAGTTCCTATTTGCCTCGTCGAAGCTGAACTCTCCACGAAAGAGGTTACTCATCTCCTTGATAAAGAGAGACAAAAGCATCTCCTTGACCATCATACAATCTTTCTTGAATGTACGACCTCAAAGCCACCCCCCCAACAGTACAATGGAGATGTCATCACAACTTTACCTGAGCATGAAAGTATTATTCATTGCCAAATTGAACAAGGTCAAAAGCTGCAAGTCCTACAACCACGCTTCGAAAGAGGTAAAGTCTCTCGGTGTTTCAGTAATGCACTAGAGCTCAGTGTCTATGACCGCGCTAACCTCATTCTCTTTCTACCCGGTCAGATAGACATTCATGATGTCTTTGAGAAAGCTCCCTTTGGCCGCATACTTTCGATTTGCTACAATAATCAATTTTCACACAAGAACCATGCTACAGAGCCCGTTGCAACTAAGCATGTTACAAAGATTACTAGCAGCAACCCTCAATATAGGACAAATGCCCAAAGAGATACCTCTTTCACTGGCGAGGGTCGTGACAACAAGCAATCACCTGCTCGTTCGATTCCGTCTTCGTCTGATCATAATCAAGATGCAGTCAGTCCTCTACCAACTGAAATTGATGCAACTGGTTCTACATCCCGAGAAGAAGAAACAACACCGAAACAGGACTTTGACCTTTTGTCCTATCACTCCCCAACCAAAAAGGACCAGCTTTGTAGTGATGTCACTACATCTCCCCTAACAAAAGACCGTGGTGAACATCAAGCTGCGAATCAAGAAAGTCAAGTCAACCCAGAACCTTCTTTGCTAGAACTTGCTGGGGCACCTGAACGATTGTCAGTAGGCAAGGTTTGCATCTCCAATATTCAAAAGGATTCTTGTGCTGTAAATGAAGCAATGCAAGTTGATGAAAGCTCTGCCCTGCACTCTGCAAACAGAAACATCAAGCTTGATCGTATCGCCGGTCCTAATGACTTACAGCAATCCCAGACCTACAATGCCGAAACCCACCAAATTAAAGAGCTCCCTGAAGAGAAGGTAGTTGTTCCTTTTTCTCTCAACGAATGCCCATCGGGCAATGAAGCTTCACAACTTTCGACCGATTCGTTTTGTGAGCAGGTATACCAAGAGTTACAACAACAACTTGAAGACGATCCCAAAAAAAAAAAGCTGGCCATCGAGTCCATTCAACCAAGTCAAAACATACTGTTGAAGAAATCCTTGACAGGAGACACACCCCTAAGAAAAGCTCTGGTGATCCGCGTCGACAGGCGACTAAGAAACCTACTGCAAAACCCGCCCCAAAACGAGGTGATGGCCTTAGCCATCATCTTGTGAAACGGGGAATCAACGCCCAACATGTCTCCTGTTGTGCTACGAACAAAGACTCAGTCAACGAGATCCTCCAAAACAAACGTCGGCAATCATATATTCACCAGATACAGCAGATGATCAGCCGTGATGTCTCCCTTCAAAACATGGACTTTCAGGATGAAGACATTCAACGGGCTGTATCTTTATATGAGAACCTTAATGCTACTGCTTGCTACTATACGGCTGCACTGCGCATTGTCTCCAAAGCAAACTGGAACAAGCAGGTAAACTTCGAAAATCACATTGGTCACCGAGCAATGGTTGCAGTAGCCAAAGGCTGGACGTGTGCATCTCATTTACCGAATGATGATTTCGATCATTATCACCTAGCTTTGGCTATGTCTGCTCTCCCCAAGGATACTCATATGGACTTGCTCAGAACATATGAGTCTATTGTTGCTATTATTCCGCCTCCATTTCATGACTTACTAGGATCCAGAGTCTCATTTACTTGTCTGAGTTGTCGTAGAACTGTCGAGCACAATGTCGCCACATTCATAGTCACCAACCCTCCGACAGGACTTTTATTGCATGTTGCCTTTTTCGAAGCTGCCTTTCCATGGTCAGAGCATCTTTTGCCCACTGGACGAGATGATGGAATAAACGTCTGTCAAGAATGTCAAGAATGTGCCAGTAACTTCAACTGGGCCACTGTTTCTTGCTCACCTTGTCGACTTGTATGGCTGCATTTTTTACGAAAGAACCAGCCGCTTGCAACAGATTATGACAAGTTTCTTAACAAAGATACTTTCCACTCATGTGGGCAAATTTGGCAATGCATTGCCTTAGTTATTCATCAGGGTCCTGACCCACTGAATGGGGAGCAGCAACCGTGTGAGCATTTCTACGTGTTAGGACATGAAAATACCAACTCTACAATCCTAAAGTACGATAATGCTACCGGGCTGAGCCAATTATGTGTCTCACAACTTAAAGCAGGTGATCGAATTTGTGGTATCCTTTACCGACATGCAACAATTTCGAGCACATGGTGTCACACGCGACCTCCTAAACCAACTTCCAATATTGCGCGTGGCAAAGACTCAAAACGTGCCAAAAACAAATTTGGGCAGCGGGAAGTGAGTACACCTAAGAGAAAACATGCTACAAAAAGGGCCATTGACGTTGGGAATCGAAAAGATGTTGTTGGCCCTGTCCCTCTCAATCCGAGCGAACTCCAGGCTGCTTACATCCCGGAGAAACTATGCCCGCCGCCCCCCAATGATGCAACTATTCCTGCAGAGCAACTGAGAGCCATTGAGGCATCTTTGTCGCAGTCATCGCAAGCGGATGTCTTGAGCATGTTCGATGGATGCGGATCGTCCTTGGACATTCTCATTGAAAAGTTTGGCTATCGCCCCAAAGTTTGTGTGTTGTGTGAAAGAGATGAAACGCTCAGATATTTGGTTGCAGAAAAACATGGAATCTCAGTTAACGTTCAGTGGATACACAGCCTCAAAGGAGGCATTTTCCTCTATGACTCTATGCGAATGATGTCGACCTTCTCTTTGATGATGGAGCGAGAATCTTAAGAGAGTTTGTCACTTTAAGTGATTCTTGTCATGTCTTTGTCATTGGAGGCAGTCCCTGCACTGACCTCACCTATGCTGGTCAAGAACATGGACGCTTGGGTATCTGTGGTCCTGACAGTGTCTTCTTCTTTACGATGCATCTCGCACTATATCTGCTTGGTACAGTCCTTCCTAAGACGCATATCCGCTTTCTTATTGAACATGCAGGCTCAATGCACTATGATCACTTCACTTTCATCAGAGCCTGCCTTGGCTTATCGCACATTACACGAGACAAAATGACTTGGTGTACTTCAAAAATATCGCCAGCAAAAAGACTTCGTCTTTTCTTTCAAAACAACATCCTCCATGACACAGTCGATTCTCAAGCCTTGTGCCAAGAAGACCTCCAATGGCCAGCTGACTGGAAACCACTCTCCATCCATGATAAAGGGAAGTTTCGCGACGTTTTTATCAAACCTTTCATGCGACCCCTTGAAGTCCTCAGCGATATCGCTCTTCGCTACAGCTGGACTAGCTACCACCCTGCAGCTCTACTGTGGAGAACTTCATACTGGCACACACACGAACGTTTTGCTGTCGTAGCGAACATGTTCACTGACAGTTCAGTTCCTGCCTTTCAATGGAGTGACTTTATACCTGCAATTTATTATCCGGCATGGAGGCGCTTTCTGAGTTGCTTCTACAGCAAAACCTCCTCTAATCCAGAGAAAGATGCGGTGCTTCGTGATGTTCTTCCGTTATTCCACAACAGCAGTATACGAGTTCCTTTTCGTTTCTTAACTGACAGCGAGGTTTTGCAAGTCTCAGGTCTCAGCCGCAACTTTGCCACTTTTTCGCGTCTTAAACACGTTTTACACTCGCAAACAATACGCTCCTTTGTTGGTAATTCCTTTCATCCCAAGCTCATCAGCCTTGCCATCGGCACGCCAGACCACGTTCGAGCATGGATCCAAGGAAAAACCGAATGCTTTTTTGGGGTAGCTTCCCCTGATGATGTTAGACAAGGGTATGTCTCCTTTAAACAAGCCATCGAAAACAACTTCAAGATGACGGGCAGAAGCACTCAGATTACAATTGTACCTGAGCCTTATCGGCACATTAACTATCGGCGCTTGGTGATGTCGCCTGTCAATAGGCCTCCAATTGCTCAACCTATAGTAACACAGAAACTGCCGCATTATCTTACCAAAGAAGCCATTGACAATACCAACAAGGATAGGCGAGAGAAACGTTTTGACATCCTAGGCAAAGAGCCTTTGATCAAGTTTCTCACTGACCTTAACCTCCTTGACTATGTAGAGCAAGCAGCAGTACCGCAATGGATCTTCTTCAATGAAGAAATCGTGCAAGCCTTGTGTACCCTTTCTGTCAATAGTGATGCCCTTGACACCTACCGGCAAGAACTATTGCATCAGTGCACCTATCACAGAATCACGCTATTTTTGCGACAGCTTCTTAGTACGATCAAAACAGCGGATACAGGGTTCATTATTTGTTGGCTTGCCCACCAACCAGTTCACATGAGATATCTTGGTCCTAGTCGAGCCAAACACCTGTATCTATTGCGCCTGCATGACACACTTGAGATTTTGCTTTTCAAGTATGGTGGAGAGCCCGTACACATCTGCCAGCCCTCGCAGTCGTCCTCCTGGTATCGCTCCATGTTTGGTTTTCAAACAAACCCCCAGGGGGTTGGAACTGAACATTTATGTGCTTTCGCGATCCAACAAGAACGCATCTGCACGATTACCGAAAAGCCGTGGACACATAGTTTTGTTGAGCCAGGATGTGCCTTGTGGCGACTTTCCCACCTTTTGTTAGCAGCAGAGAACCAAGTATGCAAAGAACCCTTTGCCAATGTCTGTCATCTTGTGTTAGGAAATTTTCCAGTCATTCTTATTGGAGGTTTCCTTCAGGATTGGTGCCTTAGCATCTGTCCTGATAGTGCACGTGCAGCTCACCCGCGACTTCAAGAAAGTATCTGGCAAACAAATAGAGTACCCAATCTCTGTCTGCTGCTTATCCACCAACTTGAAGCCCCGGATGTCAGTAACTGTGAACAGCTGATTTCCCTGACGCCTACACCACACGCCTCACATCCAACTCTTCCTGCGACTATTGCAACTGAACAAGCTGCTGCTCAAATCCCTACAGAGGCTTGCATTGACGATTGTCGGCTTATGGCGCTAAAATCTGTTTGTACGTTTGCACACAAGGAGAGATTTCGGCCAAAATTTTCCACAGAGCTAAGGCTCTGTTACAGACTGAATGACGCGGTTATGTCACCTACCCATCAAATCTCTCCGTTTAGTGCAGCGTACCCTCTCTACAGGCCTCAAAGCAGCTTATTGGCACACTACCCAACAAACCAATGCTTCCATCACGCATGTTTCTTCCCTTCACTTCCTCATTCATTTTACCCATCCCTGTCTGCCATATCGGCAGATCAAGATTGAGGATTTCCTCATGTTGTGTGGTTTTGATGGCAATGTCAATTTATCAGATGCCGTACATTCTATACGTGTCAACATTGGCAAGTTCACAGATTGTACTGTCTCCGACCCGTCCACGCCTATGGGCGATACTCCTTTCGTTCTCCCGAATGAAGTACAATCCTTACGCCAAATCCCTTCGAGGTTTTGGCAGCTCTGTCATAACATCCTACAGTTCCGTATGCAGAGACCTAGCAACCTGCCGGTCTCTGTAAAAGGAATTCACTCTTGGAATCTCAATAGCTGGTCTCCTGGACTTTCCACCAATTTGCACAAGACTTGGATAGTCAAAACCATGTTGAAACAAGCCCCTGTACTGCTACAGGAAACAAAATGGAATCAAGCCAATCTCCAATACTTATCCCACACATGGCCTGACATTAAGGTAGTTACCACTCTTGCCAAGCAAAATCCGGGGGAACAAGCTGGAGTTGCAATCCTGTTTCCTCCAGGCTGGAAAGTCCAAGAAGAACGTGTTCTGGTCCAACACTATGCAGTTGCTGCCCGTGTTGAATACCAAGCTTGCACTATATGGCTTGTCTCGATTTATATACCTCCGAACAGCCCTAAGTCCTTCGTTTCAGCTACTCTGCAAACCATTCTTGTCTTGACCGATCATCCTGTCTTTGTAGGAGGAGACTTCAATCGATGTGATCAGAATCACTTTCATACGTGGGATGACTTCCTTGTACAGGCTGGACTCACTGACGTTGATCCTACGCTCCCAACTTACAAATACCAAGACCAAGAATCCGCACTTGATCGCTTCTTAGTGCCCAGCCTGTTTCTGGATACAACACAGCTTTTCGCTCGTATCTATGGCAGATACCGGATAGATACCTGCCATCACAAAGCTTTGATGCTTAGGCTAAAAATGAAACCACGCCTTCGACCACATCCGCAGTCAGAAAAGCATCATACCATACCGACACAAGTTTTTCTTGATCCAACTGTGGCATCGGAAAGTTTGCAGGCGGTTACAAGACAAGCTTCCCTACTAGCTCTCAAACGAAAAATTTCATTAGCGCAGGAAACTAGACTTGCTGGTGTGGTGCTCTCGCAACATTGCCGTGCAATTGTTTGGAGCTGGTGGAGAACTCACTCCTGTCACTTCAAGAAATTGTCGCCTCTAAAACGCCTATACAAGCTTTTGGGCCAAGAGCAAACACTTCTGCACATACGATGGGAAGAAGTACGCCTGTTGTATGAGCAAAGTGCAGATGCTGATCTTTTACAACCATGGCAAACCCAACAAGGATGCCTTTTGATTCCAGCTACCATCATAGCTGCTGCTTTACAAGCAGCAGAAGTTGCAACTGCGGCGAATGTGCAACTGCCTATAGGCACAGAAAACACAGACCCAATCCAGCGAACTAGAAGACAAAAAATTTTCTGGGACAGACTTAAAACCGTGTGTCCTAGAGGCACCTTCTATCATGGACCTTTGTTACAACATAATGGGCAAGAATGCCGTACTGCCCTTGAGTATGATGAAGCAATGCTTGCGACCCGTGACTTTTGGTTCACACACCCTGTTAAGTATGATCGAGATTGGCATGACACGCTTTCGGCTTACCGACGGTGTGTCTTGCCGTGGCCTGCAATTCCTGAACCCACAGAGCAAGACTATATCGAGCACCTCCTACTTACTAAAGACTCAGCTCCAGGCCCTGATGGTTTACCTTATGCTCTTTGGCGGATCTTCCCGCAACAGACTGCTGCAATCCTTAAGGACGACTTTCATCACATTTTAGCTGGTGTACTGGCACCACCCACCCAGGTAGGCGTATGGATCCCGAAAGCCAAGCAAGGACCCACGGCGGACTTTTTCCGACCGCTAGGTATGCCTGACACGCTTGACAGACTGCAAGACGGCGCAGCTGCTGCCATTCTTTTTCGAATTACCCGGCACAGTTTTCACCCTGCCCAAACCCTGCTCAATTCCTTTCGAGAACCGCAGAGAGCTGCGCTGGAAGTACAAGGAGCCCTTGAGGGATCCTCGCCCGCTTCTGCCCTCTTTGCTGATCTTTCCAAAGCTTTTGAGCGGATTAATGCACATTGGATCCTTCATATACTACGTATTCGTCAGTGCTCCCCTTGGGTCCTCCAATTTGCGCGTTATCTGCTGTTTGGTAGAAGAATAAGACACAAAGTACAAGGACGACTCTTACCAGCAAGAAACGTGCATTCTGGAGTGGATATGGGACGATCCACATCTGTGTACTTCTTCTGCCTTGCCATGGACCCAATATTTGTTGTGCTCAATCAAATCCCACAAGTTATTGTGGTTGCGGGGTATGTTGATGACACTACGATAGTTGGTCAACAGACGGACTCGAGGTGGGTTCAAGAGGTCTTTCAAAATATCAGGAAATGGAAGTCGGCAGGTATTGTCATGGACACGCACCACTGCTGGCAAGTAGGCTTCTCCAGCAGAGCCCTTGACGAAAACACGCTGCACAAAGTTGAGGATGTTTGGAGTCATGTAACTCCCATCCACGAATCAGGACAAGCCACTTGCAGCGCAGCGCTACAACGAGTCCCTAGTTATGCACGTCGCTTTGTCCTTAGACACGGTGACCACTGCATACATATGGCCTCGGAGGTCATTCCCAGATTAGCAACTGAAGGGCACCCTATGCTCTGCCGATTGGCAGCCAGTCCGTGCCAGTGTCGATCAAAAACGCAATTGCTCACTAATGTCAGTTACACCTCTGAGCAGCTGTATTGTCTGGACCAAGCAGGACTAGGCGGCCAGTGTATAGTGCCGTCCACTGTCAATCTAGGCCTTACAATCCACACAGGGTGGACGTGTCAACTCACGAGTGAGGCCATGGTCAAAATGCAGCTGCAGTCATCTCTCATCACTTTGCTGTCAAAACAGCTTGTAAAATTCCGTACGAGGCTAGCAGCTGCCAATCGGGCCAACCTTAGCATTCATATGAAGATTATATACTTCAATACTTTTTCTCTGAGCCTTTTCTACTATTCGCAGACACAACGTTTCTTCTCGCCCAAGCTTCTTAAACCGCTGTATCATGCAATGGCAGATTTTTTGCTGCAGCGGCATTGGTTCCCACAACACCTTTTGGTAGGTCTCTGCAGATGGCTACGTTTAGGCCCGCTGCTTGACCCAACTATTATGCAGGCGATTTCCCTCTTTGGATGCTATTTACGGCACGGGCATAGGTCCTTTGCAGAGGAAGAAGTAGGTTCCTATGCCACGCAAATCCAGCAATGCTGGAAGTTTTGGCAGCAGCAACTTCCTGCCGAAGACATACAGCGGCTCCTAGCTCTCTTAAGGCAAAACAATACGCCTGCGCAGAGAGCGAGTGGCTTCAAACAGCTGTTCAAGCAACTTGCCATTAACAAACTTCTTACAGCCTCTCATAGGCATTTGGCTGCGCGAATATACAAGAATGGCTAGGCCATGGGTCCCTCTATTCTTTTCTTAGACTGGTTAGCGGACCTGCCTACCACTCAGGTAGGGGCAGTGCCACGATATGCTGTCTTGCGATGGGCTTTAGGAGAAGATGCTGATTTCTGGTTGCCCCTCAGAGGCAAACTCAGTCGTAGCCAACCCTGCGTATGGTGTAACAACCTTACACGATGCTTTCCGTGCGGACCAGGGCATGGAGCGCTTTGCCCGACTTGCTTCCTGCCTGCTACCCCAATGGACCTTGCTTTGAATAACCTTTCTGATGAGAGTAAGAACTTTCTGCACTTCCATCAAATTATCGTGCCTGAGCCCAAGCAACTGCCTCCTGCGTTCTCTCGCCTGCTGTCCTCTGCAGGCTGTCGAGCGCTTGACTCGTATGTTCCCTGCGTACTCTGTCAGTGTGGCTTCAACTCTATCGATCATTGGTTATCCTTTTGTCCGGTTGTACACCTAACCTGGCTGGCCTTGTGGGTTGCTCCTGCACCAGAGATTAACTGGCGCAAAGTACCATCCCGCAGCGTCGGAGTAGCACTTTGCTATATGCTTTTCCATCTTCGGCGATTAGTTACCGAATGTGGCGGACTCCGACCGGACATTTCGTGTGTGCACAACCGCACGATCTCGCACCACGTGCTTGACCTATGGCAGCGTATCTACCTTTCACTGCCTAGCACGCTGCTCAGGTACTTCCGTGCTCCACCACAATCCAGCAGTACGGCGTGTACTGACTCTACCAAGATTAGGTTGCAGCGATTCCCCATGGTCGTACTTGAAGCTGCACTGCTCCCTCCTAAGGGGCTTGCAACGACTCAGTCCTTTGCTAAAGGAGACACGATTGCCACCTTCGCTAAGAATGACCACCGTCTCCGGTTGCTTCTGTTACAACACAGAAAGCTTCCTTTCCCTACTGCTACCGCATGTCTCGTACCCTTCTTATGCCACTGTGGAGCCACACATTTACGTTTGCAAGCCACGGATGATCTGTCTGCAAATACAATTCTCCTGCTCAGTGAACCACAAGAATGGCAAGGTTGTCTTGTGCAATTCGACGGCTCTGCACATAAGCGCACACAAACAGGGGGGGCAGGAGTTAGCCTGCTACATGTCACGTCGTCCTCCACCTCTCTTGTCCAGTGGCTTTCCACCCCCTTGCTCTCTTGTTCTGATAACGTCGTAGCAGAAGCACATGCCTGTCGAGCTGCCATTAACCTTGCATTTGAGTACTATGTCTCCTGCATGTCAAGAGGCATCCCCATTGACAGTGTTGTGGTGCAGGGAGACATCTTGCCTGTCATTAATTATCTTCAGTACAAAGGAAGAATCAAAAAACCCGCTGTTGTCGCCATCTTAGAACAATGCCAGCAATTGCTTGCCCGAGCGCCTTGTCTGTCCCGCCTTGTCTATCTGCCAAGGGAGTGCAATCGTCTAGCAGACTATTTTGCTGGTCAGCAGTGCTGCAGCTAAGGAAGCAGAGGGCAACCCACTTGTTCCCTTACATCATGCGGCGCTCCCGCCGTTTCAATTAGCACAAGCTTTGGGTTTCATCATTCAGCAGGGAGATGCATCACAAGTCCCTGCTTTCGTCCTCACGGAGTGCCCTTCCCCTACTCCTCAGGAGATGCACACACTACTCCGGCGGCACCCGCACTACAAATGGGTTGCAATGGACTATATTGCCCTAGCAGTAGCGTCCTCTCATTGCCTCAGCGTAGGGTACAAGCCCACAGTTGATGCCTTGGGAGGCCGATTCTACTCAGTTGGCAATGCAGCGCAGCGGCTGCCACGGCAGGTTCGGCTGCTCCTCTTTGGCAACTCGCATTGGGAGATGGATATTAGTGGAGCGCACTATGAGCTCATGAGACGGCAATGCAAGGCAGCTGAGGTTCACCTAGCATTACTGCCAATCGCGCAAGCGAGAGACTACCTCAGAGGAGCTCTTCGGGCACACATTGCAGAGGATGAAATTGGCCCCCTGGTAAAGACATGGCCACCAGTCATAATCAACAGTGCCACTCCGCAGGAGGCAATAGAGTACCTCAAGAAGCGTATACACACGGAGCTGTCACATCATCTGGTGAGCTTTGCTCGGGAAGTGTTCGCTGCCAGCCGTTATGCTATGCATCATCCTCCCTCATGGTGCCCTACTGGTCCAGAGCGGACAGGGCGAGGGGCTCCTTTTCATTACTTCGAGGTCCTTGAACAGCAGGTTACATGGGCTGCCTATTCCTTTCTACAACCTCGGGTAGGCTTCGCTTCGGCCATTTGGTTGCATGATGGCTTTTGGGTTGCCCCTCGACCGGAGGATGAATCGCTTACAGCCCTTCATGCTCATCTCTGCCAGAACTTTGGCTTCGACCCTGCCGAGCCGCCACTGATGAGGTGTGATCCATTGCAACCCAAACTTGCCCAACTGCTATCAGAATGTACTTCCGCGGCCCCTGTCATCGGCTCACTCTCCCATGCCTCCTCTCAGCGGCCTCTCCCTGCTGTAGTGCGCATACACAGAAAACGTATTTTCACTGTTGCGCACCCAGAGCAGCAGGATGCCCTTGAACAACGACTCATGAAAAGAATAAAAGTACAAAATACCAAGCGGCGACGTATACGATAATTCGCGACCTGTGCGAACAAAACCAAGGAATCCCCTTTTTAGCTACTCCTCTGCTGTGGCTAACTTTTTT
>CAXAMN010024730.1:0-12619 GCA_963970005.1 Durusdinium trenchii | reverse complement strand
TCAAGTTTGGACCACCAAACCACCCCAAAAGATGCTCGAAACTTTTCATGTCTGGGGTTCTCATATCTAGTATCATATCTTTGTTCTCCCTTGATTGACTTAACTTGAGCGCAGGCCTTGTCCTTTGGAATGCCCAAAGCACTGGGCTGTGCCAGCTGCCCCCCGGTGGCGCTCGGGAAACGGTTGGGACCGTGTGTTTCTTTTTTTTTGGCGGTTTGGACCTATGCGGTTGGGGAGAAAACCGGGTAAAATTGAATTGGAAAACACATTTTCTTTTTTGATCGTGCTCGTCTTCTTGAATTGGTCGGAAGAATCTCCAATATTCTTCCTTAACGACCAAGTGACATAGATTTTTTTAGTACGATAACACAAGTAATACGATTCACATGAATCTACTACGATTCCTCAAAAAACATACGATCTCCAAAAAAGTGGTCGAATTGGTGGGGTGTCTTGGGGCCCGGACGACACCCTCAGCCCACAGCTGATGCACATCGACTTCAACATCGTTTTCTCCATCACGCCAGGCTCTCAGGGGCTCCGCACTGCAAGTAGGCTTTGGAGAATTCTTTGCTCCACTGACGCCGATATAGCCCTAGAGCTCGGCATATTGTATTCTTAGCTGCGCTAAGCGGGTGTGTTCGTCTACTTACACGGGATATTCGTCCGATGAAATCTTCATCAGACCAAGTGCAATGCACTGCCGGACTCTCAATGAACTCACACGACAGGTCCAACATCCACTGCACATCAAGCCTTGGGTGAAGGATGGGTAAAAAAGTGCAAAGCTACAACATGCTAGAACCTTCAGCGCGGGTGATCGACTATTTATTTTGCAAAAACACCAAATTTACAAAAAGCTTGCCTGAACCGGCAACCAGCTACAGAAGGTGGCAGAACATGTGCAACTTTGGCCTCACATGGAAGCCAGCAACCCCAAGCCTGCAACCGATCTTTGCTAAAGTTGCGTATCCGTCCTTGCCCGGGAGTGAGGGTGGAGTGACAAGACCAAGTCCCCTGAAAACAAGAGCGCGTGGCGACCTAAGCCAGCTAGCAGGGATCCCCCCAAAAAATGAACTGAGAGGGCAAAGCCCAGCCACAATGAATGCCCAGCCATCGCGAACAAGGGTTTGCGCCTGCTCGCGGTCCAACCAGACACCATTGCCATACAGAGACCGCCAAAAGCGATCTATTGCATGGCAGCTCCACCGCAATACTTCCACCACTTCTTGAACACCACCTTCCTCAAGATGATTCAGCTCCTTTGTCGTTGGAACCAGCAAAACACCCAGGCCCACACAGTTACATAAAACCGCTGCGCAAAACATAACCATGCGTCTAGTCTGTCCAAGTCGACGCGCTGCAACTCTTCGTCCAGCCAAGATCCGATTGGGGCAGCGTCATGGCCTTTGCCAAGGCCGCGCGGTTTGCCGCGTAACCTTGGGCATTGGATGGCTGCCGTGCGAATTGTGAGATGGACCCAGGTGACCCAAATCCAAAAGGGTGCTCTTAGAGCAAACAAGGAGCGAACCAACTGGAA
Organism: Durusdinium trenchii; assembly: GCA_963970005.1. Lineage (NCBI taxonomy): Eukaryota > Dinophyceae > Suessiales > Symbiodiniaceae > Durusdinium > Durusdinium trenchii. Next base: position 11,079 of record CAXAMN010024730.1, on the reverse strand, counting down.
GCTTGAAGCTTTTGTAGGAAAATTCATATATGCTTGTCTGTTTGCGATGAGCATTGCACCAGGTGATGAAGCTAGAGTAAGCGTTCTGGAACCTTTGGTCTGTGGAAGTTCCCCCGAAGTGCTGAATCTGCATCAAAGCAAGGATTCCGCTGGCATAGAAATTTTTCCCAATCCCATCGATGGCAAAAGTGTGTGCTGGATCTATCCTGGCAAACTTGGCATTCTCGCCTATGATCAACAGATCCCTCAAAGGTGAGCGTAGGCTTTTGAACGGTGCCGGGTTGATGTCACCAGGCTGGAGGTTCTTGACAGCATACTTCACGTTCCACCAGTCCTGGGCTTGTACTAAAGGTTCCTTTCAAAGCCATCATTGCGGCCACCCCCGGAAGCACTTTCTTAAGGGACTTCGAGGGCCCACATACAAAGTGCACAGTTTGTTGAACAAAGTAGGGCATCCTTGAGGATGCAGCGATGACATTTGTCCTTGCAGTTGTACCCATTATTGAGCCCCAAACTAGACCTCAAGAACGGCCAGTCGCCTTTGACGCTCACCACAACGAACTTCCACTTCAGAAGCTTTCCTCCTGAAAGAACCTCAGTCCAAGAAGTGGTTGCCCTGTTTGCCCTCAAGTGGTGTATGCTTTATGAAGATTCAGTGGAGAAACTGTGATTCCATCCCGATGCATGCTGTTCAGGTCTTCAGTCCACGCCCGAAGCAAATCGTACAGCGAGGTCTGGCTGTATGGGGCTGGGAGGATGCTGTACAGCAATCTGGTGCACAAAGTAGGCCTTAGATAGCGAGTTAACGAATAAGTGGCGCTGCATGAAGTGTGTTTGGGGTTATCTTGAATACCGCGCCATTTTAAGGGAAAAAAAAGAATGCGCGAATTCAATCTGAATGGCCCAGCCATGTTTGTTTTTCCTGGGCGAAGTGGTAATATGGGTTGAACACTCATCACCATCACAGGTTGCTTCAGCCGACCGCGGCCTTCGTCCCCATGGAGAGCCACAGGGATCGACTGACCCCACACAGACTCTGGCACTGGAGTGCAGCTAGTGAATCGCTCCCAATACTGCTTCAACACAATCGAAAACTCTGCTGCGTGGCTTAAATCACATCCCTGCATGAAGAAGTGGCCCCCCATTGTCAAATATAGTTTCAGCCCAACTGGACAGGTGTAGGACGGGGTGCACAGCTGGAACCTGTGGCCTTCTCCGTGAGAGGCGCAAATGAGTAGGGACCCCTGAAATCTCAACCGGCAGAGCCCTTCCAAAAGCCTTGATGGTCTTGTGGAGATTCCTGCAAATATGTGAATCGGTTTTGTTCTTGCCGCACTTCGCGAGCTTGGACAGCAAAGGGTCTGCCAGTCCTGCAAGCATGCGTGATCCAATTTCCAGGTAGTAAACATTGCACGCGTGAAATTGCTAAAAGGCTAAAAGACAATAGTTCAGGCGAGGCTCCATGTCTTTTGAGACGATTGTTCGCCACAGTTGCCAGACGGACAACCCTGGCAGCTGATTCTGCCTTAGCGTAGCTGTAGATCAGAATTTGGGACCTGCATGCCGGTTGCCTGGCTAGCACACGCAACCAAAACTATAGTTTAAGCCACAGTGCTCCATCCTCAAACCCGGTCAAAAGCTCATCGGCCAGGTCCGCATCATCCAACTCAGCGAAGCCTGGAGAGCTGGGCGCCAAAGACCGCGCGACGGGGGGATGAAACACATGGACGCAGGCCTGCATCATCTAGGCGTGAAGCGCAAACACCGTCTCGGGTTTGACCTGCGAGGGTCAAAAAAATACTATGGCCCCTCAGCTTGTATCGTGTGACCTCCGTGCGTATATCTCACCTTTTTACACATTTTTTGTCGCACTCAAGGATAGCTGTATGCATGTAGATCCACATGCAACCTGGACATTGCATAGTGGCAAAGAATCCCGTATTATGTTGCCATGCCACAGCCCTGAACAAGATACCATGTTTGTACTTATCAACTCGCTAGCAAATTTCTATTGGTGACGGATCAAAGTGAGGGCTATGCCTGCAACAAAAACCCCAAGCGTGATGTCATCGATCACAACCAAAACACTCGACCGCAATTTGTTGGGCCGAATTGCCAACCAAAAGTTTCTAACTCTCAGCCTTAGACTTGGGGGCAGACTTGGGGGCACCCTTTGTCTTGGACTTGGAGGCTTTGGCTTGAGAAGACTTGGCCTTTCTCGAGCCTTTGCCTTTTGCATCCCCGTCTCCCGCACGCTCAGAAGTTCTCTTCCTCTTGATCCCCTTGCTGCCAGTGCCCTTGGTCGATTTGATCGTCCTGCGCTGAGGTGGCAATATGAAAAGCATATCCGGTGGAGGTCAGGGTCCTAGAGCGGATCACCAGGTTGTTCAAAGCAACATCTGTTCGGGTACACGAAGCGCAAAGATGCAGCATTGTTTTTTTGCTGCTCAGGCCTCATAAAGCTAATGTGCATGACGTATACTACACGCACAAGTTCGTGCAACATTTACAAACATGAATGTAGGATCGATCGATTGCACCCCCATTCCCGTGCAAGTTGCGACGCCGTTCTTGTCACTGCAATCTCCGCTTGCAGGGCTTCAAGCCGGGCGTAGAGCTGCTTCATGGAAGCAGCATGTGTTTCGATTTGCGTAGAGAGCCTCATATCGCACATCCAAAAGTTCAAGTAAAAGTTGTCTCTTGCACCAATTGTTGCACAGCCCCTCCCATGCTGAGCACGCTCCCCCCATGCTGAGGCCAAGCACTCCTTTGCCTGGCAGGCATCGACTTTTGCCAGCTTGTCCTGTTGGGGTCCCAAGGCTGGGTGGACCTTTGTGGATAAGAATGCCAGATGGCCTCAATTCTATGGTTAAGGGCAGCTTAGGGCTTATGTGTTCATGCATGAAATGAAGTCGACATGGCGGTCCAGAACGGCTGTAGTGGAATCGAGCTTGCGCCCACAGACTTGAAGGAATTGTGGTAGCACAGCAAGTGCTGAGCTGTTCTCTTGCACTGATGGGAACACAAGCCTAGGCTCCATTATGAACAAGTAACATCAATTTTACAAAACTTCTTGGTCGACAGCTAGTCTGGTTATATGGACATCTCTTATGATGAAAAATACCTAGATCAGAAGTCTAAAGCCATCATTTTGCAAAGCAGCTTGAACGAGCCAGAACCTATCAACGCGCCGTCTTCAGGTCGACCACCATCTTCGTCGATCTTGAGGAGATGCTCCGCGCTGCTGTTCAAGTCGGGGAGACTGGAGTCCCACACAGCACCGCTTTCATCCTGGGTAGAATATGCTGAAGGGACCCATAGATTATATATAGAATTAAAGTTGAATTTGTTGGGTGTACTCTTCAAGAGCCTGGTCCAACACCCTCCCTGGAAGACCAACTGCTGCCGGCTAGATTCTTCAATATCCAGTCTGGTGTTTTCAGTCCGCGCAGTCCCTTCCTCTTCTTTGAAAGCAAATGAATCCTCAAGAACCAATTTGGCTTCTAGCTCTCCATGAATTGGAGACTTCCGGACTAAATTCCGGGCACCGGCCCAATCGAAAGCTGCGTCGGCCATTTTCCTCAGCAACGGCTTGGCAGAATGGGTCACTTGGTCAGCTTGTCAAAAAAGACGCAGCCACATTTGTTCATGCGATGTTGATTCAAGGGTCTTGGTCCAGTGTTCTGCAACCATCAAATAGTTTTTGGTGACCCATTTCCCTTCTTTCTTCTTCTCATGTGAGGATGTTGAGTATTTCTGAACCTTCAACTCCACAACTGGAAACTCCATTCCATTCTGCTCGAGCAATTCTCGGATCTTGCTACCTTAATTGTGGGGGAATGGTAGGATGTGTTTGTTCTACCATGTTGTAAAAAGAACACGCAGCACCACATTCACATACACATTGCACAGCGTGACGCATGTTGTCATCTAAGTTGGGAACGTCCATCCTTGCTGTGGAACATTTTTTGAATCTCCGCAGAAGCCTTCTTGGACTTGCAGTATCGTCTCATCCTTGCATAGAAAAACCCAGCACATGTGCACACAGCTATTTATAAAAAATGCAGCGCACACACACAAACACCGCACACGCACGCATCCAAGAATCCGCCAATACGTGGCATCATAAACCTCGCCCCCACTAGCTGATGGCACACTGGCTACCTTCTTCCCTGGTTGTGGTGGTGGTGGTGGCACAGGTGGAGGTGCAGCCTGTCCTGCAAGACCCCCTGAACCCACTCCTGGCTGTCCATGCCTCAAAGAATCCTTTGCCGGCGTGTATGCCGAAACCTCTGTCGGAGCTGGCTCTGGAGGTGATGGAACTGGGGATGGCGCAGTCTTGGGTGAAGCGTTTGGCCATTCCCTGGGCTGGGCATGATTCATATCCACTTCAGCGCTTGATGGTACATGATACAATCTGGTTGGTTCATGTGACAGGGATTCAGGTAAAGGTCTCAGTCTCTTCCTCCCATTACTAGAAGCTGGCTCTGTCACCGGCTCTGTCACCAGCGCCGGCTTTGTCACCGGCTCTGTCACCGGCTTGGCGGCGTCGGCGACAAAGTGACCATCACTGCGGGCAATGATTGGGGCACCTAGGCCGGCTGGGCAAGGTGTTCGGGATACCTGTTGTGTGAGCCTGTAAACGAGCTCCAGCGGACACCTTGTTGAAAAGCGAGCTAGCTCTATGACTCCATAATACACCAAAGGCACCCTCCACAAAAGAATCCCCTCGAGAAGCATTGTCCGCTGGAAATGAATCCGGGTTGTGAAGACTTCTTTGCAAGATCTCGATCTTTTCGTGCTGTGCCTAGGCAGGTTGTAGGCATCCCGGTGGAAACATATAGATCGCTGGCACTTAACAAGTATACATGCTTGAAATTGCAGGCCATGTACCCGAATCAAAGCATCAATATCGAGATCCATTGGATCGCAACTCTCTCCCGTAGCGTTGGTGTCTAGCTTTGTGGTCCCACTTTCAAGTGTTTTGCAAGACCACTGTGCCGACATGATCGATCGCGATTGAGAAAACTTGCGAAAGTCCTGCGGAATGCATTTTTAAAGCAAAAATGTGCAGCTAGCGGTTCCAAAATCGGGCAAAATCGGAGCAATTGTACTAGATTTCGGGTTTTGCGCCGATTTGCGGATATTTGCGGTCGATTTGCGGTTTTTTTGTGGACGATTTGCGGTTTTCAAATTTCCCCAATTGGTCGCTCGAAGCGTGTTCCAAACGCTCCGAATTCCGAATTTTCCGATTTTAATGCTCTAGTCTGGTTCAGACCGGCAAACATCGGCAAACTAAGCTAATCCAGCAGGATCAGGCCCCGTGCTGATAGTTTCAGCAGCATCCACCTCAGATTCAAGCAGCGCGATATGGCACACCCCAGGCACACATACACTATAGCAGACCTAAGTTGATCCTAGCTGCCCACTCCTCTGCAAATTTGTAAACGGCAAGACTCCACTCATTGGGAATCCTTCCAGCTAGGAAGAAGTGAGGGCATGTGTTATTGTGAGTTGCATGCACAGCTTACACTCCAACAGATTGTCCTGACATGTTTGCACCCCAGTAGAAAATCGAAGACTTCTTTCAAGCGCGCTTCAGGCCACGTGTCTCCAATCTCCATTTCAGTAAAAAGCTGCACATCGGTTTTCGACTCATCCGGCACAATCCGGAACCGCAAGTCTCCATGCGCAGGAGATTGAAGCTGCTGGACATATACTTGGTTGATGCTCTCTCCAAGGCCAGTGGGGTAAGCCCTGGGCTGAAACAATTGGGGACCAATTTCGAGTCTGATTGCCAAACAGGGTTGGGGCATCTAGCAAGATCACCGCTGTTACTGTTGATTGCATTCCCCGTTGAAGTCAACTGGGCAAGCCAAGCTACTGACTAGCCTGCAACTTGTCCTTGTCTCCAACAAATCGGCTCCGGCCCTGCTTGTCGAAATATTTGCCTAGATTGGGAGGCAAAAGAAAAGTATAATTAATATATATATATATATATATATATATCGATCGATCTGTGCCATGCATGCAATAACATTTGCGTATGCAGTGCACAGTCTCCTGACAAGCTACGTGTTGTACGAAGCGTTGTTCTTTTCTTTCGCTCTTTCTGGGACAGCCTGCATTTGTCCAACAAACCCATGGTGCTAACATTGCCCATGAACTGCGTCCTCTTCGGGGACCTGCTGCCATGGAGTTGCATCCAGAAGAAGACTTCAAATACCTGGAGAGTTGTTCGAACGAGTGGCGAACCTAGAGAGGCTGAGAGGCCACTAAAGGGTCCACACTAGAGGCTAGTGTGGACCCTTTTTGTGTCCTCTCAACCTGTGTTGGAAAGAAAGGGGAGACCATGAGTGTAAACAACTTGTATGGCACCTATGAACACCAAATTGCAGCATGGGCACCCACGCGATTCTGTTTGCCAAGTGCTGCCACCGCTTGTGGTATTTCAATAGTGATTGAGCAGGCTGCTCCACCAAGTAGTAGCAATTCCGGCTTAAAAGGAGCAAAATACACAAGACCATCCTAGGTCAAGCCACAGGCTCAGCGGGCAACATTCCTATACATGTATATAGTATATATGCATATAGCCATGTGTCCGGGATACCATGCAGTTGGCGGTGGCCACAAAGCTGTACCCCTCATAACCCTCAGGATTTATGAAGCCTCTGCCAGAAGTAGATCTAGCTGGCAACCCCCAGCTGGCGCAGTTTGGCGCCCAAAGGCTTAGCCCATGCTCCTCCATGTTCAGCAACGCGAAAAGTGTCAGCCTTGCCACGGAGAGCCAGAGCTCTCAAACAGAAACAATATATGAACAGCGCGTCCAACTACGATCAATCGATACATGGTGATCAAGGAGCAAGTATCCATTGGTTTGGAGGAAATCCATATGCTTGGCACTGTACTCTGCATCGATGGATGCAACTCGCCAACCTTTGTGATGCCTTAACATCAACTCACCAAAGAATGATCTACATGATACAATTTGTATGACTTACCATGAAAAGCTTGCATCCTAGGAGTCGTACATCACCTGCGACACCCTGCCCTTTCCGGAAAAAATTTCCACAAAGTTGAAGTTCTTGCCAGGGTCATCAAAGCTCAAGCGTTGGTTCCAAGAGAGCAGTAGGACCTCACTTCATTTTTTCCCTCGTGGTTGAACAAGGGATATCAAAACATGCACCGGGAGAATCGTTTCATGTTAGACAGTTGCCATACGAAATGCATGCCCACAACTATGTCCGCAGGCAGGTTGAGGCCACCGCCACCGCGATGAAGGCCTTGTTGCGTTGGTCGGCCACCAAAAAAAAAATATATATTTCTTATAATGTGTTTGCGTGCGAAAGACCAAACAATAAGGTCCAGACTTTTGGCGCTTTGACTTGCAAAAGAGATCTCGCAATGGAACGGTCAATCATGTTTCCGAGTAAGAATCTCAAGTAGAGCTTCGCAAGATTGGGCCAGAAATGCTACACTGGTACAATTCAGCATGCGGGTGTTTCCAGCTTTGCGAACACACGCTGAACAAACAATCTTGGCCAAGTAGACTCGAGTACAAAGATGAACATGCTCGCAGGACCAGGGCGGGAGACGCACCTTTGAGCCTGGCGCGGATCCTCCAGCCCATATCCAGGCCTGGCACGGTTCCAGGCCATGTGTTCATAGAAATCAGGGATCCGCGTGGTGTGGGTAATGAAGTGGACAGTGAAGGCATTCCAGATCGGACGTCAAAACATGTGCGCATGTGATTGTGAAACAGTACTCTCTCCTAAGTTTAATTACATGGAAACCTCACTGATTTGTTCAAAAATATCGGACAATTTTTTCGCTCCTGATCACCGACGCAAGCCAGTAGCTCCTAAGGCCTGCAGAATGGCCGATCAGTCTATCGCAACTAGCTGGTACACACGTGCTGCGAGTCAGTGTCGACTCAATCACGTGCCCCAAACCCCACAGAGCCAACAAGTCAACATGAAAGTTAAACGAATTGATCTCGAGGACGTCCTACATATCAAATGTAGGTGCGCGCAACATGGCTCAAGACTTGGTCAACAGAACCGTTGGCTCAAAAGACCCGCGTGCTGCGGGACCAAGCTGGAACTCAGCACCATGAAGCTCATGCTTCAGCGTATGCCTGAGATTGACGAGTACAGTACATGCATGGAGCCCAAGAAGGAATATTCTGATGCATGCGTGCGCGCAATGCGTAAAATCCACAACAGCTGGGTCAAAGGAAAGCTTTCAGCTAGGGCATGCTAGGGTGCTTTCTTAGCGGCCGCTGTGCATTCCTCTGCGCTAAGACCCTGATCCTTGGCTGCCTTAAGCGCCCTGCGGTATGCCTTTGACTTTCTGGCGTTCGTTTTCTTTTGCTCTGCGAGTTTGGCCTCCTTCTCCTCCTTGTTCTCCTTCTTGCTTGTGGTAGTCTTTGGTGTCTTGGGTTTCCTAGTTGTGTCCTTGCGCACAGCGTTGGTCTCCTCCTTCGGTGGTGAACTTCCTTCGGCAGTGCTTGAACTTGCCTCCTCTTTGGCAACCTCAGCCTTTTGCTTGTCCTCGCTACCGTCGGCTTCCGTGGGCTCTGCCTCTTCAGTGCATTTGCGTTTGCTCCTTTTGTTTTGCGACTTCGCTGCTGCTGGTGCCTTCTTCATTGGCGCTGCGCGTGCTTTTGCTTTTGCTTTGGCTTTCGCCTTGGCCTTTGCTTGTGCCTTTTTGTTGGCTCTTGATGGCTTGCTTTTGCTAGCGTCACCTTCAACCTTTGGCTTGCGGGGCCGCCCTTTCCTTTTAGGACCTTCCGTGCCAGCCAGCTTCGCCTGGTCAGCTGGAGACACACAAGGTTCTGTGTCTACACACGCAGGCCTCCTATCAAGACCGTTCTCAGTCGCATGAGCTGGATGCTGTTCAGGCTTGTCAGTGTTAGACAAAGGTTCGCCAGGACGTTCTGAATCATGCTTCTGAACCTCGAGAGTGCTAGGCAAAGGCTCACCCGACACCTTCCCATCCACTTCCTCCACAGGAGGTGTAGGCACAGAAGTCGCAGGCACATCACCAAGTTTGGCCTCATTCGCGCAGATAAGTTTCTATATTGGCTCGTGTGGATCCGCACTGCGTATACGACTAGCTCTCACATGCACCCACAGCATTCATATATGCAAGTCTGGAAAGCGCACCTCATTTGCAGGCTTCTGGCCATCTCCGGATATGTCCTCAAAGGCCTGCAACTTGGGAGACTTGTCGACTGGACATGCGGGGCGAGCTGCCAACACTGAACTGTAGATAGCAGCTTCCCCAGAGTCCATGGGCTGAGTCTCAACGTTGTCAACACCTGGAGCAGCTTGAAACGTGAATTAAATTAGCCGTTGTACAAAGTGTGCTAGCTAGCTTTTATTTATCGCTCGATCGATTTAGTTTCAGCTACGGAACCTTGTTTATTCTTGAGGGCTAGAAGCCGTTGCAATTCCATCCGTTCTGCTTGTAGGGCTTTAAGATGCATAGGGCGAGCCATCTCGATCTCAGCTTTTGCAATCTCAGCCTGTGCAAGTTCCCTGTCAACCTTGAGCTGTTTGGTCACAGGCATGGACTCGGAAGGTGGCGGAGACCTGGTCTTGGACTTGGTCTCGGGTAGCGTGGGCACTGAGTCAATCCCTTCAAACTCAAGTTTCTTTCGTGTTTCTGGGCAAACCTCCTTCAAAAAGGCAGTGGGGCAATCGCCCAATGCATCACACTTCTGGCACATCACCGCTTTTTTTCAAGACCCTGTGTGTGCCATGGTTCACAGCACAACGGGATGATAGAAGCTTGTCCTCCATTATGTGGGTCGCCTTGCAATCGACGCACATGAAACCACACTTCACCATCACATGTGGTGGGGACTCCTTTGGGGCAGACACAGGAGAGCACAGGCTACCTCAGGTGTGCACGCATAGATGTCAAGGTGATGACTGCAGGTGAAAAAACTAACTTGACGTTGTCCCACGCATGTTCCAATGGCAGCTTGAGTGCTACGAGGTGGTGGTGTCACCGTCGCTGGGCCACCTTCTCCGAGACGAGGCGGCGGATGGGAAGCGGCAGTTTCCCCCACACCTAGGATGGCAGCAGTGGGTTAGTTAAAATGGTCAATGTGAACGTGAACTGGCCGGTCATCAGATTGGTTCTGTTCTCTTACGCAGTAATGCACATCAAGAAGCATGCCGGGTTGGCAGGTTCTTCAACCTTCGCATTCATTCATTCATGAATTCAAAACCCACAGCACATCCACATGCATGATTGGTGGTTGCCTGGCCTCCAGATCCTCAATGCACTCATCATCGGTAGGAGCTTCAGTTTCAGCCTCTTCGCCAGAGACATCTCCGTCCTGAGCCTTTTGGTCAGATCCTTGGCTGACCGCTGGGGGCCGGGGCTATGGTTGGTGAACTTGGGATGCACAAGAGTCAAACATGGGGAACAAATGAATGCGATTTTATTTTATTATTTGAGATGAAGCTCCAATGGGATGGGATGATGTTGCTGGCACGATCCCAATTGCAGTGAACAGCTTCTGCAGCTCTGGACTGCGGGGCCAATGAGGGCGTCTGGCAGCAGCGGCCACGATAGAAATCAAGTTTCTCAGGATCCAAGCTTCTGTCTTGATGTCGTCGCCTGGGCAAGAATAAAGGATGAACTTTTGAAATTGGAGGGACTTGCATGAACCTGCTGACAAATAGACTAAATATCTTTGCTAAGAAGCCCTTGGGGAGAGGTCGACCTCGCGGCTTGCAGAAGAATAGGAACCTGCTCACAATATCTTCCAGCGTAGCAACTGAAGGTCTCATACCTTGGGACGGGGCTTCAGCAGGCAGCATGTTTTGGTGGTTTCATGGCATGTTCACAACTCACCACCATGCCATGGCCATAGTTTTGTTTGATGGCGAGGTGCCCACATGTGTGACCAATGGGATCAAAAGCTCATAGTTGTCAGCGACAGTAAGTCGGCTGAAACTCTGTGACCGGCACTCCGCAACTTTACCTTTCACACCTCGTGCTACCAAGACTTCAGTTTTCAGCCACTCTTTCAGCACTGGGCACTCCACATTTTCCAAGGTG
>CAXAMN010024729.1:744820-804935 GCA_963970005.1 Durusdinium trenchii | reverse complement strand
TTGATTACAAAATATTGCAAACATACATGATGATGATGATGATGATGATGCTGATGCTGATGCTGATGCTGATGACGATGTTGATGACGATGACGATGACGATGACGATGATGATGATGATGATGACGATGATGCTGACGATGATGATGATGATGATGATGAAGAGGCAAACAGAAGAGGCAGAGAGCAGACCACCAGCCGCCAAAAGGCAAAGGCAAGGGCAAACACAAGTCTCGCAAAGACCAGAGCCACAATCCACAAGACGCCGAACTTCGACCAGTGGTACAGGCCCTTGCACGGCTGGTTCTTCGACACGAAGACACTCTGAGGGGTCTTGCGGTGGACCAGGACTTCATGCTTTTTTTTGAGTCTCGGACCAGGTTCCAGCATGGTCAAGATGATGCAGGCCACGGACGATTGGCACCAACAGGCGCCCAAGGACAGATTGATTCCTCTTCGGATCATGTTCTCCTGGAGGAGCTCCTGGCCCGTGTTCAGAAGTTGCAGAAGACCCCCCTTGGAGGACGCCCTGGTGAAAACCTTGCTGCAGCATCAGTACGTGACCTTGAACGACAATGCTCGAGAGTTAAACTTCCCCTTCCTGCACTGGAATCCGGAGCTCAAGAAGCTCGAGCTCAACATGGATCAGACGCCACTCACGATGACCCATGTGACCACTCAGCTCACTCGCATTCTGACATTGCTTCAGAACCATGCGGTGATCGTCAGATTCAGCGCCCTACGTCCGAATGCTCAGATTCAGCAGCACATGACCAAGCCGACGGTGGCCACTCCACAGGTGATCCCGTGGAGACTCTCGCTCTCCATGAACCACAAGTACTCGCTGGAGATGCATTCCCTGTGGCAGGAGCTGGCATTCTCGGGACTATGGCAGCTCATTTTGGGCAGGATGCGACCAGCCTCGCTTCAGAGGACGCCATTGGCAGGCCACCTCGGCCGGATGTTGGAGACCCTATGAGCTTGGCTTCCAAACACACACTCAGGGGTTTGCAAAACCCAGGAAACTGCTGCTACATGAACTCAGCCGTCCAGGGTTTGCTATGGGGTGCAATCAAAGTGGGGCCTTTGCAGGCACACCAATGGAAGGTCCTACCAGAGATCTTCGAACACATCGTCAGCAATGATGATGGTGAGCCTGTCTTGCTATGGGGCAATGGCAAGTGGCTTTCTTTGATGGATCAATGGGCCCGTCCCTTTGCACAGCATGACCTAGTTGAATACCTCCAGTTCCTGCTTCCCATTGTGGAGCCTTGTTTCCTGAGCAATCTCTGGGAGGCCAGGATTGAGGCAGATGGAGTTGTCCGCACGGTGGACAGCGGGGCACACTTCTGTCCTGTACGTCTCTATCTGAGTGCAGCGGAAAACGAAGATACGACCAAGCTGCAAGAGCTGTTCAGTGCATGGTCACTTGAGTCTTATGGCCTCCAGGCCTTTGCTGGTCCAGCCGACCTACTCACTGTGCAGATAGACCGATTCAATCGAGATGGGGGCAAATGCACTCACAAACTCAGTTGGAACCATCCAGTGTTTGTACCTCACTTCGTGCACTTTAGCATGGAGATTGACAACATTCCATACACGGTGGTTGCGGTTTCCCATCATGTAGGTCATGACCCTCACTCAGGACACTACCAGACTGCACTTTGGGATGAGACCCACTGGGTTTTGTTGGATGATGCAGCGCCTCCAGTGCATGTGACTCGACTTCCGGACGACGTGCTCAGGAGCTGCTGTGTCCTCTGGCTGAAGCTTACGGACCATGGCGGAGCTCAGATCTGTGATGTGATTGACTCAGGCTCCTTGGCAATTTTGACTAAGGAACAACAAATGCTGCACGTAAAGCAAGCGTTCAGTCAGGACCATGCACTTTTTAATGCTTGGCTGCCCGCTCTCGATCGTCTCGACGTTCGATTGCTGCTTGACTCCTTGGAAGCATGCGGCCTCCTTCCACCATGCTGCGCTGTGGGATGAAGCTGAGCAGCCGTGTGAGGAACTTACGTTCCAATTCATGACGCAGGCCAGACCAGGTCGTTTGTGCGCCTGCCAACCTTTCTATAGTGGGATGGAGAGCATGGATGAACATATCTGTCCTTGTTTTCGCAATTTTGGAATGCTCCACCGATTCTTGAAGCGCATGCAGCAGGATGTGGCCATAGAAACGACGGCCGCACTAGCTTTGCAGATCGCTCAGTCCTTTTCATGACCATACGTGGTACGAAGTGCCTGACCTGACAAATGTTCAAGAGGGTCAACGCTACCTCCCGAAGCAGAGGGCGTCGCGAAAGAAAGATGATGATGATGATGATGATGATGATGATGATGATGATGATGATGCTGCTGATGATGATGATGATGATGCTGATGATGCTGATGCTGATGCTGATGATGGTGATAGTGATAGTGATGCTGCTGATGGTGGTGTGTGTGCGCGCCGTGTGCCGCGTGCGATTCGGCTTATGCGCACGTAGGGACGGGGCTCAAACGCGATGAAGGCCAGATCAAGGACTCAGTAGAATATAGTCTCACCCAAATCAGGGTCAGGGTGATAGTAGCAAATCGAAAGCAAATGTGGGCTGCTGATTGATAAACGCCTGCTACTACGCCTGCTATGGAGATGTAAAGCCATTCGGTAGAGGGGTTTAATTCATCAGATCAACTGTCTCCATCATGTGATAGGAACTCATCATTGGTCTTACGAAGGCCGACTGGTTCCATCATGTTCCATCGCTGTACCATCCTCCAATTCCTCCACTTGGTGGCACGTGGCCTGTTGGAAGCTTCTACTACCCATATATGTCTATAGAGAGAGAGAGAGAGTGTGTGTTGATTTCAGAGGCTTCTTCTCCTTTGGCAGTCACAACCCCCACCAATTCTCCGCCCAGTCTGAACCAACACCCACCATGGCTCTCGAGCAGCTGCAGCAGCTTGCGACTGGAGCCACCTGAGCCATTGACCTTCATAATCCGATCGAAGACCTGCACGTCCTGCGGATACGCCCCACGCAGCACGCAGCTCCGGTGGGGCGCGGTAGCGGTAGAGCGAGGGTTGGACGGGGATTGGTAGAGAGAGAAGGTTCATGGGGGTAGCTCCACGATTGCCGCCCCCCTCCTACCCCCTCCCGCAGTTCCGCAGAGAACTGCAGTTCTGCTCCTTCAAAGGGCACCTGGGACCCTTGGGCTTCACCTCTCGCAGGATGCAGAAGTCCGGCAGACTGCTCTCCAGGATACATCCCAAATCCTTCCCATTCTCCTGCGGCAGACGCTGCGACGGCGAGGCGGACCGACGCCCTGTCCCGGCATCGGAAGTCCGGTCCACTGGGCTGAAGTGCATTAGACCTTGACTGCAAAACACTAAATTAGACAGCAAGCTGTCCGTATACGTAGGTTCAGTGGGGATCTGGATGAAAACTGGAGCTTAACACTCCACACTGGCACCCTAGTTTCTTAGTCATTTACTGTATTGCATGCCATCCTCCTTTGCTTGACAAGCTAGTGCTACTTAGGGCAGCTGTTTCCCTCGTCCCGCCCGAGCTCCTTGCTGACCTTCACCAGGAATTCAAAGAACGGGATCTGACGCGGAAGGCATTTCATGAGCGAACATCAGGCATCTCCATCTTGGGGGAGATGAAGAAAACCCCGTCATCCCATACATGAGTCATGAGCACTTCACTGGCGGGGGAGTTCGTTGGAAAGTCGAGTGTCTGTAGCAGTGTGTACTAAGGATGTTCGCCCTACAAAAGCAAGTCAAACGCTCGCTTAATGGTCGAACAAAGGGCTGGGGAAAGGAAAGCAGTGGTATGGGTGAAGGTGCGCGTCAAGCTTGCGCTACCAAGTTCAGCATCCAGTCGGATATGATGCATGGCTAGGGGCTGCGCTGTTTGCTGATTCGGTAAACGGTTGCGCTGAGATACCAAATCCGACCAAACAATTTTGGCTGCTCTCGTGTTCCGAGGAAAGTCTAAAACAAGACACACTATGTGGACCCTGGTCACGTAATTGTTCATAATGTAGCAGTAATCATCCATTTGATGTGGTTTTTGGAACAAGCAATATATATATATAATGTATACCGCTTGCTGTTCAAAAGCAATTGATCCCAATTCTGACTCACTGACGTTGTCTTATCTACCTAGACCCTGCAGGTCACCATCCACAAGTCTTCTCCTTCTCTCTCTCTCTCTCTCTCTCTCCCTCGATCTCCAAACTCCGAAGGAGACTCCGTGGAGTTGGTGTGCTGCTAGAGCTAAAGAGCTAGAGAGAAAACCCAATCAAAACACTTCGAAGCCTTCGAAGCCTTCGTCCGTGCTGTGACGTGACTCATCCCCCTGAAAAAAGGATGAAACGACGGCACGTCGGGGGCGTCTCGAACCCGGGTCCAAAAGAACGATCCCAGCTCGGCCGTCTCGTGCACGTCGCATCGGAGCCATCGATCCGGGTCGGGTTCTGCCGCTCCTGCTGCTCTCCTCTCTCGTCCTCACCCACTTGGATAACTGCATCACCCACCGTCGTCCGGTCCAAGCAGCAGCAGCTGAACATCGAGGCCGAGCTGCGTCCGAGCAGCTCTGCGCTGCTCGGACAGCGCGGCTGCAGCCTTTCTCTTCAGTAGATTTGGGTGCAACTGACGCAAGAACGATGATAAAGATTGATCAAGTGCCTGCTTTTGTGATTGAGATCACATGATGCATGATGTCCGGTCGTGGTCGTTCGGTCTGGCGAGCTGGGGTTGACCTTGTAGGAGGGGAGTTGGTGGGTGGATCTGTTTGGGCGAACTTTCTTGGGGGGGCTAGCTCACTTTCCACTTTGGGGGGCCATGTCGGAGATCTCGTGCTCCGTGTGGTCTCACGATATTCACGATCAGATCTGCCCAGCAGTGCGCCCCGATCAGCTTGGAGCCCCAAGAAGAGGCGGCAACGGCCGTAGCTGAAAAGCTGCCCTCCCTGGCTCTAGCTGGATGAGCAGCTTTCTTCGAACTGTGCTCTGACGACCTTTTTTGGGGGATGACACCCCGTCCCCGCTGGCGGCGAAAAAGCAAACCCGAGAGGCTAGTCCAAAAGGATCCCCTTCAATGAATTCACGGATGCCGGATGGAATCCAGGCCACTCTCCGCATCCGCCGCTTGGAACCAAGTTGGGGAGGGAGAGTCCTCCAAGTTGGTCAAGATTCTGACACTCGTTCTATGCATGCTCCTTTGGTCGAACTACACCATGTCAACCATGTTTTCTCACCTCCAACGAGGGAAGCACATGGGTTTCCACAGAACAAACAGCCCTGCTGCTCAAGCAACTGAATAAACCATTTGCTGGGGATCACTGGTGTTTCATCGCGCTGGTTGACCATTGCTTCAAGGCCAATGGCAATAGGCTGTACACTCTTTAACCAGTAGCAGGTCTTCTGCACCCTTCAGACAGACACGTGACACCTGACACATCTCCAATTCAATAAACCAAATAGGCAGCCCACCGGAGAAAGAATCAAAGAACGCCAAAGACTAGGGCTTGCTAGGAGAAGAAGGAGGAGATTAAACATCTTCCCTGGGTTCGGGGGTTCACCCCAGTTCGGGACAATCAAAAATCCACCCAAATTGGACTCCCGGGCGAGTCGGATGGAGCACCCGGCTTCAATACGTGGCAGCCAAGGAGCGCCACTTTGACCCACAAGGGCTGAGAGGTCAACCAATCCTGCCAAGCCTCGGAGAATGGAACATCCCCCGCCTTGGGGGAGTAACCATCTGCGGTGACTGAGATCCAAGAGCACGCGTGGTAACCATCTCCGCTCATAACTCTTCAAACATGAGGAGGACGTTGAGAGGACATGTTCCGTAATCAAAACTACTTCTGAACCACTGCATTTTAGAGAAGTATGGGGGAAGATTGAGTTCTCATGAGTTTGCTCCTAAACCCCTGCCCCAAAGGGTGCAAGGGTTCACGGATTCGCGGTTCCATGTCGAGGAAGGAATCTGATTCCCTGCCCTCAGCTTTGTAATAAAGATATATTTTAAAAGAAAAAACGGGTTGTCCACTGACAGGGTAGGACTTCTGAAAATAGAACCCGCAACATTCAAGCTGGGGTTCCCCACAGTGAGATCGATCCAGCTGGGTGCCGCATCTTCTTTGGGCGGCCAAACCTCTCCGGGTCGAAGGAAGGGACGTCGTCTGGACGAGCTTCGGTAGAACCAGGTGCGATGTGCCAGGCTGTTTGGGAACCCGGTTTCTGGGCAGACTTGTCACCAGGTAACACGTTGAAAGGTCCATGTAGAGCCTACATGATATAAGAAAAGCGCGGCAAAATGAAACTTGGAGGGAAGGAGGTCGTTCTTTTGGGGGGGCCGAGGGTGTCTTCCAATGCCGGAAGACCGCTGAAAAGCAGGATGAAGATCCGCTTCAAGGTCTGAAAGAAACCCCCCCCCCCGTGGCGCCTGTGTTGCACCCTCTTCGTTGATACCTCGGACGGTCACTCGACCCGGGAAACGTGGCCCATGTGGAAAGCGATCCTTGCGACCATATCTCATTCTCGAAGGGTTTTGACCTGGCCTGGCTTCTACCAAACTTTTAAGTACCTGCAAACTTGGTACCTGTGCATGGGAGCAGTATAGGTTCAAGGAGTTGGAGACATGGATTTTTCCTATAAAGTTATGGGAGAATTATGCACGTGACGTGGGTGCATCTGCTCAAACTCAAAGCATCCTGGCAGCCACTCCCATACCACCACTGACTTACATTCCCCATACCACTCCTATAAGGATTTTCCCTATACCACTTCCATACCACTCCCATACCACTGACTTACATTCCCCATACCACTCCTATAAGGATTTTCCCTATACCACTTCCATACCACTCCCATAGAATAATGATATATAATGAAGTATATATATATATACCTGGTATGTAACTGGTACAGTATATAAAGCCTCCATAGTGGAGGTACCACTTTGATAGGTACTTAAAAGTTTCCTTGATGGCTGTCCAACACAGACAACTCCTTATGGCCCAAGACAACTCCGTCTGGCCAGTGGCCAATACATCTGCACAACCCTCAACAAAGTGCTCGGACATGCCGCTGCCCGGCTTTTTGCAAATGCCGCGCGGCTGGTGATGCTCGCAGAGTCCAGGTATCTTCCAATGGACGAGCTCCAAAGCGACGAGGCCTCGGCAGACTGCGAGCGGATTCATCAGCGTCTGGGCACGAAAAATCATCTCGTGCCGAAACACTCCCCTGAGACCCACCTTCCAAAACAATTTTAGAGAATTGGTTGACCTGTGGTGTTGTATAGTCCCAACATCCTCAAGAAGGAACTTGCATGAAGAACTGAAGCCTTTGGCCACAGCCTGGCCCCTTATTGGATCAGCTCATTCAGGAGCTATGGCGCATGGGTGAGCCAGGATGGGGCTGTTGCCTGATGTCGCCTGGGTGGTCATACCTCACAACTCATAACGAGAGCCTTGGTGAAGCGAACACTTGGAATCTGGAATGAGCGGATACACTCCGACCAACTGGCATGGCGCGCATGGTGCTGGGTGGCCACGGACCAAAACCAACTGTAGCACCCATCACAGGCCAGAGGATGTGCCATTCCAGGATGGGAGTGGGATATATCTTGGACTCAGGCGACTCTCCCGGGAAAACCGCCTCCATGGTTTTCCCTGGAAGCTCGTACGTTCCGCGAGGGCATCAGTCCGTTCAACGGGGGGGCACCTGGTTGTGTTGTGACGCGTACGTTCTCAGTGAGACCTGCTTCCATCACACCCAGTGGCTTAGCCATGGCCATACGAAACCCCCGTGCCGTGCCTGAAAAAAAAACACCCAGTGGCTTAGCCATGGCATCACTTTTCCAAATCTCCGGAAACTCTTGCTTTGACTCTGAGTCGAGGAGACCATTCTTTTGGATCCAAGGCTCTGGATCTTGAAGCTGCTGTCGCAGCCCTTCCTAAGCCGACCCGTCGGGTTTGCAGAACACGGAAGGGGTTCCTTTGTCCTGACCAAGCGAAACGTCCCGAATGGAAGAAATTTCGAGCCGACACCCCAACAACCAGTAAAAAAAATGATGTTTCCCAACCTACAGTACTTGTTTTGTAAAGGATCTCGGATTGGAACAAACATATTTTTTGGGGTTTGGCTTTCCAGGTAGGCACCCCAGAGAAGCAGTGTTTGGAGCACTGACCAAAACCTCTAGAGAGATGTCCTGGCACTGTGCTTACAATGCCTCGCTAAAAGCACCCGTATTCCGCGCAGTGCTTCAGATTGGTTGGAGAAGTTTCGAGGCCGTGCATGACCGAATATGACCGATACACGTCCAGGAGTTCCATGGAGAAACAGGCAGAATTAGACTCATCCAGTGAGTCAAATGTTCTGGGCACCTTAGAAATCCTCCAGGTCCATTAAAACAAGAAAACATGCCTTGGAGCTGCTGGTTGGGTTGGTTCGTCATCTTTTCTCACCTCTTCCTTGGCTTGGAGACATCTTGGCCTCTTCGTATGAAAAACCCTGGTCAACGGAGGCTCGGCGTCTAGAACCGGACTTCACGCCGCGGCTGGCGGATGGGAGTTGCAGCGGTGCAGCGGAAGCTGGTTTTCGCATCACCGATCCGAAAGAGTAGAAGGGAATGGATACGGATAGCATGGATCTCTAAGCATAGCAGTAAAGCACAACGGTTCCCATCCTTCTTTTTCAAGGTTCCGATCGATCCTCTTTCTCAAGGGACCCTCTAGAGTTTCTAAAGCCAACACCATCATCCTTTTTCAAGGTTGACGGGATCACCCGGACCAAGCGTCTTCCAGCTGCTGCTGCAACGGTCTCGGCACCCAGGCCTGGTCCAGGTGCTGGAGTCCGCCGAGGGGGGGCGGTCCATCGACCAGGACGAGCAATGGTCGCTACTTCAAAAAGGGATGCTTGCTCATTAGGCATCTCCGACACCTACTGCACGTTGTATTGATGCCATCTATAGAAATTCCAGTCGATTAGATGGTGCAATCCAAAGCAAATTGATTGAGAGAGGGGGGGGGTTGAACACTAGAGTCCGTGTGGTTACCGACCACGGCAAACAAGAGGAGTTTGAAACGACAAAGTTATTATGGGAACCAAAATGGATTGACACTGATTCTGCCATCGACTGGAAAAAATGGAGTCGAGGATCCCCGAACCTCGGAAAGACCTGGAGGGTGTCGTGAATCAGCCAACGACCTCTTGAGAAATTCCATTTCTTGAGGTCCTGCGATAGTTTGCGCAGATGTTCTCAATTCCAAGTTCCCCCCCCACTAATGCGCCGCTCAACATACGCACTGACCATCCACGAAAGAATCCCCCGCCTCAACGACTGCATGGCCGTCCGCAGCTGCACTGATGCCCACATTGGCCTTTGCCAGAGAAGAAAGAGAGATGATTAAGAAGAATCAGTGATTTCAATTTCAGTGTGATCAGTGATCTCTGACAAAGAGATGTGCTGAAGAGAAATTTGTGGTGCTAAGACGCTAAGACCAGTGCTGCTCTTTTAAGGGAAATATTCTATGAGAGTCTATTCGAGGCCCGCAAAGATTGCGAAAGGATCTCACTCTCAACTGCTTGTGTGCTGAACAACCTCCAAAACATCCTGGTCAGATTGGGAGGTCCACTGAGGTCAAAGAAGCCTCACTTGGGGAAGTCTTTTCAGAATGAAAATGCCCTTACCAGGACCCTCCAAAGGGTGTCTATAATGTAAATAGCCTCTTAGAGGTTGAGGGCTGTCCAATAACCACCTGTTGGAAGGTCCTGGCACAGCCTATGTAGTGTACAATCTGACGAACACATCACATGCAAATGGATTGCATGGCCCTTTCGAAAGCTACTACGTTCCTGTACGAACAGGGAGCGATCTCCACTTCCATGTGATGTGTTCTATAGAGTTGGGCCAATAATTATAGAGTTGGAAGCCTCTGGGGTGTAAACTAGGAAGACCTCTCAGTTCGACCTCAAAAAGAAATCGACCAGTCTACCCCGCCAGGGGCGAGAGGACTCGGGGTCCTTTTGATCACCCCTTGAAATGAAAGGGGTCAGTGGATGGGATGTGTCGACAGGCCACTGCTGGTGTTCACACGTCCACTCGTCAAGTTAATCAATCTGCACTACTTAAATGTACATAATGCCTACGTGTTGAAGTAGAGCAAAACACATCAAGTCAACACTCCAAAGCTTCACAGCGAAAAAGCTTGCCTCATCTATGGGCTCTGATGTCATCTCCGCACACCATACAGGAATCGAATAGTACTATATTCAGACTCTACACCTATACATGGGGCCCTTGAAAAAGCTGCCCGCCTCGCATTTTCCATGGGCCGACCCCCTTCAGGTTTTGGTGAAACATGGATGTTAAATACCGCATTTCCCTTGTCCGCCTACATTGGATTCTTGAGATTCTTGCTGGGAGGAAAACACCAGAAGTGAGGCCCCAACCACGGTAAGCAATGGCGACGCACCGCGCCGTCACCACGCGTTAGCGTCAGCGTCGCTCGTTTGGTCTTGCCGTCTCGTCTCTCGTTTCCCTCGCCCAGGGCGCGAGATCCACCTGGAGAAGTCGACGGAAGACCACCTGGAGAAGTGAACGGGCGGACCTGGTCGGGTCCATGCCATTCGCCCGGCTCCATGTGGGTCTCGGAACCCGGAGGGCAACGGAAGTGGAACGTATTTACCGTATAGGCCCTTGGAAGACCCATTTTCCTCTAGATACGAGGGGAGTCTGCTCAGCTTCCATGATTGTTTGAGGGAGGGTGGAGTTCGATGTCCAGCGCTAAATTTGTTTCGCTGGTGTGCTCCACCCTGGCAGGGCCTGGCACAAGTGGAACCTGGTTTCTCGCAATCGGTTGAAGCAGAGCAACATCCTGACCTACGAAACGACGTCGTCCAGCCCCTGAGCCGGAGTCTGGTCTCTAAAGTGTGTGGCTGACCCACAAAGGAAGCACCAAAGAGAAACTAAGACTATGTAACAACCTGGGCCACCTGGATGAGAGGTGAGCCCATGGCCACAAGCCATGGGCTAGCAAAATGCACGTGTTTCATTCACTTGAGAGAGGAGGGGGTGAACGAAAGGTAGCAGGCAATCACAAGCAACCCTGGTAAAAGTCCATGACGGCGTGAACCGGCGCAGGGGGGATTTGATCCAGGGGGGGGCCCCCCCCGACGAACAGAATCAACTCTTACAGTACCAAACTCAATGCACAATCCCAACTCCTAGCTACCTTTCGTGATCTTCACCATCCTCACCACCCTCTCCCACGCTTCTCACCATCCTCACCTGCATCTCTTGGGCAAAGGTCTCCAGCCCTGGATCCCTCTGCAAGGCGGAAAACTGCACCTGTAAGGCCATCACCAACCTGGAGCAAGGAAACGGATCGGTGCTGCCCGGAGTTGGCCGGTTGACCGGTTGACCGGTTGAACCGTGATGTGGCGAGAGTTCCAACCAGGAGTGGTGCCATCCGGAAAATCTCTGAGTTCAGCCGAGATCTTCAAGAATTCACCATGCCTCATGCCCCCTCCACGTCCAAAAGACCCAGCAACACCTGGTTTTCTATACCTCCTTGAGTAGTTGCATGACCAACTCCTTGACCGGCAGGAATCCCCTCAATCGGGATGCACCAGAATCCCACCCTCAAAAGGTGAAACCAGGTCAGACCTCCATGGGGGCGCCCAGTCTCTGCTGGTGGATCCTGGAGGCCCTGGGGGACTGGGATACATGCAACAACCAGGAACAAGGAGGAACGCAACATACATGGACTTGTATCCCTAAGGATTGGTCAAACCATGCAACATACAGATACATGCAACAACATTGGATCTTCACTCGCAGAATGATTCAAGTGATTCTGCAGCCAAACCAAATGGAATTAACGAAGTGAACCGACATCAAAACGAACAGTATGGGATACATGGAGATACTGAAACCATGCAAGCCTGTAAGCATGCGTGTGACACACCAGTATACAGTATATCTTTGAGGATGACCTGGCCATTCCTTCTAGTAACCTAGTAGCTGAGAGCCGCAGCGCCACCGTTGGACCTACAACTCTTCATTCAGATCTACCCTCTGACGTGGGTGGCATGGCCGGCTCAGGGTGCTTTGCACGTCCATGTGTTCGTCAGAGTACCTTTCGAACAAGCCATGGATGGCCTAAATGAGGACGATCCGACTCTCCGACCAACTTCTCGGGGAAGCCAGGATGGTAGGAGCCCTGGCTTATGACAAGGGGCACTGCAGGTCTCCTCTCATCCAGCACCGTGCCTGCGTTTTCGCAACCTTTTCGGTTGAAGTGGGGAAACCAATACCCAGAAATGGTTAGGGTAAGTATGGGTAAGTCATGGAATCTGACTGTGGGACCGGGACCTGTCTTGGCCCATATACTGGAGGTATCCACCATCATGATCCTGATCTTTCCTGAACCCCTCTCAGAACTCTGAGGCTGAAATCCCACAGACAGACGAATACTTTTTGAACAACGCCGAGAGAACCTTGAGCGAGCAGTCAGGGGGAAGATACACTCCCTGAAGCAATCAAAGAATAGGAACTTTGTTTCAAACTTCATGGTAGAGAGAAGAATGTGCAGACTTCCAGGATTGATGTAAAACGATCCAAATGTCTAGGTCCAGGTATGTCAAGCAGCAGTGCCAACTTCCATGTTCAAAATCATCCTGAAGAAAAAACACAACTTTGAAAGACTAACTTGACAGCCAGCTGGAGATTCCCAAGCTGACCAGGAAGCTAACAATAGTATTACTACTTCCACGTTGGTCTTTCTTCACAGCTTCAACCAGCTTCAGCCCACTTCCATGTTTTCCCAAACATGACAAATTGCCATTGAAACAGTGGTGGCATTTGAGACTGCAGATGTCATACTCCTACTCCTTGAATGCTTCGGAGAGTGGTGGCCTATATGCCTATATGCCTACATGCCTTACATATAGCCACCCTCCATAGGGCCTAGGGATAGGACCCGTCATCTTCACAATATTCCGCACGTCCAATGGTTCGGCCCCTGACTCTTTGGGAATCATAATCCCTAGAATTCATTCTAACCACCATTCCCAGACACTCCATGTATGGCATATTTGCCTACATTGGGGTGGTTTCAGGAGTCAATGTAGGCATATATTCCATACATGGAGTGTCTTCTGGGATTGGTTTGATCGTTTTTACCAAACAACCCTTTTTGGACTCGGGGTTGCATCGACTGCAGAACCCGTTTTTCAACCTTTAATGTAGAATGGTCCAATGGAAGGCTTATGGTCGTTATACCTGGATCTTCCAACTATGCCGCATGCCAGATGTCTCCCTTCTCATCCTAGATGGGCGTGTATAGCGATACAAGCGATGCACCCAACCAATGGATAGACTGGTGTATTGGTGTATGTTCCTTCCACGGGGTCGAACTGGTAGATGTCCCTATTTATCTATTTTAATATTGCACGCCATTACACACCCATATAATAATATATATTCCAAGATCCAGGTCTACCATGCTACCTTTTCCGTCGCCTGCGGAGGTGGATGCCCTTGGGCCCGCTGAAGTGGTCGTGGGCGTGGTCGGACGGATGGGCGTGGTCGCATCACAGGAGGCGCCCTCCTAGGGCAGCGAACGAAGCGAGTTTGAGAGCTTAGGGGGTACTTGAAAGGCTTTAACATACAGTATGTTTTAAAAAAAATGGGAGCATGGGTTGCATGAGTTGAGGAACTTAGGTCCGTCTCTGTGGGTCTTTTAGGTGAGACATGGTGAGACCTCTGGGAGGTGAGACAAAGGTCACACAGAACCTCCATGTCACCGTGATTTGGGAACTTGCAGGAAGGAGTGGCATAGTATTGATGGAGACTTCTGGCTCCCTTTCAAGGGGTGCTTTGCTATGCTTTCCTTGGGAGTTGGAGCCCGGGCACGAGTTCGGAGCTCTTTCTTTCGAGGGCATTTGGACCCCCCCCTTTTCCGGCCTTTCCGTCATCCTCGGTAGAAGCCATCTACTCTGGAGGAGGTCAAGAAATAAAATGAACCCCTGGGCCTCGGAGCTGGCTTCCTGGGCTCTGTGGGCGAAGTTGTTCACGTGTGGCCAGAGCCTTCTTTTCTCAATGCCAAGATCCATTCCAATATGCATCCGCCATAGTAGCTGAGGGTGCGATTTGGTGACGTCTGTGGTGGTACATCTTGCCTGCTCAAGCCAGCTGTGACGATTCTTAAGCCGTGTCCCAAGCCCGTCAGCTGTCGGTCGGCCGAGGTGCACATGCCACCGAAATGAAGATCACCTCAGGCCAGACCGGCGCGGAGGCCATGGAGGCCGTGGAGGGCCGTGAGGGTTCGTCAAGTGCTGCCCTCAACGTCAAGGAAGAGAGACACGGTTTCCAATTGTCCTTGAACGAAACTGATGGGGTCCGAATGCGCCCAAAACCCCCGAAACACGAGACGCACTTCAGCGCAAAAATCGCCCCAAAGAGGTTTGTGAAGCAGGTGGTGAGGTGGTGATCCTGCTTCAGTGTGAGCTCTGTGTTTCGGGGAGGGTCGGTGTTTTGGGCGGGTGGATGCACATGGGGTCCGGAGTCCGGATGCCCCCAAGCCGGCTACTCATCAGGCGAATCCGAAGTCCGAGGAATGACCCCTTCCCCAGACGACCCCATGGACCCCCGAGAATTGACCTGTGGAAAGCCTTCTTCCTCATACCAACCCCCATGGGTTTTGGGGTTCCAAATGGTCCTCTGCAGGGGACAAACATAGGTTGAGGAATGTGTTTCACGTCCTCAACCGGAACATCCGAAAGGCCAAGTGCCTCAAACCTCGAGCCAAGATCCGATGAACCGATGAACCCCAATGGCAAGGTATGGGAGAAGAACCGATCGCAGGGCACCCAGCAACCCAGAGACGTCCTCCCTGTCTTGTTTGGCGTCTTGTATGACTCATTTGGTTTGGTCAGGACCTCTTGCAAAGCTGATTGTGCATTTTGTGGAGGGTGTCTGATGATGTCTGATGTCTTCATCTAGCCCCCTGCTGCGTGGGGGAGTCAAATTGTCCCAAATCTTCAAGCTTTGCAGAACTCGTACTCCGTGTATTCCCTCATGCCCTCCGATTTCTTCATCATTGGCCGCCAAAACTTGCCCATCAGTCATCAGTCTGCAGGAAATCCCGTCCAGTCGCTGTGCTCGCGCCACCCGTCCATCCAAAGCATTCGATCCTGGGCGTCGTTGGAAAAAGTACTCATTGAGTTCATGGTCTACGTATGGATGTCTATGGGCCATCCTGAGGGAGACAGACCGCAGGTGACACGACCCTTCCTAGCAACATAACAACACACAAAGATACACAAAGTGGGTTGGACAAGATTGGACCAAGATTTCCTCTGCCAAGTGGGTCGAGGTGCCATTATTCCACCGTACCCTCTCTCGAATCCACCGTACCCGCTGTGCTCGAACCGACCCCTGACGAGCGTTCTCCCAAGAACTCGCCCAGGTTGGAGGCATGAAGGGGAGCACGAAGCAGTCGCCTAAGCAGATGTACACTTACCGCCCAATGACTCATGAACATACAGATGGTATAGGCCCCTTTCTAGAGGCCATGGTCTTTAGCAGGCCCCACTGGCCATGATCTCCACCAAACTTCATGCCCCATTGCTGAGACTGATGCACCATCATCCCCACTCCCAACCCGCGTGGCTTTCTCCGCTCCGACCACGCCGGGTGGCACATAGGTCTGGCGAGCGGACGGCACCAAAGGAGTTCCCTCCAGCACCCCGTCCCTGAGCAGAAGGCCGTAGGGAAGATCCTGCGCCACCAAGGTCGTTGTTCGGTGCAAGCCATGAATCAGGACACTCCATGCTCTTGTCGCTTGGGATGGAAGAGACATGAAGAGACCACCTGCCATGTGAAAGGAAAAAGCACTATAGAACCCATGCATTGGCTTGGGTTGCAACACCTCTTTGGCAAGTTGCTTCATCGGACTGCCGTACTTTTGAACATGAAGTCGGTTGGGAGACCAGTCGAAAAGGTTGTGTGCACATAGACGATGAGGTCCTAATTGCGACCTACCTACCTACCCACCTGGCTGGCTGTCTGTCTGTCTGTCTGTCTGCCTGTCCATCTACGACATAGCGGAGATCTGTTATGTGTGCGGGTTCCAACAGCCAGCCAACTAGGAGCAAAGGACGCTACTAGGGGCTCCTGGCATCGCTACTAGGAGCAAAGACGCTACTAATTTTAATTCTAATAGCTTCTTGTTACTACTAGCGATGCACCTGTTACTAGTAGCGATGCGCTTGTTACTATCCTGTCCACCAAGTTACAGTAAATCATGTTGCATCCCATGACCTGTCGCTCCGGGTTCGGCTACCGCTACCACGGTCCGGCGCCACGCGGTAGCTCACCAGGCTGGGTCCATCCAGTTGCGTGGGCCGCACCGGCCAGGAGACCAGCTCGCTCTGCGAGACCGGCACACCCACCTGGTCTGTGAGCTGCTCCCCCACAGCAGCGGAAGATGGATGACATTCGTATACAATTCGTTGGAATCACCCAATGTAAAGAGACGAAAAGAAGAACCTGACCTGCTTGCCATCGATCGAGTCGACCAAAAAACATTTCAAGCACCACCAATTGAAAATAGGGTAGAGAGTAAGCCATAGCGCCTGGAAATCGGGCCGTGTGGCTTCTCACTCTTCCACCAATGAAATAAATCTGCCATGCCTGGAAGCCTGGAAGAGTGAAAAGCCACAGGTTTCAGAAGAACCCCAAGACAGCAAAAGAGAAGCCACACGGGCGAAGCACGGGCGAAGCATGGCGGGGTGGCCCCAAGGTGGGTCGGCGGGCGCGGCACGCAGCATGCTGATCGTTTTGTTGTTTGCTTTCGATGGATGTTGAAGTGGGTGAGGGGATCTGTTCAACGGAACTTCGAAGGATTTCCGTCGGCAGCTCCCTGCAGCCAAACCATCAGACCGATGTGGAAAATGGCAACCCTTGGACCTCAGGAATTCTGGCCTCCACCCTGACCGCTTTCCTCCTCCTCCACCCCTCGCCAGGCATCCTCGGCTTGACGTCACTTCTGTGCCCGCCTTCAAGTTGAAGACCAGCTGAGGATAGCGGAAGCCGAAAGGGTAGTCCTGACCGACAACCGTCCAGGCACAGACCCAAAGACGAGTGCCATCACCCATCAGCACACAGAAGATCAAATCCAAAACTAATCTTCAGGAGCAAATTCCTATTATGCCTTATGTCACCACCAGGGGAAAACGGAGCCGTGAAAAAGCGCGTTTGTAGTTTGGTACTGTGGACTCAGAAATGACCCTTGCACTGAGGGGGCAGAAGTCTTCAAAAAGCTCTGCGGATCATTTCAAAGCCTTCCTTTGGAGCTATGCAGATCGTAAGGAGGTGCCTATGATTAGCTTGCGCGGCTCACACTTCAGCCTACGCGCCGTGTTGGGGACAGAAGCGCGTGCTTCGCTGCAAAGGAAATGTTAGGCCCTGTTGACTTTTAAAACGGAACTGAGCCACAAAACGGAACTGAGCCACATCACTTTGTCTCCCTCTGGTGCTTTTTCCTGTTTCTCTTTCTCTGTCCCCTCAGTGAGCCTGGCGCACTGCCTTCACATCCCGTACCCTGCAGTCTGTGCCCAAAGATCCAGGGGGGCACACCTCAGTCGAGCAGAGCACAGAAGAAACCCCAAGCCTCACACAGACCTTGCTGTATAGCCACCAGTTGGGTGCGGATCAAAACTGGCAGGGGGACTATGCTCGGAGCATGGCTAGAATGAACTACCAAGCATTTATGTAGACTCTTGATTAATGAAAACACTCCACTGGCCATAGGAAGAGGTTGTTCAATTCAAATCGGTGGTGGTTTTAGTGATTAAGAGGCTACGTTTCTATTTGCAGTGGTTTCAGAGAGTAGATGGGACAAACTCTAAAATCATATAAACAATCTAGAAAACATCTTGGGGGTTGCGCCATCTACTCTGAAACCGCTGTATTTACTATGCTTTGCGGCATCGTGTTGATTCACACAAACATTCCTCGGTTCCCCACAAACCGGCGAAAAAAATAGAGACGCCGCTCAGGCTCAGCATCCAAATCACTGTCAGCATCCGCTCAGCCGTTTGGTCTAGCCAGTACCGGCCAGACCAACATGCATCCAAGCCAAATAGGCGCCAAAAAACATGGCCGGCCCTTTTTTTCCCAGCTTGATTCAAGGTGAAAACTGCAACTCCCCCAACGAGGAGCTGCTCTACTCTAGCAGCTGTAGCAAAAACACGAAGAGGTCAAAGCCCAACAAGAAGTCGAACCAGAGAAGTCTGCCTTTGCAAGAATGTCACAAATAAATGTTGAAAGGCATGGGCCACTGCCCTGGTGATCCACCGAACATTTGAATTTTTTTGGGGCACACAACCAAAGCCGAACAAAACAGCTTGTTTCACCATTGGAGTCCAAATAACATGATTCTTGTCTCTACCGATTCCCTCTGACCATCCGAGCCAAGAACCTCTGTGACTGAAGAGCACCCGGTGGGGACCGAACTGTTCACCCCCCGCGCTTCGGGCTACCGTGCTTCGCTTCTTCTCTCCCAGTCACGCAGCGGCCATGCCGCAGCACCCCCGGGAAGAGGCAGTCGCTCTGATCGCGCTTGGGGCCGTGGACACCCTCCGCGCCGCAGAGTTGCACATAGTCAGGGCAAAGCACATAGCCTGAGGTGCCGAAACAGGGGGCGGCGAAACGCGAACCGAAGCCAGTGAGCCTAAAACACTCCAAACCACAACCCTCAAGGCGTTATTTCTTAAACATGTTTAAACAACGGTCCTCCCTCACAAAGCTGCCAGCATGCTGATGGAACGATCTTGTTTTTAAGTCGTGCAGGATGCATCAGATTGAAGCACCATGGATTCAACTCGATGCTATGAGAGCCTTGATCCACACAGAAGTTGCCCTAAATCAATCCCAAGCCGATCAACCACCGCATTTGGCACCAAAGCCACCACATGGGGGACCTAAATTGAGCCACGCATTCTTTCGCATGGCAAACACCCACGGTGGTTATCGCCACGCGCGCCACGTGCCGCCGGCGCGCCAGGGCGCCTCGGAACTGGCCATAGACCTGCTTGGGCTGACCTGACTCCGCTGCCGCACAATGCACCAAGTTCTCCGGGCCTCCAATCCTAGGAGCGGCTGAGCGGCTGAGCGGCTGAGCTGACGCGGAGTCCCGGAGCTGAGTCAGCTTGAGCGGCTTGGAGCTTGCAGCAGCGGGTGGAAGGGTTCGGTTTTCCAAAAAGCATCCACGAGTTAAACATGGAGGAAAGACGCTGGTCTGCCCCGTCGGGAATTCCTTGACCTCTTCATGTTGACAACTCAGCCATGGTCAACGACTGGGCGGGAAGGCTGTGAATACGATCAACTCCTTTCCCTCGATCTTCAATGATCTTCAAACGGCTTCAATCTTTGCCGGATGCATAATTCAGTGAAAATGACGCCGTAAGTTCAAGGGTTGCAAGCATGTAACATGTGCTCAAGATCTACAGACGGGGAAAAACACCGCGGACGCCCAGTCTCAGACGCTGGTTTCTTGGGTTGCTCACCTCGCCCACCAAATCTGGTTTCCGGCCTGGTCATGACCAAAAACGCCTGGTCGCAACCAAAATCCGTCTTGCGGCATTGGATTCTGAGAAGGCCATGAGCCATGCCGGTTCGAACATCATATGTGATGTGTTCGTCGGAGCGGCTACACCCGAAACAAACAAGACACGACGGTTCGAAGTTCAAAGCTTTCTGATTTCGGTGGAACTTTGCAGTAGCAAAAACCTGAAGTAGTTCCACAGATTCTCTCCTCATCCATTCGCTAGTAGGTGGGAGGCCATCGCTCTTAACGTTGCGCCGGCTTTCGGCGCCGGGCAGCTGAATCTTCACCCCACCATCCTCGCAGTAGACGTTCCGACAGCTGCCAAGGGCACGCTGCGGCTGGGTGTAGCCTGACGAACTCATCGACGTCGGAGGAACTCGGAGAAGAACACGAACGACGCAACCACTGTGAAGGACTGGAAGTCCAGTGAATTCGACTGAAGTATAGAAACTTGGGTTTCATCTATTTTTTGGGGGGTTCTATAATATATACCGACTGAAGAAAAAGATAGAAAAAGGACATTTCTGAAGTATTCGGTGTTCATCTCTTTCGTCGTCTTCGACTGCAGCGTTTTACTTTGGGCCACCGAAGTGAAGGACTCCCAGGATGAACAAATCCAAAAGCTGCGTGGTGATCGCTCCGGCCTATCGCTTTGGGTAGGCTGAACTTGCACGACTGCTCTTTACAAAATTGGTTATCGCATGTTTCGTGGCTTTATATGTATATATATATATACACTATGCCTATATCAAGAAATTGAGCTCCAGCGCCCTGTGAATTTCAATCTATCTTAACCCGGGTGAGCCACTGGCCTCTAGCACTCACATGTTGGACTAACATGACATAACATGACCAACCTCAAAGGGAAAACTGAGAACCACATCTCTGACCCACCAGGTGCAACCAGCTTTTCGATGTTCAGCCAAGCCCAGCTCCGGCCCGACGTGGTCTGGAGGCTGCTTTGGAAGGGCCTGAGGGCAGGTCCTGTGAAACACTGGTTCTTTTTGGGACGACCAAAGCAGGCCGAAAGCGCGACGTCGGATGACTCCGTGGCCTTCCTGGGTGGCCGTGGACAAGATGCAGCGTGAGGCGGCGCCCAAGGACTCTCCATAGCCTTGGGAGACAGCCCTGGCAAAGGGCAGACCAGGGCTGGTGGAGTAGTCTGACAGGTTTTGCTAAGCTGCTATGCACCTGAACCCCCGGAGCCACAGCAAGACAAGTCTTTGGCATCAAAAGCCAGCTGTGCAACACACGGACTTGGCCAGTGGTCCCTTTTTTGCGAGCCACACCCACCTGGCCAAGCCACGAAATGATGCATGGGCGCTGTAGGCGCTCTGGTCCTTGCAGAACCAGAAGGGCTCCACCACCGGGCAGTAACCCACCTGAGCTCTGACAGCGGCTCATCGGAAGGTCAAAACATGGAGGTGCCGTGCCTGCCACTGCTATTGGATGTGAAACCGGGTGTCCGAATGGCGTGGCTAAGTCTGAAGAAGAAGCCCAAACGGACTCTACCTGCATTGAAGATTGACCATGTTGAACGCAAGCAAAGGCAAGCGCCCCCCTGTGACCGTTGAACAACTTGATCTTCTTGAGAAAACGACTCTATTCCAAAGTTCTGGCCAATCTGGGCCGAGCGGCATAGCGGGCATAGCCACCCAGCCTTCCGGGGCAGGTTCTCTCGCCACGGAGCAGGGCTGGTGTTAAAAGGCAGTGTGTCCTCCCGAAATGGACGGATCTACAGTCCCATAGAACCAGAGCTGTCTGGAGCTCCCCGGGCAAAGGAGTTAACTATACTTACTGTACTACTTATAGGCTTGCACACATGTTATATATATAATGATACTATATATAATATAGACTTATATAATATAGATGCGGGTCCAGGATCGTCACGCGACTCACTGAGACTTTCTCGTCTCGTCTCGTCTCGTCTCTGGCGTGGGCCACAAGTAGTACGTATGGCTATGGCTACGTCCGTCTCTAAAAACCGACGAGCGCTCCCAGTGAAATTTGCCCTCGGGCTGCATGAACCAAAATGGAAAAGAATCTGGTCTGCCCTCGGAACAGGGGCCAGAAGCCTGATGATAACCCCCCCACACTCGCCAATCGTCAAACTATCATGGCAACCGGTTGGTAGCATTGGCAAAATTTTGGCATCGGCGTCAAGAAGGCATTGGACCACTGATGCTGGACATTGGCCGCTTGGCCTGAAGTGGTGCAGGAGGATTCCAATAAGAAAACACTGCATCCTAGCCGTGATGATGGCCAGATGACACCAAACCCGGCCTTCCAACCCACACTCACCTGCCTAGGATTCTCGAAATGGCGATAGGCCACAGGGAGCGGGTTGGTGTGCTGGCAGTTGCTACACAAGCCCACTGCCATCGCATCGTGGGAGCAGGTGAGGGATCCTGTCAGGCGAGCGTGAGTGGATGAGGGAACCAGCACCGCACACAACACACCCTCCAATCCCTTCACAGACCGTGTCAAACGCCCCACAGCCCCGTGAAAACCACAACTGGAGGAACGGCCGGACCAGAGCGCCCTGTCCTGACCACTGACTTGCGCAAGGCCCCTGATTCTCTGTACAGAAGGTGCCAGGGAAAGCACTCTGCTGGGCCTCGAAGTCCGTCAGAACTCCAGGGCATGATCGTTCAGAAAAAAAGGTATGTAGAAAGCTCTTCAGGATTTTTGGAGTGCCCCCCTTTCCTTCCCAATGCGCCAACTGCGGAGCTCTGCCCCTGAATAATTGACCGAGCGATGTGATTTGGGATGCTCAATGGCTCCAAAAATAGAAGAGCATCACAGAAAGCTCAACCAATCAATGCCCTTCAAACCTCAGAGTGTACCCATCAAAGGTGGCCGCCCTGAGCTCGGGGCAATGATGCACTGGCCCTCGACGAAGCCTGGACACTGCGGCAAAACAACAAAGGTCTCAAAAGGATCAAAACGACAATATGTCCAGTGAACTCGGGACCATCTGAGCAGAAAGTTCATCGGTCTATCCACTCTTGCAGATCTGTCAAAAAGTGTGGTGTGGTGATATGAAAATAGATTTATATAGTATGTTTGAGGAAGGAGCTGTGATAGGGAACCCTACTGCTCCGCAATTTTCCGCACCCTACAACTCCAACGAACTCCAACGCCAAGCAACTGCAGCCCTTGTTCTTGCCGAAGAAAAAGGCACCCGCCACGCTATCGCCATCTGCAAATAAAGCTTGCTTTCGACCGAGGTAAACAGAACCATAAGGGCTGATAAACCAATCCCAACCAAACTGGCTCCTGATCCTGGCTGCAGGGCATTCCGGGCCACAGAATTCCCTCAAAGGGCTAAAGGTTCGTGGGACCAAAACACACGTGAAGTGCAGTGGCAAGATCCAAAACCCTTCTAATGAATGCTTCTATGTGATCAGTCCGAGGTTTCAGGCCTATTGATGCAGCGCCACCATGCACTTTGTACCAGCCACTGTCCTGCCAGTTGGCATGCGAAAGGCCAGCCAAGTGGGCCTAGTGGCCCCAAAAAACAAAACATGGACCGTAGTTCTCGTCCACATCCACATTGCATGCATATGGGTGTGCATTAAAATACGGAGACCTCCCAAAGACTCCAATGGAAGAAGGAAAACAGGGGCATAACCGCTACTTTGTTTTCTGGCGCATCACCTGCACAGCATTAAAACGTGCGGGTGAAGAAGGCGCGACGGTGCCCATCATCGGCTTTGTTTGCGAGGACATCGACATCGACACCAAGATACACCAGGGCCAAAAATTCAGATGATAATTCTTGTCTTATTGGACATCATTCAAAAACATTCAACACATATTCAACAGCTACAGTGAGATGTAGATGTTCGCTGGCCCAGTTGAGATCCTCACAAAGGCGGGTTCCACCCATCCACCATGACCGAGTTCATGCAAGTTCGTGCCATGTACTCTACCACTGTCTACCAAGGAGTCGACCGGGACCTCTCCGTAAAAGGCCCCAGTCTACCAGTCACCCAGTCACCCAACGTCCTCTAAGAGCGCCAAGGTCAAGTCTGAGATCCTTGGTACCGTGCTGCTCTCTGCTGCCATGACCTGAACTCCGGTCCCGGCGTCGGAGTCGCGAAGCGGCCCCATCTACCGGTCCGGAGTTGGTCGCTTCACGCATGTACTCACCCGAAACAAGAGAAGAGAGAGAGGCTGACTCCCTCAGCTTCCCTTTAAAAAAGGTTAAAGGTTATCCACTGATTGGGTAGGGAGGACTTCCTCAAGGACCGAGAAGACGTCTTGTTTTGACGTGTGTACTCCTCTTGCCACCGTCTCAAGCCAGTGGCGTTTTGAGATGGAGATCGATGATGAATGATGCACATAGAATATGATAGAATATGTATTTTACAAATATGTGCGATTAGAGGCTCTTCGAGGTATCTACAGTTTTTAGGCCGAGGCTATTTGATCCAGTTTAGTTCTAGTGAGTAGTTTTAAGGTCGAGGCAGGGATGTTGCACGACTTGAAAGACTAAGTTCAAGTGAAGAAGGAGATGGATTTCACAGTCTTCCTGACGAAGGTGTCATCTTTGTCTTTGAACTATATAGTCGGGAATATAATCCTCACATCCTCACCATGGACCAGCACATCTCGCCATTTGTCGGACCAAGGATGGTACCCAACAGGGTCCAGCGGCCAAACTAAAACGAGTCTGAAAGGAACACCGGCCACCGGCGTCTGAAGGAGTGACTACTATAGTGGCTCCTGGCCTTACTACTGGACGCAAGAAGCTACTAGTAACAAGGACCCTATTAGGTGGAGGCCATCGCAAGTAGCTTGGAGGCCATCGCTACGAACGGAGCAAGAACGCTGCTAATTATAGGAGCCAAGAGCATCGCATACGAACGGAGCGATCGGACGCTCAGAAGCCCCCCGTGCACCGGGCCCCACCACACAGCGGGTCGCGGGCCGCGCTGTCTCGCGCAGCGCACCTCGGTGTGCATGATTCGGGCGTCCCAATGGGAGAAGCGAGTGCCATCGCCTCCCTGCTCTTCCATGGGGATGCCTGGCCAGGTGGTCACTGACCCCTTCAACAAAAGCACCCAATATATAGATAGACACGCCAAAGGCTCTGCATTGAAAGAATCATTGTGAGGTGACCGGACAAGAAAACGTCATTGGCATTCTCCAACAATGTAGTCACAAGAGGTTCTTACGGTAATGGTAAAAGCGCCGGTAGCAGATAGAGATGCCGAGTTGGGGCCTGCTCGTTTTTCGTACTAATGACCGTGCTAATCATGCTCTCTGACGTCGGTACTTGTCGACCGTCTCGCAAAAACAGTGTCAGCGCGAGCGCAGATGTTGTGCTAACCGTGGAATCGTGCTCTCTGACTCTACTTTGCATGATATGCTCATCTCAACACTGTTTGGGGGGGGTCTAGCTGTGGGACGTGTCAACATTGGCCCTTTGTAAGTTCAAGCTGCTCTAGCAGCTCAGCAAGGCGTTCTATGTTCACTGTCGGCTCCCAACCACATTGCGTAAATGCATCTTAATTAGTTTAGTCTGTGAATGTCTGTGATGAAGAGAGAACAACAACCAATGATGGACACGGCCAACAACTACAGTGTATGTTAAGCGCAGGGAAAAGGGCTTTTCCAACGTCTGCACCCTCTTTTCAGGCACATGGGCATCTGCCTGGGTGCATCCCTTATATTCCCTTATCCTACCTACACAACCAAACCTAATACCTGAATCTTCCTATGCAAAATGTCGCCCTGGCATCCATACAACCAGCCAGGCAGAAGTGCTGCATGGGCCAGGAAGATCCAGGTCTTTTCACCCGCATCGGGCAATACGACAGGACGGACGGATGGGGCGAACGATGTGATGTGCTGGACCCCCTTGTATTAAGAAGGACAATAAGGACAATAAGGAGAACCCTCGTTCCCCAAACAGGTTATCCAGGTCATACCCTCTGGGTAGGTGGAAGATGTGTGCGAGCCTTTCCAACACCAGCCACACGACATGGCCTTCCTTACCCAAACACTTCGGACTGGAAGACAAACCTGCCATTGACCGACCCCTAAAATAAACAGAAATCGACCCCAATTAGATAAACATGTCATACTTGGTATACATGGAGTGTCTTGGTTATGAGATGTTATGAGTCCATATCAGTCCTTCGGGGATCGTCAAGGACTGTTTTGTTATTGTTTTGTCTACAGATCCATGACAAAGAGATCACTTGAGGCCAGAGGGGGTGAACGAAAGCTAGTCGGGCGGGGAGGCATGCACATGCTAGGGTGTGGCTGCGCAGACAACCAAGCAAGAGACCACCAAGCAGCAGCAGCAACGGACCACGAAGCGACTGCAGCAGCAGCAAATCACCAAGCAGCCGCAGCAAACCACCAAGCATCTGCAGTCCACCAGCAGCAAAAGGAGCAAATCCACCAAACAGCAGCACCAGCAGCAACCCCAGCAGCAGCTGCAGCAGCAGCAGCTGCGGCATCAGCAGCAAACACAACAGCAGCAGCGGCCGAGCCAAGGCAGACCACCCAGCAGCAGCAGGAGCGAAATTGAACAGCAGTAATGTAAGAAATTGGTACGAAAAAGGAGTTAAAATTAATACCTTTTTGGGTGCAATGTGCAGGCGGCATTTCTTGCATCATAATAGCCTTACCCCGCGTACGCGACTAGTTGCGATGTGGAGTCAGGCGGCGTCAGTTGGCTCTTGTGCAGCCAGACCGTCGACAAAACTGCTTTAGAGCGCATGTGGAGTCCAAGTGTTCCCACGCCAGCAGCAGAAGGAGCAAATCCAGGGGGGGCGCAGCCAAGGCGGCAGCAGACCACCCAGCAGCAGAAGGAGCAAATTCAGCAGCAGCAGACCACCCAGCAGGATCCGCAGCAACCCCAGCAGCAGCAGCAAACACAACAGCAGCAGCAAACACAACAGCAGCAGCGGCCGCAGCAGCAAACCGAGTAGCAGCCACAGCAGCGGCAGCAGCCGCAGCCCACCCCGCAGCAGCAGCAGGAGACGCAGCCAAAGCAGACAGACCACCCAGCAGCAGCAGGAGCAAAATCCAGCAGCAGCAGCAGCAGCAGCACACCAGGAAGCAGCAGCAGCAGCAGGAGCAAACGAGCACACCAGGCAGCAGCAGCTACTGCAGCAGCAGCTAATTTGTTTCCACCCGCTCACCGCGCGCACGGGGGAGTTGAACCTCCGGAAGGGGCGGGGGGGTCCATAAGATTGATTTAATCAATTATTTGAGGTTTCTGAGGCGCGTCCACCCCGTCATTTAACTTGCTAAAGCAAGAGCAACTTCAGCTAGCTAAGGCTAGCTTTCGTGACTGGTTCCTCCTACGGCCCTACAGTTTGATGTTAGAGTCGATGCACCGTCGCCGCCCCTTCTCGCGCTCCCGCTTGAACAGCATTCGCTCGTGCGGAAAAAGACGCCTGTCAACCGGTCGCAGGCATAGTGGTGCCGTGCTGCTTGCCTAAGGCACCGAACTACAACGCATCACGAACCTCGAGGCACTGGATGACTTCAAGATCTGAGTCTGCTCGTCTGCATGGCAGTGGCAGTGCAAGTTTGGAGGCCAAGCTCCAAAACATGGGTGTATACTACAAGAGTTAGACCACCCAGTTCGACATGCTGACCAGTCTACCCAGCCAGGGCCCAGCCAGGTTTCCTCAAGGTCCGCTTTCTCTTCGTTGCACACACCCCACACCGCCGGTGCTGCGACCGGTGCTGCCCTATGGCTTCCCGCCGAACAGCTATTCCCCGCCGGCCGCCCTAACACCACCACCACCACGTTCGGCGTTCCGAGTGTCGGGAAAGTGTTGGGAGTGATCCCAGACCTTCTTCAGGTGTCAAGGATCAAAAAAAACCACACCCGGAAAGAAGCGGATGGGATGGAAGTGGATGGCGGGGGCCATCTGTCTGAGTACCAAACAGCAGTTGGTTGTCCACTTCCATCCTACCAACTGCTGGTCAATCAAAAGGTGTTGGTGATCATCCTTCACCGTCTCTCGTGGCTTTTCAGTCGCTACAACAAGTTGCCCCCTTCAGTGGTCAGGGGTGGTTTCCGCACGAAATATGAGCTGGTGGGAAATTATATATCTGTACCTGGATGTTTGAACCCTGATTTGAAACCAAAAGGGCCGGCAATCAATAAAGCATAATAAAGCCAGTGCCAGGCTGCCAGTCCATCTCCAACTACGACCCTTCCGGTATGGCTGTTTCCTGTCAACTGGTCCAACCTCCTACATGTTGGTTCCCATCAAGTGCCACTTCTCGCGCTGGCGGCCGGCGCAATCCCACATCATCTCAGGGCTCTAGATGGGGTTCCCAGCCTTACGGATCCGTACACCTTCACGTACTCCGAGGTTTCTTCACTCGTCGACTTCGGCCAGGCTTCGGCTTCGGCCCCACGGATCCGCGTCGACCCGACGGATCATCTGGTCCATCCGAGGTTCACCACCTTCGGGGTGACCAAGAAGTGCCGCAGCTGTCCATCGACCAGCTCCTGGAGACTGTACCACGGGCCGATGTTGGCTGGGTGAAGAGCCTGGGGGTGGTGGGCTGAAGAACTGCGAGGATTTGTCCGGAAAACCTACAGAAACAAATGGATTTGACAAGTCTTGCATTGGTAAGGAGGATCTGTTCAACGTTGGTGCGAACACCAGAAAGCTCAGATCTATTGCAACTTGTTTGGTGATGGCGAGAGGTCTTGATGTTGCGTCGGCTACGCTCCATATCACATGGTGACAGTGGAAACCCCAACTGTTTGCTCAAGGGGCAAAGCATAAGTCTCCCGACACCATTTCCCACTTCCATGTTCGCGAGTCAGAGGGTACAATGTCCCTCCACCCAAAGTGGAACAAACACTGTACTATCATTCATGTCATAATTGTGAAAGGATGCCTTGGAACCACTCAAGTTCAGTTGCTAATCTGGAGGTCGTATTGGTCTGCTCTGACTCCTGTAAAGGATTGTATAGTGTTTGCTAAAGCCATTTAGTATCAAGATGTGTACAGTATGCATATATTTAGCATTTGTAATAGACGTGTGTGTTTAGTATTTCGTGTTGTGTATCTATCGTGTTAAGTATTTACAGTCGTTCATGGACTCACCTACAGCCCAATTCCACGCCAGTGCGACGCCGACCGAGTTCTTCGCCTCCTTGATGGTGGAGTCACTGGCCACCCAGAAGCCTGCCTGCCAAACCCGTCCGTTCTCCAACACCGAGGATGGGTGACCCGTCACCATGCGAGGTGACGGTAACTTTGTGGGACTCAAAGTTTCGATAAACAAGCCCTGCATATCTATATAACACAATATTATTAACCGATAAGTATATATTGTATAGTTGCAATCGTTTTACATGAAGTATGCTTTCTGACTTTCTCCCTCCCAGAATCATCTTCTGCGCCTCGCTCAAAGGCGGAAAGCCAAACTGGTCGCGGCTGGTGCGCGGCGCCCCGCTGGCGTCCCGAAAGAAGGGGAAGAGCGACGAGGAAAACGCCATCGAGTGCCTCGAGGGTGCCCGCCCCACCGCGTTCGATCGGGCGGGCGTAGCACATGACCCGCGCCCAAAAGAACCCCTGTCCGAGCAAAACAATGCCCCAGATTGTCCCAAGGGATCCCAAGGGTCCGGGTGTGGTCTTGATGGGGTTGGGGAACACATGAAGCATCACGAAGCTCCTTCCGACAGCCGACAACTTTTGGAGCAGTGCTTGAACAAATGAAAAATATGTGTATATATATATATACAAAAACCGTCCACCAGGTGGTTCTTGGACACTCCCGAACCTCTAAGAGGCTATGTATAGACACGTACCCCTTGGAGAGTGCTGGTACAGTGGTTGCTGTTTCAGAGTAGCTCAATCCAAGTTGGGTGGTACAGTAGTGGACCCCCATTTGCCTAGGACATCTTGGGGCATCTGGTTCGTTGAGGTTTCTAGACCCATCCAGTGAGTGGATGCCTCCCATCCATCCTCCATGAAGCACTCAGAGATTCGAGATGGAACTACGATGGCGGCCATGTTTTGAAGCAAAAGCCGATCGCAGAATTGCTGGGATAGCCAAATATTGAGAACATATATGGCAACAACCTGTCGCGAGAGTTGTGCAGTCTACTCCTGTGGCGGATGCGCCACCATAGCTCACGTGGGCTTCAACTGGTCGTACCCACCTCTGCCATAGCGAACACCTTTATCTCGCGGGTGATGCTTCTCGTTATTCTCGTTGCCCCGTTGCAAAGCGAACGCAAAAAGGGCTCCAGCAACATCTCACAACATCTCACTAGCTCGCCAAGGGAACTACCTCCCCAGCTCATCTAGGAAACTACCTGCCCATCTCAAGACAATGGGGCTCACAACCCCTCCCAGCTGCTCTCCTCATCTTGGATTAGATGCAAGGTCTCGTGAAGCGCCACAGCCACATCCTGATGCCAGTGATTCTGACCCAAGCGCTGAGGGCAGAAGTTCAGATAGCCTGCGCACGCGACACGTCTTGAGGAACCGGGAAAAACCAGGTTTGGAGATCCACCCATAGGTTCATAGGGAAATCAACATCACCCTCAGCCTTGAAAATATCTTCCCCAGGTGCCAGGGGATTCACCCAGTCCGGGAAATAGAACATCGAATCTGCCGATTGTTCGCAGCAGTCAGACGTTTCAAGGAAGAAATCTCAAGCAATCCCGAACAGGGGTTGGGTAGCCTTTTTCTCTTGCCGTCGAATCACATGGAAACAAAACTCACACCCACCAAGTCATATCAATTCATTTAGACTCAGCTCACACCTCGACACTCTGGTGCCTAAAGGACTTCTGAGCCTTGAGCCATCGTGTAGCCTTCTGGATGTTTCTTTCAACCCTCACAAGGCTGTTTCTGATCCATGTCTTGCGGGGTTATGACTCAACAGTCGTATATCAGCGCTCAGCACTCCTCAGCACTCATGATCATGAAAACCATTGAAAACCCCAGTGTGCTTGATCTCTGCGTCACGGTCACGGTGCAGCTGGCGGTTCGCTGCCTGCCACGGGGCGATCATCCTCAGCCTGGCGACAGGCCGCCGCATACGCGACCTTGGCCCGGTGTGGTGCGGCGGAGCCGTGGGCTCCAGGGAGGTCACCGAGGCAGCCGGAAGGCGGGGGAGCCGGTCGCTGTGAGCTCTTGAAAGAGCCACAGCCATGTGAAGAGAGGCGCTCAAATTGCAAAACACCCTGGAAGGAAGGAAGGAAGGAAGGAAGGAAGGAAGGCAGGCAGGCAGGCAGGAAGGAAGGAAGGAAGGGCATACAACTTGTCTTTGGCACGAGGACTCTTTGCTAAGCATATTGCTCAAAAATACAGCCATGTTTCACTGGGAGTTGTAAAGGAACTTGATTTGTCCAGCCTGCATCATCCCCGTGCTGCGCAGCAGTGTGATCATTCTCCCAACGCCAGGGCACAGTGTTGCCGGAGCACCAGGTGGTCCGCAAGGCTGTGATGTAGATGATGAGGTCCGTGTCCGGGATCCCAGTACCACCAGGAGAGGTCTGACACCCTGAGCTGCAAGGCTAGTTGGAGTGGCTCTCCAGTAAAGTAAGTTATATGTATAATATTTGGTGGCAATATGGTGATTAGAATCCTACGACTTCTACCAGGACTCCACCAAGAGCATCCTTTGGAATCCTTTTGGGGTGAACTTCGACACCCAGGACAGATGGTCAGATGGTCCAGTTGTGGTTGGTTCCGTCCCGGAAGAGTCCTATATGGTATATACATATATATCAACTCAACCTCCACTCGGTGATCCATTTTCCACCAGCTCATGCGGTTGTACACACACAGAGAGCAAACTTAGCTCATCTGGAATGCAAAGCCACCCAGAGATAAGGGCGGGCCTCCCGGGTGGGAAGCTTGAGAAGACGAGTTGCGGCGTTCGTGGATATTCGATCATCAACTCAACCTCCACTCGGTGATCCATTTTCCACCAGCTCATGCGGTTGTACACACACAGAGAGCAAACTTAGCTCATCTGGAATGCAAAGCCACCCGTTCTTCCCATTCAACCCCAGCTCGTTCAAGCGTCTTTCTTCTGGGTGGCGCCAAACAAAAAGTGCCATACATCTCTTGGGATCCTAGCTGATTCAAAAGCCTTTGCCTGTTCCAAAAAGTAAGAGAAGCACTGGGCTCGGTCAAGGATGTTGTCTCTCACGTCCTTGTCCAACACTGACAGGAAGGAGGTAGAGGTGACTTCTTGAATGTAAATGCTCATTACTCTGTAGCTTGCCCAGCGCCCGCGGCGCATCACCAAGTCTCCACTTTCAGTCAGTTGTAATATGTGCGTTGCTCCGCCTGGGCGGAGCGATCCCAAGTCAAGTGCTCTCATCCCTCTGTAAGTACTTGTTGGAAGTCGTTGGGCTTGTAGTAGGCTCTTGAATCTAGACCTGAGCGTTTGAGCGCTCATGTCCCAAAGAGGTTCGGAGGGCGCTAACTTCTGGAAGGCGAGCTCTGCCAGCTGCACCAAGTCTGGAATGTCGAGCTTGGCACACTGGTGCCTCGCGGTTGTGTGCCTTGTTTTCGGCTCCTTTATGGAAAGGAGTGCAAAGGGCACACTTCCTGCCAGATCCGACGGCAGCTGCAGGTCTTGGCGTCGGGCTTGTAGGAGTTCACCTGCCCGTAGTAAACCTCCCCATGT
Source organism: Durusdinium trenchii (assembly GCA_963970005.1). Classification (NCBI taxonomy): domain Eukaryota; class Dinophyceae; order Suessiales; family Symbiodiniaceae; genus Durusdinium; species Durusdinium trenchii. The sequence continues at coordinate 772,672 of CAXAMN010024729.1, read as the reverse complement.
TAGGGCTAGGCAGCCTGCCAGACGCACCCAACCCCAGATCAAGCAGACTGAGATGCAGCTCATCAGAACCTGGGGAGACATAGCTGTATGGTGTGTAGATGGTTCGGATTTGACCCAGCTATAGGCCAGGTCCCAGGCCCCTTGAAGGGCCCTTCTCAGCTGTGGCTTCCAGGATGCTATTGCATTTATGGTCTCCGAGAAGTGGTTGAGTGGCCTGCCGGCCCGATACAGCTCACGGCCGTACGCTGTCAACAAGATGTTGATTTCTTCAACTGTCTGATAGGTATTGTGAAAAAGGTCACCAGGTTCCAACCCCCTTGTCAGCAGCCAGGCTCTGAAGGCCTCCAGAAGTTCCTCTCGGTGCTTGGCGGTGATCTGCAGTACAGGTCGTCCTGAAGCTAAAGGTAACTTCTGGGCTCTGTGCTCAGCTCTCGCTCTATCTCCAGAGTTTCGTGGTTTCAGTGGCATTCCCATGGCGTATCGCGGCCCCCCCAAAATGGCTCCTGAAATCCACAAGAGAGGCGCATCTCGCTTGCCTTGAAACAAACAGAGGAGTAGGAGCAGAGAGATGAAGAGGAGTGGAGAAGGACCTTCTCCAGGGAAACCCAAGGTTCTATCAAATTCCAGCCGACAGTTATGCAGAACCGTGTGCCGAGAAGCAGGATCGAAAGTGCCTGGCCCCTCCCCTGGGTATCCAAGGGTCTGATCAAAACCTTTCTCGAAGTGTGTTTGAAGCGACGGTCTGAAATCCAAGGCACAGGGCGATCGAAAGCGGCTCCGATCCTTTAAGAAAACAAGGCCGGGCCCTAGCAAGCTGAGCATCAGGCGGACCCAATTTGCGCTCCAACGTCTAAGGCCGGCGCAAGTTGAGAGCTGCGCAAGTTCGCCCTCCGAAAAACTAAACAAGTCACAGCCTTGAATGGGGCTTCTCAGAGCGGCTCCTCTGGTTGGGTCGTCTGATGGGTTTAGTCTAGTGGGGCAAAAAGGTAAACAGATCTGCACGCCCGCTGCTAGGCACAAGGCATTTACCTTAGCAATGACAGGCATCAGACCTTTCGAGGAAGTGCGTCCCTTAGAGACTGCGCACCTCACAACATTGGAGTCGACCAAAATGGCTGCCCTCTGAGGTCCCCACTTCAAAATCAAATGCTCAACTACCTTAAGGACTGAGACAGCTTCTTGGATATTAATGTGGACCGGGCGACGAAAAGGCCAGGACCTCAGGGTAGACCAGGGTGCTTCAAGAGCAACCTGGTTCACTAAAGCATTCTCAAGCCCTGCCGTCTGGACTTGATCCCACTCGAGATCTGCGCTGGCCCTGGCATTGATGGCCTCTGAAAGGACAGTGGCCAGGGCGTCGGCCAGCCCATCAGTATACATGGCACTAGCCTTCGTGAGTTTTCCTTCGATCACTACATGCCTGCCTTTGCAGACGCATCTCTGACGGATACGGTCGAGGGGAGCCCAAACGCTGAGGAAAGCAAAAGGTTTTAAGTGAGGGGATCCAAAACGGCACGAATCGGTTCGACAAAAGTCCACGCACCTTTTGGCCCTAAGAGTCTTATAAGGTGGGAGAAACTTCATCTTAGATGAATACGTAGTTTCAAGCCACCCTGGGACCCCGTGTCTCCATCCCAACTCAAGGCACTGCAAACCACGAAGGGCAAGCGCGGTGCCTGTGTGGGTTTGTGGATGGCTAGGATCGAAGCCATATGGTCTTTCTTTTGACCTCAATTGCGGCCGTCGCATGATGCAAAAAGTAGTACACGGTGGTTCGCAGGCAAAACTTTTTATGGCATGACTCTGAATCAAATGGCTTAACCATGACATCAGATAATGGCTAGTCATATCATATTCGGGGCTGTGACTCAAGTCAATGGGGGGCCCTACTGACCAGCCTTTTGCTTCCATGGAATGGGTGACCTTTGCGGCTCCAGCGAAAAGTTCTATAAAGTCAAACCGATAGGCCAAGGGCCTTCTGATCGAGGTCGGCTTTACCTCTTCCTTCCCTTCGAACTCTTCCGAGCCTCCGAGCTTAAAGATCTCCGCTTCAACCGGGGACATCATGCCTGTGTATGCACCCTTTGACTTACAGGCTTTCCAAAGCACTCTCGAGACTGCACGCGGCACAGTGGCTGCACAAAACGCTCCCACATTACTTGAGGCATCACTACAGAAAACCTGAGTGCTGAACTCTGCACTAAGTTCGGCGCACATGAGTGGGACTAGTACCGAGGCCAGAACTAACTCGTTTGCGGTGGTCCTGGGCAAGCGGATGATCTTCGGATGGTTTGGGTCAATAGAGGCACTGTCGACCAAGCTGAAAACTTTGTGGAAGAGCCCCATAACAGGCCTCCTATACATGGCTGCAGAGATCCACCCTCCTACCAGGCAAACATGCAACGCATCGGTGGTGTGTGTGAGTGTGGCAAGTTGCAAACTAATCACTGATAACGCAATCCGTTTTTCGATCGGGGCGGACAGGGTGACCAACCCCTGATCCCTAGCGGTTGAGGATGAGTTCACGACCGCACCTACGATTTTCGCTTTATCACTTAGGATGTCCTTCTCCGGGCTCCCCAACAGCTCGGCCTGCCTATAGGCAGCCCGTGCTGTGCCTATCTTCTGGCTGGCTTTTGAGGCCTGCAACGGAGTGCCTACTTGCTCCAGGCTCATAGCAAAGTAGTCGTCTATGCACAGTCCTTCACAGTTCTCCAGGTCAAAAAGAGGCTTACAACTCTGCAGCTGACAACTCTCCTCTAGAAGGCCATGAGATTGTAAAAGTGCTGTATGAGCGCTGGTGGCTATATCAACCCCTGCATGATCCCCTTGTAGCACAGATCTGAAGGCCACAAAAAGTTGCTGAGGCTTCCTCTGCGCTGCTCTCAGGCCTTTCATCCCCAGGCGGTCTCCGTGAAGGCTTCGTTGGTAGCGCCCTTTTGCCTGGCGCAAGATGTAATCTGAATAGGCCTTGAGGTTCTTTACATCTTCGATCTCAACCGCAGGGCCTACCGTGTTCGAAAAAGCGCGACTTCTAGAGACATGGAACTGGTGATAAAAATCTTTGCGATCAGTGACCCCCTGTGCAATGTAGTGGGTCTTGGGGTTGCAATACCAGTCTGACAAGTCAGGCCCAGAGGGGAGAAAAGTGCTCGGACCTCGCACACGGCTCTCGCAGCTATTTCTAGACCTCCGGTCTCCGATCTGTCTGTCCATCTTGGCATTTTTGTAGGCGTTGAACACCCTTGTAAAACACTGTGGGCTCAGCTCAAAATCCTTGCCGTCATGTAAGTACAACAAATCTTGATTGTCCCAAAGTCTCGCCAGCGCTGCCGCTTCCGAAGGATGGTCAGAAATTGCTGGGACCTGTGACGGACATGGTTCATGGCTGAACAAAAGAGAGGCCGGCTCTCTGTAGGCCAGTACTAGCTCGTCCTCGAGATACTCTGTGGCATCCCATGCCCCTCTGCCTGTTAAAACCAGTCTGGATGAGTCCAGGTTCCTGTATGGTTTCAACTCATCAGCCTCCGTATCCGGAAGCACTTCAAAGCCATCGAAGCTTCGGTCATAGGGGTTACAGGAGGGCCCCATAGCCGTCAATGCCACTGAAAGCTCTGACAACCTTGCAACTAATTGAGGTAACCTACGGCCAGAGTTTGCAATACATGGAATCGCAACTTGGCCCTCTGACCTTATCAAGCTCCTGATCCTCGCATAAAGGCTCCGGTGCGAAGTAGAAGGAGCTCTCCCCAACAAATCCAGCTTGCATGGGCCACCATTGTGGTAGTAGTTCAAAGCCAAAACACTGATGTGGACTGCACGATTCAAGTGGACCTGTCTACGCCTCTTCTGAGAGAGGTCTGGGGGCATCCGTGCCCAGTGCTCACCTGTAGGGAGCGGGACCGGGAAAAAGGCCAGTGCCGTACTGAGGTCAGTACGATGCAGGTGGAAAGTCTGAGCCAAGTGGGCAGCAAAAGGAGTCCTCGTCCTCAAGACTGCCGAGGTCAAGCATGCGCACCACTTTGTAAGCGTCATGTCTTGTTGCAATGCATTGAATTTTGCTTCATGGTTGTACTTGCTGAAGACGTGTTCTCCAGGTCTAACATGCTTTGAATTCTCCTGACCTTTGTCGACAGGAGGTGCTGGTTGCGCCTCTCCTGTCAGCTGGCCAGCCTCATTGTTCACGCCTGTGTCTGGCTGCCCCCCCCCCTTTGGGCTTCTTCGGGAAGCGGGGTCTGCGTTTTGGAGAGGCTTCCCCCTCCTTCTGCTCTTGCGAGGTCTGTTGACCGGTCTTCCTTCCTCCTCCCTCTTGTTTCTTGCTGGTCATGATGTCGATGTCCTTGAGATAGGCTAGAAGGACCCCCCCCACACGGCAGGCATGAGGGGGGTGAATGGCTTGGCAACTGACAGTGGGGTTCCCTTCTCTGCAAAGAGCACCGGAGGAGGCTCCTCGACCAGAGTCACCAGGAACGCTGTCGTCCAACTCTGATCCAGAGCAGCTTGGTCTAGGGCGGCTGCAAACAAAGCCAGGTGCTCTTTTACACCATCGAAGTCTTGTGCAATGGCAGCATCTATGATGTATCCAAGGACCCACAAAATGGTCCCCAGCTCCCGAGACTGCTTGTAGGCGCCATGTCTCTCCAGGTTGGCCAGGAAAGACAGGCCTGCATCCTTTGCAGCCTCCTCCGTTGTAGGAACTGGCTTTGAGGGATTCATCTTCCTGGACAGCTGCTGCAGGAATGCAAGCCAGTACTGACTTTGGCGCAAGGCCAGGTCTGTCTGCATTCTTTCTCTCCTGGCAACGCCTCTTGTAGAAGAAGAACTTCCCGACAGGCCTCCTGCTTGCAGATCCACCAAAGGGTCCGACGCATGACCCGCCAAGTGCGAGACCAAGGTGGTCAGAGCCGTGCTTTGCTGGGCTAACGCACTGAGCATGGGATGAGTCTCTATCTGCGCTGGAAAGAGATCTCGTGGTTCCTCTGGTATGAACAGGTCTGGTAGCGCTAAGGCCCCTTGAGCCGGGGGAGCTTTTCTGGTCTTGGGCGGTGGCCCCACCATTGCGGCTACCTTCTTTGCTGTGGCTTCCTTGGGATGACCTAGGTGGGCAAAGCCTTGCCCCAGGGCCGGAAGCTGTGGGTATGCATGTCTGCTGACGCCAGGCGATTGTCCTCCGGCAGGCTCTGCATATGTGACAGCCGCCTTGGCGGGCTCTGTAGGTGCTTGACGTTGCAATGCCATCAGGGCCTCCACCTGTGAGGAGAGGGATGCTACCTGCTCTGCCAGGACTGCATTTGTGATCTTCTTGGGGGTGGCCTTCTTCGCAGCCGCTTTTGAGCGTACAGGAGTTTCTGCCGGCTCTTCTCGAGCCGAGTAAAAATTTAGCCTGCCCTGATCTTCTTCTCCCATCCAGGCTTTGGCAGCGGCAACCAGAGAGGCAGCTGTAGGCAGTGCTAGGGGAAACTGATCATCAAAAGGATGAATCGTCTCCAGTGAGTCCGTCACTGGATCATACTCCCTAAGAGCCTGCAGTGCCTGGTTCGACACATCCACCAAGAGGACCAGGATCTCCTGGTCTATCATGACCTCTTGGCCATTCTCATCTTCCTCGCTGAGCTGAGCGACACATGTGTGGGAAGGCCCCAAAAGTTCGTGCTCGTCTGCATGTGCTGCTGTCTCCAGAGCTTCATTCGAAAATGACTCCACTGGTAGTGCAACCAAAAATCCCCCGTCCCTCTGCAGGACAGGTATAGCGAAAACCTGCAAATTTCCTCCGGTTTTTTGAAACCTCCGAAGGGATTGAGAACACTAGGAGATTTGGGTCCCCTACTTCCGCGAGGCGGAGGCTGGACCTTTGCATCGCTTCAGTGGAGGCACGCAGATGCGCGCGCCCACGCAGAACACTTGCACCTCAATGAATGATGGGAAATCCTCAATGATAGCTGTGTCGTCCTGAACTGCCAAGGCACGGAGGGCTTCACGCTTGGTGGTTGTCCTAAGAGCTTGACTAAGTCCCAGACCCCGGATGACTACGAAATGAGCGCTCGGGAGCGCAGGCACCGCGTCTGCTGGTCTATAGTGCAGCCCGGTCACTCTGGCCACCCAGGCCAGATGTCCCTGAGTGAAAGCCCTCTGAGCTCGTTCCAGGGGGGGAAATGGATGCAACTGACTTCAACCTCTCCTGACACAAATCCGACAGGTACCTAGGCACGGAGGGTATCGGCTGTGCCTGCGGGACCTGACTTGCGCCTGGGTAGGGGAATTCCAGGTCTGACACCCCAAGGGGCAGGTTCCCTTCCTCGATCACCTCCCACTCTAAATCCTCGTTCGCTGAACCTTCCAGCTCGTTCAATCGCTGGGCCAACTGCTTGACTCTCTCTCCTATGGATGCAAGATCCTCAGAAACTTTGAGCAACTCAGCACGAAGCGGAGCTAACGAAGCCTTAGTGCTCATGCAAGTACCCCCTCAACCTATTCGAAGCCCGGCGCACGACCGGAGACTGAGAAATCCAAGGCCGGAAAGCAGGTAAATGCCAAAGAAAGAGACAACCACAGATGGAAACCAGGGATGTGCAAACCAGGATACCTGTAGCAAATCCAAAAACGAACGGGGCGAGAACGCTCGGATGACAGTGAGCTGGGCAAGCGAGGTATGTGGAAGCCTGCAAGAGGGTGACGAGACCCCCCCACCCAGTGTTCCATGAAGCTTGAGAAGACGAGTTGCGGCGTTCGTGGATATTCGATCATGTGTGTGTGTGAGAATATATATATATATATATGTGTGTGTGTGTTTGACTTTGGGTTCTACGCTACCCCAGAATGACCATCCCAAAACACAAAAACAAGAACCACAAAATGCCGCAAGGTTAGCAACCCTTCTTGAGGGGAAAGAGATCCCAGTGCTTTCAAGGTCACTCCGTCTGTACTTTAAGCACTACTTTAAGCCTGTGTATTACTATTTTGTTACACATCGCTTTTTGAGCGGTCAGCCTCTATTATGTTGTATCATGTTGGATCTTCGTTTAGGGGTGGAACCTGAAAATCAAACCTTGGGCCCATCGTTAGGCCACTGGTGAACCATGAGAAATTCGGATGTGACGAAAGCATTCATCCACTTGCAGTGAGTGAGCCAGTAAGCAACTCCTGATTAGTGCCCCATACATTCCATGTATGCCATATATGACTACATTGACCCCCCCAAAACCACCCCAATGTAAGCATATATGGCAGTGCCATGGAGTGTTTGGGTGCGGTCAAAAAATCTGTTCGAAGCCATTGAGAGCCCCCAGCTTCAACCTCTTGGAACACTTTCGAAACCAGCTCGCGGGTGCCAAAATCAGCTCGTCCGTCTTTTTCTGGTGCCATTCAGCTCCCCTGCCCCCCGTCACGGAAGATTTACGTACAGAGATGTTTTAAGGGTCAATTGATCGGCCAATCTTCCAGTCCCATGGGATTGCTTGGGACAGAACATCCTTCCGTCTCACGCTCTCGCCTGCGATCCGTCCATTGGGGCAATACTCCTGGCGATCCATTTTTGGCACTTTGATGCTCTGGGGACTAAAAAGTGGCACGACGTGCCGAAGGATCGGATCTAATACAGCTCAAAGGACAACATGAAACAAGAGCTCTTTACAAGGGCCATCGCTCTTAGGGTGGAGGCCTAGTAGGTTGGAGGCCATCGCTCTTAGGGTGGAGGCCATCGCTGTTAGGTTGGAGGCCATCGCTCTTGGGGTGGAGGTCATGCAGGGTGTGTTCCATTGTGAGGCTGTGAGTCCAAGTCCCTCCCCCAGAGTGCCCGAGTTTTGAGAGACATGACCCAACGAAAAGGCTCAACCAAGCGTCCTCCATGAAAGGATTGCCTTGGAGTTGGAGTTGTCATTGCTTATAATTAGTGCTACATAGGCTAGCTTTTGGCCAAGACCTTCTGTGTCAGGATGTGCGAGAAAGAAACTAAGGCCAAAAACTTGTCACTTGTACCCCATGATTGCCTCAGAGCTCTTGAAACATCAAAAACTCCAACCCCTCTTGCCCCTGCGCATGCGAACAGCGCGCAGCACAAGTGTGAAGCAAACGCCCTCACAAACCGCTCCTGCTCTTGGAAATGCTCGACGGGTATAGTAACTGGACCACACTCCTGTGGCGTTCAAAGAAACCGTTGGGAGTTGGCCGCAAAACCAGCCAGGAGGGGTGGGAAAGCCGGGAAAGCCTTCAAACAGCATATAAATTGACCTAAAATCCCAGCCAGCTCAGCAGAGAAGAACAACTTGTCATGGTCTTTGACACATCCAAAGCCTCCTGGGATCTCTCTGAACCTGGGGGCGATGTGTTCACGGTCCATTTTTGAATCACAACTGAAGTCATACCCAGTCACCCGCAGTGATTGCAAATGATGACCCTCCCACCAAGCTTGCGCAGCACACGAACGCTGTGGAAAAGTGCGTTCTCTTCTTCCTTTTCGCGGGAGTCGGACTGACCCCGCAAAAGGATGTAAACGGCGATTCGGTTTTTCATTCCAATCGACTCCAATGACAACGTAGGCCATGAGTCCAAGTTCGGAGGCTACCTCCTAGCTCGTTCATCAACAATCTTTGGCTGACCGGCATGTGGTAACTAGGCAGTGAATAGACATTACCACACAAGTGCTGTCACTTTTGGGGGTCAGGTGGGGTCCACATGTTTCCTGATGCTCTCGGCACCGCCTAAACACCCCAAACCGACCGGCGCCACTGCGCCGCCCCAGTCTCCCGGTTGTCGGCGGCCACGCGCATGCATTGCCCGCTGTGCGTGGAGACAATGTCGCAATGCCTGGGGCCAGCGTGCCATTTCCCTCGGAGTCGGTCGACAGTCACTCCGGCATGTCTTGCGGGTGACGAGGACACCAAAGCTACAAGCTTCCTGCCATGACATCCGGATCCCACTTGACAACGCATGACAATGTCTACAGGTGTCCACGCATCCACACAGAAAATATATAACACGGTTCCCCCTCCCTCCAACAAACATGACCTGGTCATGATTGTTGCAGGGAGGGGGGAAGGGTAGACCGAACTTTCCACCCCTTCGCCTGACAAGTGAGGTGGAGCTTTGGCCAGTGTCGAAGACCGGAAAAGCGACGCGGGCCGAGCGTTTCTGGGGCCTCCCCCGTGCCGTGAAAGTCCCCCGCAGAACGAGGTCTCTTCAGACCCAGTGGCTGCTTCAGCCTCAGGTTCCCCAAGACCGGCAGCACCTGCACTGCAGAGGACAGCCACCGCGCAGCCGCAGGCCTTGCTCCAAGAAAGAGCCGCTCGGTGCATCGATCGTCGATCGACGCCCAGCTTGGTCCACAAAGCTTGGTCCACAATCCGCCGACCGGGGGTCCAATGGGGAAGCTATTCAACACTTCAGATTCGTTTGCTCTTTTTGGTCTGCGACATGGTCTCATCCCTTGGTACCGACCGAGATCCGCAGCACCCGAGATCCGCGACATGTAAGCGGACATAACCGAAGTGTCAAAGGTCCAAAACACAGCATGAGGAGGTCAATGGTGGATGATTCCTGTGCATGCGCCAAACTAAGAAATTATATCTCTACACCTAAGACCTGGCCTATACTGCTTATGGCTCATCGCAACATCCGCCAGTTGTGCGACACGCTTAGCATGAGGGAACCCTTTTCTGCCGCGGCGCAGCATGTCATCCTCCACGTAGGAGCGCAGTGCCGGATCGGTGATCTGCTCTTCCTGGGCTGGGCGAAGACAATGTCCGCGTCGTGGACGCGGTGAATCGGCTCGGCATGGCCCAAGAGCTGGTGGAGGGCCATCGGTCCCCTGATGAGGCACGTCTGGTGTTCTTGGTGTGTGCCACGAGTTGGGGGAGCGCATGCTTGAAAACGACCTGATCGCATGGAAGAGCGACCCATCCTCTCACCCAAGAAACCCCAGAACTGGGCATCAACGCAGTGCGGGGCCTGCGATACTGCGAGCTGTGTCTGATTCTCAACATCAGCAGCCTCGTGTTCTTCCAGGGGCCAGGCCTTGACCCAGCGGGCGATTCTTCCTTCGCCTCTACATCGCCAGCTGGAATAATCATAGAAGTGGAACAGGACCCCTTTCTGAATGCCTTGGAGGACCCGTTTCTGAATGCCAACAGGTGGGTTTTCCACTTCCCTGATTTTTTAGGGGGAGCGTTTCTTCTTCTTCTTCTTCTTCTTCTTCTTCTTCTTCTTCTTCTTCTTCTTCTTCTTCTTCTTCTTCTTCTTCTTCTTTCTGCTTCGATTTTCAGGCAGGCTCGAGGGTGCGGATGCCCCCCCCTGCAGAGGCTGGAGCCGGGCGTCCAGCCCACTGGTCTCCAAATGGATCCGGATCGGGTGCCATATCCGGTCCTGGCAGCGGAGCATTCGGACATCGAGCGACGCCAGGAGGGCGGAGGTCCCGACGCCAGACTCGGACACTGGACACCGCCAAAAGGAGGATCGGGCCGAGCTCCTTTTTTGGAGTCATGGATGAGTCATGCTTAGGCAGAACCCGTTCCACTGCGATGCTCAAAAACAGCCAAGAAGCCCGAGATGTGATGTTCATACAAATCTGAGGCAATAAACTTCAAGAAACGTTCCTGACTCGATGCGTTCCGTGATCAAAGGCGCACTCACGTTCCAGTCTCTATATATATATAGAGTTATGATGTACCTTACAGCCTAACTCTGAAATCTCAAGGATTCATAAAAAAGCAAAAAAAAGGCAAAACCACACTCACAAAGGATGACCAGGAAATGCAAAAGAAATGCATAAAAAAAAACAAAAAAAAAAAAAGGCAGCTGGTCAAAAAGAGTGCATATCAAAAAGCAAAAAAATGCAAAAGGAAGCCAGAAAAAAAAAAGGCAGAACAGCAGTTCAATCAAAGCAAAAAAAAAATGCAAAAAAAATGCACATGCACAACCAAATTTCACACACCACCTTTTTTGTGCGATTTGTTTGCATTTTTTGTGCATGTTTTGTGCGATGTTTTTGCATGGTTTTGCATTTTTTGTGCGTTTTTTGTGCGTTTTTTTTGCATTTTGTTTGCGTTTTCTCAAGGAAACGCACAAAAAATGCAAAAAAAAATCGAGAAAAAAAAAACGCAAATACAAAGCAAAAAAATGCAAAGGCAAAGACCAGAACGTTTTTGATCGCATTCGTTTTGTTTTTTGATTGCATTGTTTTGCATTTTTTGTGCATTGTTTTTGCATGTTTTGTGCCTTTTTTGTGCATGTTTTTTGCATTTTTTGTGCGTTTTTTGCATTGGTTTAGTGGACACATGCGTTTTTTTCGCATTTGTTTTGCGTTTTTTTGGCATTCCAAGGCATCCTTTGGTGACTTGTTTTTGCGTTTTCTGTGCATTTTTTTTCGGGATTGGTTTTGCACTATTTTTGCATTGTTTATGCTTTTTTTATGTTTTGCTGTGTCATCAGAACTAGCTTTAGCGTACATCATAAATATAGAGTCTCTTACCCTTCGTTGAGCGCAGAAGGCAACAATCTGTCTACATCATCCTATTCCTATATAGCCACAATTGAAACAAATGAAGGAACAAATGCACACAGGTTGGTTGCAGTCCCTCCTTAGTCAAGGGTGTTGGGATGTGTCAAAATAAACTGAAGGCTAAACGGAGGGTGTGTGGAGAAAGGGGGTCAGCAAAAATCGCTTATACGAAGTTAGTGCATCAAAAATACCTTCCACGAAGTTCTGCGAAGGTTTCTGGGATTTCGTTGCAGTCAGTTCTCCTACTGGCCCACCATTCCACGAACTGTCCACGAACAGCCTTGGGTTCTACGAAGGTCACGCGCCTTCCACGACGTTAGTAGAATAGGTTTTTGCAAAACCCTTTCTGTGCACTACCCTTCCGTTTGCCTTTGATAAGCCCACCGTGGCTTGAGCCAACCTTGATCAGTTTGACGAGACTCCGTTTCACCCCAGTGGGAGTCAAGGGGGCTCCATGTTGGTCAGACGAAGAATTTCAAGGCGTGGCACGAAAGCTACTTCCGGTGATGCCACCCCCAGAAAAGGGCTGGCGGCTGAACCCCCGATCTGCAACTCTGGATGGAAGACACGCTTGACTTTTCTGGGACAGCAAGCTCTACGCCAGGGCAAAAATACGATAGATCGTGGGATCTTCTTCATCTAAGGTCGAGCTGGCATCTTCCTTCACAAGTCACAGTCCCAAAACGGTGCATCCGCTACGGGAAACCCCTAATCTCCAAGAACCTCCTAGAAATCGGAAAAACATTCCAGCCAAAGTGCCATGTCAGCTTACTTGACTCATCCTCTTTTTTAGCCTTTCCTCTTGGCACATCTCAACCCCCCCTCTTGTCAGGATGAAACCCCCAACGCATCCCCGCAAAAACCTCCCTGTACCTCGCCTGTAGGCGACGGGCAGACTGGTTGGAGACAGTTACGCGCGTGCGATCAAAGTGGAGGTACCTGGCGCAGATCGGATGGATCCTGGGGACCGGTGTAGCCCCTCAACCTCCAGGTCCCAAGGTCCCAAATGGTTCGAGGGACGCCATGAACACGTCCATCCACTTCGAGTCGTGTGAGTGAGTCAGAGGGGCTTTGTGCCCAAAGCAACCCTCCGGAGGCCCTTTTAGACAGAAGCGTTGTTGGAGGAGGGAAGAAGGAGACACGAGCCGGGGCGGCGTGCGAAGAGCGAGAAGGGTCACAGCGGCACAGTTCAACCTTCCATTCACCACTGGGATTTGGGGTCCCCGGGTCTTGTGGCAGGAAGGACCCTCGCTCCAACACACTTGGATAAGCGTTGTGAATCTGGCAGTTAGTACATGGTGTGCTCTAAAAATGCATAAATTGCCGAGAAGTGAACTTCTTGTTCTACTGTTCCAGGGGCCCAGCTGATCTGCGTCGTATCTGATCCAGCATGATGGTGCATCATAGTAGACCGCTGAGAAAGGAATTCCGCGGGACTGTGACTGGAGATTTAGAGCATGTTAAAACTATAGTATACATATTATAATAACCCTGGCACCAGGACCCCCCCCATAGGGTTAATGTACACCCCTTTGACCTCTAAGGCCTCTAAGGGACTATTACGGATACTGTGTATTCATAGACACGACACCCCACCTCTCTTGGGTGGTCCAACTCCACCGCCCCCATCCTCGTCGCCTCGACTCCTGGCCGCGCGCAAGGAGCAAAAGGCTGACGAGAAGCGGGAGGAAACCTGGCGAGCTGGAGAAGGCTCCGCGGCTCCCGGGAGGCCGAGCAAATGAGACGGAATTCGAGGACCTGAGGTCCTGGGCTCCGAAGATCAAGAACAAACTTCGAGGAAGCATGAGGAAACCGTCTCCTCGGAGAAAGCCGTCACCAGTCTTGATTCTTATAAACTTACAAGTATAACTTAAAAGTTACATTGTGAATATCACATTAGGGTTGTCACAGCTTTTTGTTGCACCTGGGGTTCTTATGACAAAATCCAGTCGTATCTCCTGGGCATTCTTCAGCATGCCAAACCCCTCCCAAATGAGGGGTTCGCCACGGTTCGCCACCAAGACATCTGCATCTGTGCGGACCCTGTGAGGCCTCTCATCAGACAAGGCCATAGGAACATCGGCCGCCATGTCGCTCAACAATAGAAATGCCCATGGGGGAAACGACCCCAGATTCTTCTCCAGTTGGTCGTGCTGCAGCTCTTGGTGCAGAGCGGGGTGTGGGAACTGGGATTCGGTCTTTGGAAGGATCCACTGTGAGGGCGATGAAATCCAAACCACCAACCGAAATCATTCAGCCACAGAAAGTGATGACATGTGCCAATAGCAACACTGAAAAGAACAAGTAGCAGCATCCCACGGGGACGGATTGGTAGCTGTTCCATGTCAATGTCATGAACTTTGGCTGTCCTTCTTTGCCTCGCATAGGTAACTGGGTTTCCATGGCTAGCTTCAGCCGGGGAGGGCGGGCGAGAGCCGGCGAGAGCCATGCTGGCTAGGGACCGAATCCTAATGAGATCATGGTAGGAAATCAGAAAATGACATGGGGGTGGGGTAGGTCTAGACCCTGCCCTAGGTCGACTATACCCCCAACCTCGGCGGGAGTTCTGTATCCAAGAGCACTCATGAAACGGTTAGGCACCCAGATGATAGGTGCCAAGTCGAGTAATCGTTTGATCAATTGACCCACATAATGATGCGGAGAGGAAAGAATCCCGCAATGTCTCACCACAAAAGCTCAAAAACTGGCGGCCCCCTTGTGAGCGCAGAATGACCGGGATTGTCTCTTGGCCATGCTTTCCAAGCAGACATCACGGGTTCTCACAAAACACCCCAACTGGTGTGTGTTTGGCCAGCCGAGCTCGCTCGCTCGCCCGGACGAACGTCCATGGCCAGGGAGATCGCCAGTTCCGCTGAGCGCAGGGGGGAGAGGGGAGCCGGGAACCCAAATCGAAAGGCCGGAGCAGTGAAGCTGAAGGAGCCCAGAGATCGGAGTAATTACGTACTACCGTACTACCCTCCCCAAAGAAGCATGGAAGTGTCCACTTCCATGATTGTTGGAGGGAGAGTTCATTCCTTCTCTGGGACAGCTGGATCGCAAGAGAGGGAGAGAGAGAGAGCATACGCCTTTTGTTGGTTTACTTGAGGCCTTTCCCACTACCTGTAACAGTCGGTAAGCAAAACTATTTTGGAGAAAGAACCGTCATCATCCACTGTTACTGCTGATATTTGCTAATGGGATATACGGATATACTGTACCGTATAGGTTTACTGTTTTCCTTCTGATTCTACGCGACCCTTTCATGTTGAATGAAGTGATCCAGATCTGAAAAGGGAATCCGCAGGTCACTCAATGAAGGTGGCGATGGCCCGGTTTCAGACAGACACACTGAGGATTCAGGATTTGGTGGCTGGCTTCCCTCAACCATCCCCTGTCATTGTCGATAGGAAAAGTTGCACCAAAAGATTAAGACAACCACTGCAGCGCAACGCTTTGGTACAGCCCTGAAGGGGGAGGGCAATCCCATCTCCCTAAGAAAGAAGCCCCAATCTAGAGAAGTCCTGGTTGCGCAATGGATCTTTGCAGCATCAACGCCAGACCAGAAAGAGGTGGTCGTACCGCTTTTGATTTGAGAGCAAGCCGTTTGCTTCCAGGTTCGCTGATTCAAACCATGCACAGTTGGAAGGCTTTAGGATTCTCAAAGCACATGACATTGATTTCCCAAGAGCCATTAAAGAAGGGAATGACATAGCAAGTGTGCACCTTTGTAAATGCGTATGCATGCACCATATTCACCTGGCGAGACTGATTTCTGCACCATCCACTGGGAAGTCAGCGTCTTTCGGCCCGGCCGAAATGATTTCAAGGATACGACCAGCGCCGTTGGCGCCAACTGTTTGGACGCTCCAGCCATAGAAAAGCGGCACACATCGGGAAACACTTGGAATATGTGACCTTTTCTCGTAGTGAGTTGGCGGCCATCGCTCTTAGGTTGGAGGCGGTCGGGCACCGCGGGGGTCCTCGTCGGCTGCACGGATCTGGAGAGTTCAGACATGTACACCTGGGGTCAGCTGGTCACCACAGACGTTTTGCATGGGCCGTGGGGATGGGGATAGGTCCCGACGCTTCTTGCTTTTACTTGAAACCACTGTTGATGCCTTCGTGCTCCGCGTGCGGAGCGGCGTGCAAGTATATAAACGACCATCCGCACCGATTCACCGATCCGGTCTTCGCGTGGTGCGATCGACCCCGCGTCCCGGCTGCACTGACCGATTTCGTCAGTTGGTACCATCGCGCTCAAGGGAAAGGAGGGCTGCAAGTCTGAGAATGAATGGAATACAGCGGGTGCAACACCGATGACTCTCTTGGTACTCTCCAAAACTGTTGACCCCGTGCTACCGTCTATTGTGAGGTACATGGCGCTCAATCCTATCGCATTCCTGTCGTAGCTCCTCTCATCCCGGTCCTCAACCACGGCCGCGCCCTCGGCCACCTGGCCAGGCTTGTCTCCACTCATTGGCGGTTGGGACTACAGTAGTCTCAATGCCGATGGCGGATCCCCCTGCCAAAGGCAAATTGGACGAGTGTTCCAGCAAATCTTCCTGCAGGAGGTAGGTGATTCCGAGGAGAGGAGAACCCGCAAGCGAATCGGCTGTTGCATGAGGTTCCCGTCTGCCAGCCAGGTCTGCAGGTGTCTCCCTCCCTTTGTAAAGGTCAACGCAAATGGGGGCCACTCCAACTCCGACCTGCTTTCTGATTCTAAGGCCATGGCTCAAGAGAACCTAATCTGTCAGACTGAAATGGGAACTAAACCGGTCGTCATCCCCCCGCATCCACCCAACCAGTCCATCAAGAAAACTGCCAGCCTCCGCCTCCACCTTTGTCTTTGCTCTTACCTTTAACTTTCCCTTTTCCTTAGAAGCCACTGGGCAAAAAGAACGAGAAAGATCTGTCATTACTCCTAGTGTCCTTGCAAACCAAAACTCTGGAAACATGGAGCACCAAATGGTCCTTCCTGTTAGTTTGCATGGGACTCTAGCCAAGCCGGACCGTTCGAGGGGAAGGTCTCCCCGCCATTGGTCCACCTCGCCACCACTCCGCTGGATCCCGAACTCCGCACGGAAGTCGCCCGGTCTCCGACCAGTCCTTTCCAACATGTCTCACTTCAAACCGAGAAGGACGTGCCCGTGCCCTTCGTGGCCGCCGAGACTTCTCAGCTGGTCGTCCCTCCTGGGACCGGTCAAGGCTGGACCGGTCGACCGTTCCACCAAGCATCCTTTTCCTTTGCCTTTGCCACCTCAGGCATGTCAACCGAGAAAAGCCCATCACCCGGAAGAGGACGTGCAAACTGTTGGACACTGCAAGTGGATTGGGGATACATGCAAATGCCTAATGGCCCAATCCTCGTCGTGCAAAAAGTTGCGACAATTCTCTACTGGGGATTGATTGGAGGCAGAACGTCCCCAAGAAGCTCCCAACGAGGTGGAGATCCCAAAAGGCAACTGAGTGACACGCACCAAAATCCGAACTAAGCCACAACATCACACACCATAAATCCTGTCGATTCTCTTCTCGTCGCATCTGGCACTGGTGAAACAATTGTCGGCCCAGAGTGCTAACGAAGCTTTTTTTTCAAAGCGCTTTCTCAGCTTTCGAGTGTTTTTTGTTGCCTTTCTCGGCGTTCGATGATCTGTTTTGCACCACGTCGCTCCAAACGATGCGCTTCATGGTCGCCCATGCGGCACACGCAAAAGCTGGTGGTGTCCTGGGGCCCCCGGCCTTTGCCGCCTTTCCCTCCCTTTCCGCCTTTTCCTCCCTTCCCACCGCCCTTCGGCGGCTGTGGCAGGAATCTCGACATGGGCAGCAATTTCCTCACAGCGGTGGACGAAGGGAAGCGGTTACTGCAGCCCCTCGGTTCGATGGGAGGCGTTACGGTATGGGCGACCGAGAAGCAGTTGCCGGATCTTCCAACTATGCAACATGTCTGCCTTTGCATCTATGAACCCCGCCAGGAGGTAGAAAATGTTCATGGTTGGAAGACTCAGATGCAGGAACCCACTCGTCGTAAAGGGCGGCCCCAATGGAGGCCCTGCAGGCCTTCACTCCAAATCAGTGATAAGGGTGTGTGTTTAAATAGGGGACACCCAATAAATGGGTTTTGATTGAGGGGATCTCCCAACCAAATTGTAATACACTCCCATAAGATCCCATAAGTATCTAAGATCTGGGGACTTGCGATGCCAGCCTAAGCCTCTCCACAATCTTTATCGTTGGAACGGGCGTTATTGCCCAAAGTCTTATTGGACCGGATACGCATGCAGATTGGCGGGAACAAAGGTTCCTCATAAGATCTTATAAGTCTCCTACAAGCGATTTTCCAAGAAGTGTCAACATTAGGATTACAGTGCAACAGCCAATCATCAACCAAAGGCCCCTAGTGCTACTGAGACCTTGGTCCCTGGAGGAGGTAAACTATCGAGCATGATTAAGTATGAACCAATGAACATCGCTGGAAAGGCGCTCTGGCTCTGACTCCCTCGGCTGGAATTGGAATGTAGCTTTGGTTGACTTGATGCCAACTCCTGTGGCGGCGATTCCGCTCATAGGCGGGTGAACATTCCACCATGTAGACTCTTGACGTTTTAGAACTCATTGGGGAGCAGGTCTTTACAATCCATGTCTGGGGGAAAGAGGCCAGAGTCCAACTCCCCGGTTGGTCGAACGGCACCGGACTGTGCGGCTGAGCGGCATGGTGTCGATGTAGAACTTCTTTCCGTTCTTGAAGGATCCCGCCTCACGAGGGCACTGAGAGAGTGGACGATGTGGGACACCAATGGACACGATATGACACAACTACACTGACTTTCTTGATGGGGCGTTTGATAGGCGGAGGCCATCTATAGCAGGTATACGGCAGTGCTTGAGAAAGGCAGCTGCAGATGTTTGGCAGAAGCCCCTACTCTTGATGGAAATGTCATGAAATGTCCATTCTACCACCTGCAACGTTGAGCGAACCCGATCAAGGCATTCATGCAGAAATCTCAATTCTCTCAGCCGTGCCGTGCTTCACAGTTGCCCGGCTTTCCACCATTTTTCATCGACCGTGCCGTGCTTGGACATCAATACATCGGTGGGCCAAAATACATCGGTTTTCACGCCAATTACTCACGGTAAGCGAAACAAAACTCACAAACCCTCACCATAACCACAACCCTCACAAAAGGTCGGATCAATCAGAGTTTTGGTCAGCAAAATTGCACGGCGTAGAAGAAGGCACAACAAAGCCATCTATCAGCTTGTGCCATGCAGGGCCATGCATACATAGGTTATTCCTAGATGTCTAGCTAGCTGATATATACAGTATCTTTACCCTGGAAGTCCGTTCAACCATTGTTCAAATGGTTGATCTGGTTTTGTAGTGAAAATCATAGTTTACAATTTTTGTTGTAGATGCTATGGAAAAAATTGCGGTTTGGCTTCTAGGGTTTAGATATGCTACAAGGCGGTCTGTAGGGTTCAATGTTGCATATTCATATAGCCTATAGCCAATACAACCTCAATATAACCTCATCTTGATTTCTTCTGTCTACCCGCCAGCCCCGGATCAGTCGATTTTCTTGGAGCCCTGTGCAGGCACGGGCTTTCGTGCAGATGCGGCACCTGCATCCCTTCTTCCAGCTTCACAGAGAAGTAGAAGGAGTTGATGGGACCAAAGACGTCCTCAGTGACTTTGGGGGGGCTCTTGACCCCTCCACTCGAGTCGTCGATGACCAAAATTGTTGGTAGACGGGGGGTCCCCTGATGACATCCAACGCCTTTTCCAAGACATGTCTCCATCTGTTTTGGGTTCACGGTAGGTGATGTTAATGGAAAATGAATGAAAATGACAGTAAAATCTTTGGGCTAGCATCTGCCCTTTTCTGCACGCTGGCTTGGGAGGACAATCGTTGCACTCAGCGATTTATGAACCACTGTTGGTGGAAGAAATCCTGCAACACCTGCAACCAATAAAAAGAAACTTCAAGACGCTCGGCTCTCTCTCTCTCTCTCTCGTGCAGGACTTTGCCCATCAACGGTCCAAAACAGTGCAACCTGCAGCTTCCGGTGCACTGGGCAGAAGGTGCAACATGAAAACCACCCCGTTTCAGAGGTTGGCCTAAAAATGGCCAGGGAACATCGACTGTCCAGTATATATACCAAGCGGTGTACCAGCCAACCCTGGAGCCAAGTTGTTCATGAACACCTCACCAATAATTTGGGATTAGAAGCTGCCCGTCAACCGCGGCCAAAAGCCGTTGAGCACAAGCATGTAGAGAGTTGATGAATAAAGCCTTCCCATATGGAGATGGAAAACCCTTCTATTCCAATCAACCGTCTACCATCTATGTCATATGTCAACGAGTCAACGCCTTGTTTCAAGGCCGACAATTCACCGTCAGAGCTGCGGACCTTGCCCTGCCGCCGAAGAACGTCCACCTTTCCGATCTGCTCCTTGTTCTCCAAGAAGAGTCGCGCATTAAACTGGGGCACCCTTTCATTCGTGCACCTGCAGACCTGGCTCCCAACATCACCACGGGTGCGAAAAAAACCGCGAGCGACAGCGACATCTGGAAACAAACCCATCTCTCAAACCCCCCTGAGAAGCAAACCATGCACAACAGCATCCACTCCAAGAATGTACCCGTCTTCCACTTGTTTTGGTGCAACGAGTCCATGTTCTGCATTTTCTGTGCTAAAGTATGCTAAAGTGAGTTACACATATGTTATTATGTGCAAAGTGGGTGGCACATGCGTCAAGTGAAGGTGCGCAGCTACATCAAGCCACACCCGGTTTTTGTAGACACACAAGTTACAATTCCGCCCCCCTTGCCAATGAAAGGTCAGCGTTTCAACCACTCACCAGTCACTCACTCTCGGCAATTCCTAGTTATTTTAGTAGCTCCAGGGCCATTCGCGGAGTCCAACACGTGACTTCCTGCCTACACAGTATGCCTGACAATAGGTTGCACCAATCCATTCTACATGGGCAATCCACCGAAACCAACTACCAGCCTTTGGGGGTGCTACTCAGGCCAGTGGCTTTTCCCCCAAGGCATGCGCTCCAACGCCACAACTGGGCTTCCCACCAGCTGGTCTTCGCACGTATGCATTGTCTCCCCGATTTCTTCAATCTCCTCTGGCGGACCCTCGGGCTCGAAGGACCTCAGGCAAGGGTGGGCACACGAGGTCGGCCACCTCCATTGGCGAAGTTCATATATATATATATATAATCTAAGATTGTATATATATATATGTGTGTGTGTTAAATATAAATATATATATATATATTGTGTGTGTGAAGTTTGCGAGTGTATGATATGTCTTCACTGATCCGAATGGTGATGGTTCATGGGCGTTGTGGAACTTGTGGCCAGGGAGTAGCAGATAGTGGGAGATCTTGGCGTATTCTTCTTCCCTCCCAAGGCATTGCGGTAGTGGCTCCAGACGATAAACTTGGAAATGACCATGCCATGACAATGACTCCGTGACAACCATAAATAGACATACAGAAATGAATAAAGCGACCTTATATATAGTGGATTGAGAGTAGATGGCACAGACCCCAAGAGGTGGTTTTTATGAACCCCCATGCAAAGGACATTTTGAGGTCTGTGCCACCTACTCTGAAACCACTGTAATCTTCTTTGCTTGGTTCATCTGATCGTCTCCCTGGCTTGCAAGAAAAAAAGCACCAAACGTCTCCCAGGTGCCGTTTTTCCAACGGAGGAGACACCTGCACAGTGACACCTGCACTGGTCCCAGCCTTCACCCGGCCCAACCACCCACACGCGCGCAACCGGCTTCCGCCGCTTTCGCACCGCATGGGACCAAGTCCGCCCCCCCCCTTCTCGGGGACGAGGCCGCAGGTGGCGCACAGATCGGGGACGAGGCGCCTTTTTCCTTTGCCTTTGCCTTTGTCCTTGCCCTTCTTACCTCCTGTCCAGGTTGCTCGTTGGCCAGTGCCCGTGCGATGCTGGGATACTGTTTTTTCGGCTCCAGGTTCGTTGAGCCTTCGGTGGTCCCCAACTGGCTCCCAAGTGGCAAGAAATACCGGTCTCGGTGATTTGGTGAAATTGATGGATGTTATATATATATATGATATTATATTTGTTTGCAGTCCTTGTAGATCGCTTCTCCATGAAGAATGTGGTTTCATCCAGCCGTAACAAAATGCTCAGAGAGAGGGAGAGAGGGAGACATTCGAGGTAAACGTCAGTTTTGCCTTATGAACCGCTACCAGTACAGTACCCCCCCCGTAGTGCTCGCCCGCTACATCCGCTCACCGCCTCCTTTTCCCATCGAGCTCACCTCACTGCGAGCATTCGCGAGGGAAAGATCGCCGTGCGATGCCGGGAGGAAAAGAACACAGACCAAGCGGTATTGTTTGGGAAATCATCTCTCAACTAATTAATGACATTGGCACAAAAAATGCTACAAGTCTCAAGTCTCAACTCGCACTCACCTGGCATTTCCATGTCTTAGAAAGAACTGCTTCCAGCCTCCCCCGTGTGTGGGGTGCAGAATCCACTCATTTCAATTAGAGCGGATTTCCCATCCAATTTTCCCAATCTAGCTTTTGCTCAGGAGGGACAATTCGGAACCAGGGGCATCCTGTTGCCCATAAACAGGGCCCAACCCCTTGTCACTAATCCACTTGAACCTTTTTCTTCATCTCTGGGAGGGCAGACCTAGGAAACTGTGCGCCGAGCACGGTCAGCCACCTGTGCCATGTGTGCCACACTCCAACCAGTCTCTTCGTTGGTGTGCGAGATGCAGCATGCTGCCGCATCAG
This sequence comes from Durusdinium trenchii, assembly GCA_963970005.1. Taxonomy (NCBI): domain Eukaryota; class Dinophyceae; order Suessiales; family Symbiodiniaceae; genus Durusdinium; species Durusdinium trenchii. The sequence goes on along the minus strand of CAXAMN010024729.1, from coordinate 750,389 downwards.
TCCAACCCGTAAGGGGCCGTGGGAGCGAAGGCTCCGAAGCCTGGGGCTCGCCTGTTTTCGATCATGAGACATCCTGTCCAAGTCCAGTCCAGTTGGGAGGCTCACAGACCAACACCTTCAGCTGGGAGCTCAGCTGTGAGTCGCTTTCGTTCAAAGGCTGATCGGTGCCCAAACGCTGAGAAGGGTGAGATGCTTCACATGGAGCCTTGCTGCTCCAGCAACAAAAACGGGAAGAACTCCAGGCATATTTCCTAGAGTAGGGGGGATTCACATGATTCACCTAGTAAAAAGTAGAAAAGCATAGAAAAGCACCATTAAAATCACCCTTCAAACCCAAACGAAAGACCCACATGGCCACCATGGGTTTTTTGGGAGGTGGCCTTGAAATGCCGATGCTTTTTAACCATGTTTGACTCGGTGAAACGGTGAGTCAAGTCTGAAACCATTGGAAGTAGAACCCCCAAGAACCATCGCTTCTTTTCTTCCGTTTCATGGTCCTTTTTCTTGGTTCCACCCTGGGGGCCAGATGGCAGCTCAATCATGAGGCTCAGTTTGGTCTAGAGGAGCTGAATGACTCCCTGGGCAGGACGGCAACGGGCGCCCGCACGGGGCCTGACGTCACCGCGATCGTCGCCGACGAGACGTCTGAGCCCACATGGCTTGGCTGCGGCGGAATGCGAGCTGCTTCGCATCGCGCCACGCGGGGCCGAAGCAACTCATGTAGACTCTGGATGAAACTCTCAAAACGTTGATCGAACATGTCACCTCTTCGGGATTTGCGGGGGGTGTTCATCCAGAGTCTGCATGACTACTCTTGGATAAAACATGATAAAACCATTCTCATCCATTCTCAACAGGGGCTGTTGCCAAAAAAGACTCCGCGAGACTCGGAAGACTCCGCCCGAAGCGCCCGCATGGCCAGGTTCCTGCTTTCTGGGAATGCATTCCTTCTGTAACACTCACTTTGGAGCTTCTTGGAGATCCTATCACCAAATGCAAACTGCTCCTTCCAAATGCGAGTGCTTCGTCCAACCTCCCTAACCTACCATGAAGTCCCACCCCACCATTCAGATGTCCAGGAAACATCCACCTCGACCCAAGCACCTGTTCGACCGACCCAGGTTGCATTGGCTCCCCGCTGGGGCGCGGGGAGAAGCTCCCGGCCTTCGATGGGCAATCGGCTGGGCGCCAAGCCTGCCGCGACTGGTGGCATGGGAGTGCACCAAACCCCTGGGATGGGAGTTGGAAGACACCACCAGGACCTTCTCAGTGACCTCTTCAGGATTGGTAAGTGACCTTTTCAAGGCCTAAGTGACCTCATTCTGGGATCTCAAAAGGACACTGGGAAGGTCCTGGCAGAAGATTCTTGCCGAAATGATGGATCAAACGTGATCAAAATGTGTTTGCCGTCCTTCATTCCAACTCCACACCTTGACCCCTCTTCAAGGCTTTTGATCGTTTTTGTTGCTTGAGTCGCCAGCCTCGCTGGAGCTCATGGAGCGCCCACCACTTCAATCCGCCGTCGTCGGGCGCCAGGAGCACCAACTCTTCCCCTTCCGCAGAAACGAAGAAGAAGAAGAACTTGGGTTTGCTTAATTAAGGAACCTGGAAAAATAGAAATATTCCCGAGATTTCCCGAGAAGGGGATTTATATGATATATATATATATAATCGTTGGGAAAATAGATGAAAATAGAATCCCCTTAAGCAAAACCAGGAGAAGAGGAAGAATCAGAAGAAGAAGCGGCTGGGTGGGCGTCAGTATTCCCAGCTTTTGGGTGATGAGGATCTGCGAGCTGAAGGGCTTTCGGGCGGACTGGTGAGGGGGTTTCTGTCGAGCTGAAAAGGCTTCAAAAGGATTTGACCGGAAGTTGCCATCCGGAGCGCTCCTTTGGACCCAGTGTGGCCTCCAGATGGGACTCGCTCACGAAGTGGAAAAAAAGGAACTCGTTTCTAGAGCAAGGGTCGCTTTCCAACAGACCATGTTTCATCCGTTTTTATCCGTTTTTCACGTCCCTCCTTTGTTCCACTTCCATTTTAGGTCCGGAGCCGGACGGCCCCCGGTCCTTGGCCCAAGGCGGTGACCCTCGGACTTTCACGCGCCAACAGCTCCAGGCGCCAGGGCTCCTGGGCACCACGGCGGTGGTAACACCATGTAATACCCATGTGAGACTCAGACCAAGAAGTGAAACTCTAAGCAATGGGAAACCCTCCTGGTCAGGCTGTTTTTTCCCCACCCGACCACAGGTGGAAACTCAGAAACCGGACGGTGTGACCTTCGGAAACACCAGATCTTGAAGGGAGGGTCCAGGGTCCAGGGAAATCCGGTGGATTTGTGGTGAACCAAGGTCCGAGGCCCAGGACCCCTTTTTTGTTGAGGAAACGTATTGAAAACCAGAAGTCGGAAGGCAGAAGTCTGAGTACAGAACGGAGTTTCAGCACGGAGTTTTTTTGACGTCAGAATGAGAACAGGCAGAACGGAGTGAAACACCCAAACACCGGGGGGAGAACATATGCAATCTGGGGAACATAGGAGATGGTGAACAAGGAGAACTCAGCTCTCCATTCCAACATGGAAGCATCAATATGCATCAATCGCCTTTTCGAGGAAATGCCTTCATGCGTCCCAATTCCAACTGGTCACCTCAATCTGGGTGCGCTTTTATCCGTCTCCTCTTCACATGGCTTGGAGCCCCCAAGTCCAACATCCCACCTTGACCTATTATATATTATAACTGGTCATCCCATGTCACATGTTTCTCCGTGGTCTCCATGGTTTCTGCCACGTTTTCTCCCCACCCTTCCCACCGCACCTCTGCAGATGCCTGAGCCAAGTAGAGCCCCAAGCCGCTGGAGATCACCAGGTCGCTCTCGCCGGCGAAGCCCTCCTGCAGTTCGCGGAGCGGCGGTGATGTGGGGAATGGTGATGGCCACAGAGCATCGCTACTACCAGTAGTAGCTTCTGGTTGCTTGTTACATTGGGTCTATCCCATTTAATACCTGCAACCGTGGATGATGATGGTTAGTACCGGCCTTGTTCAAAAATAGTAGTAATTGTTTACTGACTGTTACAGGTAATAGGACAGACCCTAATTATACAGTATACTAGTAGTAATGGCCTCCAACCTAATAGCAATGGCCTCCATCTAGTCGCTTCCTGCTACTAGTTGGTAGGCCAGGGAGGTCAGACACATCGTGGATGATGCTTAGGTTGCAGGCCGAGATCTCAAAAGACTGATGTTCTCGTTGACCGACTGTTGCTGGTTGGCCTTGACCCTACATGGAGGTTTCTTCCAATGCTGAAAGAATGGGGATACAAGCAGAAGCAAAAAAATAACAGGAAAAGTAGCCTGAGAGCTAAATCGAACACTAAAGTGAACGATCAAAACTTAAGCTCACTTGAAGGCCGCCCACAGCTCCACGCAACAAGCAGGGAACAAGCCGTAGCAATGAACACACGTACGTTCTAGATGTTCTAGGAGGAACTTGTCACTTTAGGTTGAAACCAGAGCTACCGGAAAGACCAGAACCACAGGCTTGCATCCGAGCCAGGAAGCCTAAGCACGCTGCCCTGGTCTCTCAACCCCGCCCGGCCGGTGCGAAGAAGGTCCCATTGGGCCACTGAACTGGCAGCTCCTGAACGCCCGTCCAATCACGTGGGGCGCGTGATGGAGTTTGTTTTTTCAAACCCCCCAAGCCCTCCTGGGAGGGTTTCATGAATAAAGAGCCTGCATGACCCTATCAATTCCTATCAGGTTGCTCAAAGAAAAAGTGGAAGTGGACCATGTCCTGTTGATCAAGAAACGCTCTCTTCTCCCGGGCCATGCCATCCACTTCCATGATGGTTAAGGGTAACTGCCCGTCCATCCTGTGTTTCTTCACCACCCAGTTCACTTGTGTGGAAGAGGGAAGGGGAAGAGGACTTTGGTAGAAGAAGCGAATGCTTCGCCATTGTTTCAGGACACATACCTCGGCCTCAAAAGGGTTTCGTGGCCGAACTAATGACTAATGATTGGTGACGATACCCAATAGCCTTCCTTACACACACTATTGGATTGGCCTTGCATGGGCCTGCTACCTCGGAGACCCAGCCCCAAGCCCCTAGAGGCCATCTCAGTCTCCAGCCTCCCAAATCTCAACCCCCCCTGGTCAGGAGCCACCGGCCCAATGCACCGCATGATGAAAAACCGCGCCACCGGCACCACTGCGCCGCATGACGAACACGGCGCGGAAGAACGCTACCCCGTCCGATGGGCGATGTGGCTCCTCTAATCTGAGCTCCTTCAGCTCTTGCAGGTGCCGCGCACCTTTCGCGCCCCGCTGGAAGTCCACCTGCTGCCCCAGAGGGCCCGACGACGGCGACGAGTGGGTTGCGGCGTCACGGATTGCGGCGTGTGAAAAAAAGCACCGTGACCGTGGCTGATGAAAAATGCCGAACTAGCCGTCTGTCGCCCAAATGGATGTTGAGAAATCCTTGGGTGACAATGTACAACATAGGTCTAGTGAGTGTCCTCACATGAGGGATGCTAAAACTCGCTGGGACCTCAAGAACATGAGAATGTCGATCCTCTTTCAATGTCCATTCTAATCAGCTCTTCATGATGTTGGACTTGTTGACCCACATGGTGCACCAGGACCCACATGGTTAATGGACATCTCCCAACAGCATGGAAGCTCAGGGCGACCAGCGGCGGTCGTTTCCGGTCCCTTTCGGGGCCCGACCAGGCCAGTCCTACTCACCTGCTCAAGGTGTCTCTCCAAGAGCAGGTGAGCAGGACCCAACCTCACCCTGACCTCACCCCACCTCCGGTTGAGCTTGCTGGATTTGAATGGGCCAGCTTTGGACGGGTTTCACCGGTGAAAAATCGTCTTCTTTCTCCGGCCAGGGGATGGACCGATATACAGTACAGTAGTATGCCTACCCTAGCCTAGGCCCCTAGGGCCCCGCAGCTCGGGTCTACCCGATCCGCTCGGGTCATCTCGGGTAGCACCGGGAGTTCTGCCGTGTCACCCGATCCAATCCGCCAGTCACCCGATCCAGTCGAGTCTTCCGCGGCTAGACCGGCCGGCTTCGGGAGGGAACTTCGAGCTGGGTCTCGGCCGCGAAGGTCCGGCACCCAGACCTGCAAGATGCCCAACTCCTTCAACAAGGTCATGATCCCACACCTGATCGCGGGCCGGTCCCTTTTCTTTGGGGTGGGCCAGTCCCAACCTCGGTGAGCCAAGCCGCATCAGGGTGCGGAAGATAGGCAAGAAAACCGAACAAGAACCTCCTATATACGACACAAACATGGCTGGGCCATGGGTGAGCTATGGATGGATATGTTTTTCGGAATTTTTTCAAGTTCTTTCCGATATTTTTTACAATGTTTTCCCCTACTGTTTTTGTTTTTTTTTTGCTTTGGTTTCTGCTGGGAGTGCTTTCCAAGCACTAGGAGCAGCAGAAAGGGTGGGGACGAAGCGCCAAAGCCAGCATGATGGAGAGAAAGGGAGGGAACAGTGGGCTTCACTGGTTTCGGGTTTCTTTGGGCTCGGTTTCTTGTCCTTAGGCGTGCTTTAGGTGTTCTTC
>CAXAMN010024729.1:699354-738719 GCA_963970005.1 Durusdinium trenchii | reverse complement strand
GGGGGGGTGGGGGGGGGTCTGAATTGAGCGATCAATTATTAGACCCGGACGTCCCAACACTTGCTTCGCAAGACAAACTCAAGGTATCCCCTAAAGGGCTACCTTTCGTGACAAAATCAGAACCCAGCCTTTCCCAATTCGACTTTGAGGCGGTGTGCATCCACAAGGGAGAGCTAGAAGAAGGATTGAAAGTCCGTGTAGCTCATGTCGCGAAGAATCGAGACTGTGGCACCCTGGGACACAAATCGCTTGCGGAGAGATTCAAGCCCAGCAGAACGCAAGACTTCCAGAAGAGTAGTACACCCAGACTCAGACGCAGGCAGGACTGCTGGAGACAAGCTGGCGAGCTGGACAGCAGTGGGCCAGGCAAAAGAAGAGAGCCGGAAACAGGGACAGAGGGACGAGCTTGATGCTCTTTACGTGGGCGACCCTTTTTGCGAGGCTGCGCAGCCGGAGCAGTGGACAAGACACCCTCATGCAACAACGCACAGTAGCTATGCTCACAAGGCCCTGCTTTTGCGGCAGTCTCACAAAACCAGCACAAGGTGCGAATATGGTGGTTGCCTTCTGGATCTTGGCAGTGGGAGCGCCAGTAGTCTAGCACCTTCGGCCCCATTACAACACAGCGCCAATCTGCAAAGATCCGCTCTGCCGCCCCAAAGCCCAAGGAGCCTGAAGCAACATCAAACACTTTTAACTCAGAAAGGGCGCGAGAAGCAACAGCGAGGGACTCTGCAGTGCACAATGTCGCAAGATGCTGCAGGGCGTTGCGTGGAAGTGTCACTGGCTGATGAAGTTGGTAAGTCTTTTTCTTGCCATATGTGCCAGCAACTGCCAGCATGGAAGAAGGGACCATGAACCATACATTGTCGGCTGGGTCTTTCCACCGGACATGTTGTTGCAGTTCAAATATCCTCTTGGCCGAGGTTCGGCCCTGCCGTGCCAATGCCACGTCACCTTTCAAGACCTGTTGGTCCAGGTGGCGCTCGGCTTGCGGCCAGTCTTCAAATCTGCGGCCTTCCCTCTTCATGGTTTGCAGCTTTTCGACTTCCCACGCAAGGACAGTGCTACGCAGCTTCACTGCCAAGTCATACGGCGTGCTGCCGCGGACATGGACAAGGTTCTTTAAGGATTGCCCATGCCACGACTCTTGAGGAGCAGAGCCAACAGCAGTGCCGGGCATGATGCGGTCTGGAGCTGCCCGCCAATGAGCATCCCAGAGTTCATGGGTTTTGTGAAAGTACTGACGCTGGAGTGGTGCTACGATGGGATGCTCCCCAAGAGATCGAAAGAGGCAAGTCCAAACGAGGTGGAAGAGGTAGGCAGGCATGTACCGAGACAAGCGAAACCAACGGAGGAGCAAAGTGAAATGAAAATCATCCTTGGGGAGGTATTTGGTCACCAGGCCGGCGAAGCCAGCAGGCGCTGAAGAAGTAGCTCCGGTGACATGAGCCCAATCTGACAGCCTCACGGACAAGGGAGCGGTTTTCACTCTGGCCGCTTCAATTCCAAGATGCATGTCTCCATGCCACTGCAGCACGCACTCCGGAGAGAAGCCGGGGACAAGGTGCTGACAAACGCGAAAGAAGGTCGAAGCAAAATGCGTGTATGCAGGACCAGCTTCAGAAGACGCAATGGCAAAAGCCAAGGGCACATACTGAGAGCGGCACGCAAAGCAATGGCCTCCCTCTGCAACTGTCTTTGCTTTGGCCCAATGCTTGACGTTGATGCCAATGTTAAGCAAAGTGTAGTCAGTGTTGAGGAGAAGTCTGTAGGTGCCATCGGTGGACAGCTTCAAGTGGTATGGCCGCGCCAAACTTTGGAAAACTTGAGAAACCAGACTGGGACATATCAACGGCACTACGACCAGAGCAGGTTCAAGACTCATATCCACAACACGCAACTTTTCGCCTGCTGCAGTCAGACGAGAATCCAACGAAGACAGCCTCGTAACACCACCCAGGTCGGAGTTTAACCGATCCTGCAAATAGTGGAAATCACTGTGATCCAGGTGTGACTGGCCAATGCGGGGTAGCTCTTCCTGCAGTGTGGCCGCAGAGCGCTGTCGCTGCATGTAGGCTAGGAAAGACTTCTCTGGAGCAAAAGCAAAAGCAGTAGGAGAAAAAATCCAAAAAAAACAACGAAAAAAAACTACAAAAACATCCTAGAAAAATAGGGGTTCCGAATACAACAAACGAAGGGGCTGGGTCCTGGTCCGCCACCGGGGCCGTCGGGGGCCTAAAGACCAGATCTACACCAAACTTCTATCAAAGCCCCATCACCCAATCCGTCCATTCATCTAATGGTCCCCAAATAGGTAGACATGGACTCCTCTAAGGCTCTTTGAGAGGCACCTTTTATCACCTCTTTATTTAACTTGGTATATCCCAATCCCTGGTTGCAGGGGGCATCTCTAAAATAGGATCTTCTCGTGTGACGACTGTTGCAGGCTGACTGCGACCAACCACCCTCCCCTCTCACTTGTCCCACCTCTCACCCTTCCCACCAGTCGCCCAGCGGCATGAACCAGGTGATCTGGCACATGCGCGTCAGCCGGCACAGGATCTGCCACGGCAAGCGCTCGGGCACGAAGTCCCTCGCGTGCCGGCCCGCCACGGCGCGGATCGTCACGTCCTGCAGGGGGCCGGGGAAGCTCGAGCTCCCATGGCTTCCCGTCGCGGTCTCCAGCGGTCGGAATGACGGGCACAAAAAACCTCCAAAACACGTGTTTTTCGTTTTCACACATGAACCCTCTGAAGATGGGTAGAGGGTGGTTTGGGGACGTTATATCCAACATTCATCCAACTGAATTCACTGGCACGAGATGTGCGAGTTGTCGGAGTCTGCCAGGAGCTCTCAGAGTTCACAACATCAGGATGAACATCTTTCTTTCTGTAGCCCACGGTTGTCTTTTCCAGGCCTGCTGATTCCGAAATTCCCCCGGTGAACATGAAAGCACCAGCTTCTTCAGTTTGTGACCTGTTTGGAGTCCCAGTTGGTGACCTTTCAAGTTTGGTCATGTTGAAGAACCAGGTGTGAATCCATACTGTTTGCCCACGCCACCCCCCAGGAGAAAACCTGTCCAAACGCCACTGTCCCACGCCCCCAGCTACTCGCGGCGCTTGGCCGCGGCGCTCGAACGCGCCTCTCTTTGGTCCCGATCGGCGGGTGCCCCTTCTGCAGGCTCATCTGGGCAGGGAAGAACCTCCCTGGGGAGTTTGGGTGGGTCATAGACATCTGGACATCTGGGATGCCCAAGAGACATGAAAAATCATGAAACGCACAGGACGAAGCTGACGAAGCTCCTGACGCTAGTCTAGTTAGAAATTCTTGGAACCCCCCGGACCCTCAAAACTCTCAAACTTTCGGGCCAAGTCGGTCCTTCTCACTTTCCCCTCCCAAACATCTGGGCCCGCGCAGGACTGGTGACCGGAGGGTGGGAGATGCAAAGATCGTTTTTTGTGGAACTGGTGCGGACTTCCCTTCACTCGTCCGTGTGAGACCGGTGACCTTCTCCACACCATGCAACACGTGCCGTGGTTTCATGGGCCATAGAGGCTCCCTAGAGGCTCTTGACGTAAGCCGCCTGGCTGGCTCAAAGAGGACGGCGGCTATCTCCCTTGACCATTCCAGGAGGCCCTGGTATCGGTCGCCAAAGATTTGGTCTACTGCATCACTCATCTGACATAGGATTCACGCGTTGCTGCATCACTCATCAGAGATTTGGCCGACCCGCCTTCTGGCACGGGGGACCAGCTCTGGCCATGCTTCACCGGACGTTTCCTCAAAAACAAGCACGTGGACAAGCCAACGACGTTCCCATGGATTCGGTGGTCCTACCCGACTGGAAACACTGAACTTGCAACTCAAAGCCACCCTTCAGAGCTGGGCGGGCCACCTCGACCCAAAATGCTTGGAGGATCGTCTGCAAACAACGAGTAGGCTACACCCCACGGTTTACCTCAACCAGAGGTTCCAAGTCAACACCACCGAGACAAAGCTCGGGGAGATGTAAAGTCGGACCTGGGGTCCCTGATTTCAGGCATGTCCGACTTCTAGAGGATATATATATCATATATTATATATTATATTGCCATATAAGTTATTGCCATATAAGTATAAACTATGATACACCGATCAAACCTGTCTTTGGATGCTTTAGAAGTGTCCCCCCAAACCCCACCCCAAAGGTCCCCTTCGATGTTTTAGGAGCCGACCAAAACCGCCTCTCCCCCAACCCACACCACCAACCACCGAGCGTCTGGTTGAAGAGGCCGACCAAATTCGTTCCGAAGCGCTTGGAGTCGTCCTGTGTCCGGCGTTGCGAAGCGGTTCAAAGCCGAAAAGGTTCCAAGCTGGCACGACCGGGGCGTGCGCACCCTGATTCTTTTCTTTTCGGCCCCCCGACAAAAACGATCAAACCATTCCATCCACATCCAGCTACCGTATATTGGTAGAGGTCGAGTGTCTGGTAAACAACTCTGTGATGCGGAGCCCCCAAAGGAATGGATACCCCGTGCCAGGACCCTCTGACAGGGTCATCGACTGAGACCTGTCGCCCAACAACCCTCAATTCAAGACCTGTTGGAGATATTGTTGGAGGGTGCTGGTGTATCTGGGTGTGTTAAAATAGGGAGACCTCCCAGGCAACGACCCCCTGGAAGAAGGCAAATAGACCAAAGCCGCGGGCGACACGCGCTCGCCGCACCTTGAGTCGCCGCTGCACCCGGTGCCGCAGGCTGCGGCGGCCGAGGCCGAGGCTGCGCTCTGCGCGCTCCGCCTTGGCGCGGACCTGGCCGGCCGGAAGCGCGCGCGGGAGCGAGAGGGGGGGCCGAAGGTGGGGTTTTGTGAGTGGGTTGTCTTTGGACACCTTGGGAGACAGCCCCCGAGCATGGAGCCCTTCAAATGGCCTGCAAGAATCAGTTGGATCCGTGAAGAGTGGTCACCAAATGCCCACGGAGATGAACCGTATAGAGGGAAAACTTCCATCGACGACACACCTGCTGAAGCATCACTTCGGTCACTTGGGGTTTCGGCGAAGCGTCCTTCTCACATACTGGGGAAAAAAAACACACACAATCGAAACAAGCCACCGCAAAATTATAGGTCCCATATTCCATATCCGACCTTAGCGGTTTCCCTGAAACATCAATGGTCAATGGTTAACTGTTTCTACCTGTTGGAAACCCCACTCCCATCCAATCCCCACAAGTTGGGTGCCTTGCGGGTTCTCCACTTCTGGATGTCTTCATCACCCGTCCCACCGCGCCTCGCGGTTCTTCCGCGCGACCGTCAGGTCCCGCAGGATGCGAAGCTCCACGAGGCTCTGAGACTGGCCACGGCAGGGCGGACGTCCGCCCAAGCGCGGGCGAAGGTTGGTGCGACGTTCGAAGCTGCGGAAGGGAGCCCAAGACTGGATGATCCAGCGATGATCCAGTGGGAGACGCATCCGCGTCTCAGCCAGATGGATGGCCCCCATCCTCACCCAAACACTGGTGGCCTGCACTTCCACATCCTGCATGAGCTCGGTGAGGGCTGGCAGGGAAAGGACCAAGAGCCTTGGTCCGACTTCCAGGGGTCGGCGCTTAGTGTTAACATGTGTTAACCTGAAAAGCTGGGCACCTTCGGAACAATATTCCGCCGGTGTGAGGCTTCAATGCAACACACCACGGAAAGCTACAGGGACCCAAATCACTGACTGGGTGCTGAGCAGGGAATGGATTCAAAGGAATCTCTATAGTGCTGGCCTAGCTTAGCTAAGTCAGCCCAGTTATGGCAGGCGCACTTCCTGGACCACTCGGGTTACCCGAGTGTAGCGTGGCGTCAACGGGCAGGCGCCTCATCCAAGCGCCAGGAGGCACTTCCGGAACCGACCCCCCCGGAAGCGATCCTGGCGACATGTCCTCATTGACTGGAATATACACCCAGGATGACCTATATAATCCTATATATATAATATAAAGCATCCATAACTGCTTGGTGGCGTCAACTCGATTGAACAATCATTGGTCAGGGGCAAGGCCAAAAAATAAACATCCCAAGTCAAGTTTGAACAAAGATCTCCGAAACCACCGCCTAGTATTTGTATTTCAAGACCTCTGAAATCTTCCACATCTGCGCAGCAAGCTGCGCACCTTTGAGAAACCACCATCCCTAGAACCCACGTCACAACCGTTTGGATCGGCAAAAAAAAAACAAAAAACGACTATGAGGGTTGTTGTTCATCCAAATGGACCTCAATCTCAGGTTTCGAGGTCTCCCTCTCGGCCCTCCCCTCTCCTCCCCTCCCCATCTCCCTCCCCCCCGGAGGCTCCGAGCCCCGAGGTGCGCTCCGCCTCGCTGAAGACGGTGCGCTCGTTCCTCGGGGCCGGGCGCTCGGTGCCGTGGCGTGGCGAAACCGGCCTGGTCCGTTTGGCGCTCCGCTTCACGGAGGCCAGACGTCTCCGAGATGACACAACGCCCCAAAAAGAACACACAGAATCTACGAAAATATACCAGCATAGACCCCAAACAGCTTTAAAGCGATTCGCTTGGACCAATGTTAGTTAAAAAAATGTTTTCTTGGTGCGCCCTACCTTTGCCCCAAGAGCAAACTGCTTTATCGGTGATTTTTCTCGGCATCGGCATCGCTATTTGTTCGGCCACACTCTTCTCCAGTAAGCCGGGCCACAGAGACCAGCCACAGAGTTCAGGGGCGCGGCCAAGACAAGGACAAGAGGAGGACAAGACCCGGACACAGAGCCGGGCCACAAAGCCCAGCCACAGAGTTCAGGGGCACGGCCAGCGAGTGTGGCCAGCTCTTTTCTTTCTAAGATCGAACCCCAACAGTAAACTGTTTGGGGAAAAAAGTAAGATGTTTGCTTCAACCAGCCTGAAAAGTATGCCCTGAAACTGGCTTCCCCCTCCCAGATCACATGGTGCCCAAGTGCTCCAGGTCGTAGTAGAAACAGGATGCACCACCGCCACCACTGCTACCTCTCGGGGAGGAGCGAAAGGAACGCAAACATGGACCACATTCAGGAAGGAAGGGGTAACCAGTGCCCTAAATATCTAAAGACTATATTTTGACCGACTGAAGTAAAGGAGATTCCTTTTCGGCCCACCTAGTCAGACCATTCCTTTAATAGTCTTTGACTCCCAGGGAGTGGGAGAAAAAAAAGCCAATTGCTGCGCTCAAAAAAGCTGCACATCTTCTGCACATGAACAGAGTTTCTGATCTGACCCCTCTTTGAGCGCACCAAATCCAAAGGGATCATCAAAGGTGAAGGAGTCAGGTACTTGATGGTACTTGTATACCACTTCTGACTCTTACAGTAACATCTTATTTTATGATACACGAACTGGCCCGGACCATCCTGTGGAGATCCCTAAGTAGTGAAACGCGTAGTCCGCCAGGGCACCCAGACAGGATGGTCCTGGTAAGATTGTTGTTCGTTGATGCGTCTCTGTTTCTCTGCCTGACTTTGCACCCGACTGCTCGAAGGGACCCAAGAGGCAGTTGGCGAAGGGATCGGACTCCTGCTCCTGCAGATCGCGAAAACGAGTTCGACAGGATTGGGGCCTGATTGGAGTTCCAAGTTCTGACCTGACCAAGCCCTCACATGGAAAGGGGGTGGCAGGATGCGGCAGGATCCGAGTCTTTTTGCTATGCAGGGTCCTAAGACCTTAGGATCCTTAGGGTGGGGAATGCCCACATATCTGGGTGCGCAACATCTACGACGCTACGATCAAGATCCACTCGACTGCTCCCCCCCCAGCGCTGAAAAATCAGCCCAGTGAGGCAGCCAACCAGGTCACTGAAGAAAAAAGAAACATCTTCTGGGAACACCAAGTGAACTTAACAGCGCTTCGGGAGGGTTTTGGGCTTCTGACAGCTCCATCCGTTTCCAGCGGGTCGGAACTTCATCCAGACCGTTCGCATGTCCATCCAGGCCTGGAGCTGAACTCCAAAACGCTCCGACCCAAGGAAGAGTCCAGGAAAGGACCCGCACGGCCGGACCACCCACAGGTCTCCTAAAGAGGCTTGTGAAAAGGAGCTCAGAGGCTAAGAGTGGAGGGGTGCAGAGGACACACCCGACCCACCGACCCACCAACCTCCGGTAGGAAGCCCGACCCAGCCGGCATGGACGCTGCGGTTCGGCGCTCCTCGCGGGAGAGGCGCTGCCAGCGCCTCAACGTGACCTCGAAGCTGGAGAGCAAATGCTCCAGGTCCGGCAGCACCGGACCACACCTGGTCCACAGACCGAGAGTGTTTTCACCCTCGAACAGCGCTGGGACAGTTGTGAGCTGCAAGGACATCAGCAGCATCCGCCCTTGAGAACCATAGAGGGGTCGATTCGGTACCACGTACCTATTTGTTCTTCGCGACCCGGGGGTGTCCCCCTGTAGTCATCAACCAACCAAGGGTCAAAGGCCATCTATGGCTGGAACATCCGGACAGGAAAGGGTTCCGGAACTGTGTTCATCATGTTTTCGTCTGTTTCTTTGAACTAATCCATGGACTGCCAACATCTGCCAACATCCGGCCGTGACCAGCCCTTTTGGAAGAGTCGTTCGGTGTATTGGGGCGAACTTTTGACGTGGGATGTCTCGAACTTTCGCGTTGTTCAATCCCGACATCCTGGATCATCCTGGGTAGAGGGTGGCTGTCTGGCAGGCGTTTAGTTTCTGGGGGGGTGAAGGACCCGAGCGGAGTGGGACAGCATCGCTCATCACACAGGTGGTGCATCACATGCAGGAGGCTGTAGTGCACTTGTGTGGAGATGGATTTAGAAGCTGATTCCTGGGCCCGGTGTCTTACAAAGTGTCGTTTTGGCACCTGTACACACCTTGACGGTCTGGGGTTGGAGTCTTGAATAATGAGCACTTGGGGATGAATGAGCCAACTGAACTCAGGCTCTTCAGCCGGGGCTGCACACACCTCCGGCGCAGTCTCTCCCCGTTGTAGTCGCCAGCTGCCCAACAAACCGGTGTAATGTACCTGGACCATCCTGTCTGGATGTCCTGTCTGGAGATCCCTACGTCCTGAGTAGTGTAGGGAACTCCAGGTAGGACACCCAAACAGGATCAATGGGATGATCCTGCTGGACTCTTGATGCATCAAAACCCCCAAAAGGTGTGGGATTTGACCAAACCTCTCCGAAGCTTCCCCGAAGCTGCTTGACAAGCTTCCGGCGCGCACGGGCGCAACCTTTTAACACCCGAACCGCCCACAGGTGTGGCCCCAGGGCCGCAGGGTGGTGAAACACCGGGAGGCTCACAGCCGTACCACGACGGCCGGCTCACGTCGCCTGGAAAAGCAGAGGGATGATCGGTGGAACATGCCGTCCCACGTGCCAAGCATAATGGAACCATGGGAGAGAGAGTAGGGACCATGTTTTCGTAGGCGGAAAACCCCCTCACCTCGTAAAATTTTTGGAGCTGATCGAATCCAAAGCTCTAACAGATTTGGACGCACATTCTGCAGTTGTCTCATCCCCCAAATCGAGCGAACTAAGATACCGAACCGTTCGCTGGCCAAACAGCTGCCACTGTGGCCAAACAGCGTTCAGGAACGGACTAGAAGGCTGAGGTCCGAAAGCAACCCAAGAGACCTCCGGTCAAGGAGGAAGAGAACCCCCGACATAGACATGGATTGGTAAAAAGCACTTCATATGGGGGCGAAGAAATATCATCAGTCCTTAAGAGTTGGTCTTCCACGTCCCATCTTTGCAAATCATGGACCCATTTTCGGGGCCAAGTTTTACCCAAAACCATCCCATGCTTGTCGGTTCTTTTTTTGGCGCCAGGCGGGCGCCACTCTAGCAGCTCTATGTTATCCAACCCATTTCTATGACTAAAGTATGTCGCCTCTACGCGTCGTCACTCTCAGCTTTCCCCGCGTCGTCGTATACCGCCTTCGTCTCCAACATCTGGTCTTTCTCATCGATGAAGCCCAGCAACCCCTCGGGGACGGTCGGTCGAGTCGAAGGACCCCGTCGAAGCCGCCGCGAGGGTGGTTGGTTGTGTGTGCGTGCGTGATGTGTAGACATATGTGCTTATGTGTGTAAATGTGAATACATATACATTTCTATCCAAGCTTGTGTAGGGGTTACCTGCACTGGCAGGTCTGTCACAGTCAGACCAACAGTGGCTCACCTCCGGTCACTCCGGTAACCACGACTGGACTCCGGTCCACAACCCCCCCCGGGGTCAATGTTAATTATTGGATATTATTGGTCAGAAGGTGGTCCTACCACCTAACTCTGTGACAGATCGCAGTTCCCTGCGCAAGCCCCAGGCTAGCTAGCTAGCTAGCTAGCTAGCCCTTCAAGGGTAAGGAAAGGGGGCCCTTACGCCAGGGTGGGCTGGGTGGGAAAAAGAGAGAATAAACGCTATTTTGGCCAAGGCACTTGAGCCAAAATGTTCGTTAGTTCAAACCTGTGGTAGAAATGACTTCATGTTCACCCAAGCCTGCCAGACCTGAAACATGATTATATATATACACGTATATGTATGCATGTATAGGTAGGTAGGTAGGTAGGTAGGTGGATGGATGGATGGATGGATGGATGGATGGATGGATGGATGGATGGAAAGATCGATGGATAGATAGATAGATCGATTAGATTAGATTAGATTAGATTAGATTAGATCAGATCAGATCAGATTAGATTAGATTAGATTAGAATAGATAGATCGATAGATCGAAAGATCGATAGATAGATAGATCAATAGATCGATAGATAGATCGATAGATAGATAGATAGATCGATAGATAGATCGATAGATAGATACATAGATAGGTAGATAGATAGATATATAGATACATAGATAGATAGATCTTTCTATATGCATACATACGTTGAAAAACTTTATTGCAATCAGATATCGATCGATCTCTGTGTGTGTGGGTGTTTGTATGTCGCCCCGCATGTGAAGGTTTGAGACCATCCAGGTGCGCGGGGGTCATTCATCGACTGTCAACATCGCATATAATATATTTTACTATTATATAATATAATATGTACATATCTAAAGTAGTACTATTAGTACTACTATTTTATTGACTGTCTATGTACTTTCTATTGCATTCTATGTGCTTTCTATAAAATTATGTGCTCACACATTTTTCCATAATACAGTAGTACTACTTGAAAAACCAAAGTTCGGCCATAGAACCACCGCGCCTGAAGGTACTTGGCCACATAGATTTGCAGTTTGCTGCCCATGGGGAGGCCAATGACCTCACATCAACCCGTGGCAAAACGCACTCCAACCTCTGAGCAGTGCGATCATCTGCAAAAGGTGGCTGCGGGCCTAGTGTGGCAAGTGTGGTCAGCCAATATTGCAAAATAGACTTGTGCGTTGTCAGAAATGCGAATCTGATGCAGTTTCCCTCCAAATTGAACGTCTGCGTGCTGTGATCAACTTTGGGGCCCAAAGTACGGGGCGCCCTTATCTGACGTGACCACTGATGATCCCAGGCTCCAGGCCCTAGTCTCGCTGATGATCCTCAGTGTGGGCTGAGAAAAGTGCCCTCTTCTTGACTGGTTGGACCAACAACCACCCAGATTGTACAATCGATTGAGCTTCCTCGTGCCACCCCGATCTGAAAAGTATAGCAGTAGGATCAGATGATTCGAATGGACACTGAAGGTCCAGGGGCCTCAAATCCATAGTTGTTCAGTCGCATGTAACTTCTTGGTTTGGATTGGTGGTTTGGACTTGGGGGAAAGTGCCATCCATTCAGAAATGTGTGTGTGTGTGTCAAGCGTTCTTTTCTGCCATGAGGGTCCACCTTTCAAGACGGAATTCTCCACATGCTCCACTGCTGCAAACACTTTGGCAGCATGAAGAGACCCCGATGAGTGAAGAAACCGTGCGTAATAAAAGACTCTCAGACAATGCAGCAGAGGAGAACAATTCCACTTCCTCCTTGTTGTTCCAGGTTTTCTCTCCAGAACATGTTCTGCATGGTGGCGACCAGATTTGAAAGGCAAAAATCCACCAAGAAGTAACTAGAGCCGCCCAGTCAGGTGGCTTCCCTCCAGGGGCTGTGTTCCCCGGTTTTCGCCCAGTCAGGTGGTCAAGCGCCAGGACCCACCCTCAGTAGGGGTCGTCTCAGAGCGCGAAAAGTACGTGGTCGCTCATCGCGCGCGTCATTGCTGAGCTGCTTGATCTCCTCACGAAGCTTCAAAGAATCCAAGGGTTCCTGCTCCAACATCAGCCTCAGCAGAGTGCAGCACGCCCTGCAGCACAGCCTGCTGCGGCTCCCAGCACCCGGCAGGGGAGCCATCTTTTTCGGACGGGTGAAACGCACACCGGTGTGGAAATCACGAAGGGTTCCAGGCCACGGCACTTATAATGAAATAATTAATATCATGATATCATGTGTGTTTTTCGCGCGTATGTGTATATAGTCATTATTTGAAACAGTGGTCACCAAATAGATAGAAACGGTTTCCAGTCCATTATTTTATTAAGTGGGGATCTACTTTTCTATCAACTTGGGGGTCTATATGAATTTCACTTCAGAGTGACCTGACACCACCTAACTACCTCGAGTCGATTCCCCCCACAAAAAAAGCCTCGACACCTGTCCGCGCAAACCGCTTTGAAACGCTTCGGACGCGGTCACCGCGTTCGCGGTTGCCGCGGAGGCGCTGCGTTTTCCACTGCTCATGGGAGAGGTTCATGAGCCGCCCCAGGAAGCGGCCCTCCGAGGTCTCCTGGAAGCGAGGGCCGCAAGTGAAGAGCAAGTGAAGACTCTGGCGTCCCTCTTTTCGTGTAAGGAGAGGGAAGGAGAGTGATCCGTGGACCACTGACTACTTAGACTACTTAGACATCTGCGGCCTTCCTGATGAAGACTGGAAGTGGTTCGATCCACGATCCTTCCACTGCCACTCATGATCCACTCATCTCCATGCTGGGAGGCTGTGTTTTCTTCATCATTTGTTGGTCCACACAAACTCACGAACTCATCTTCCGCCACCCAAACACCTATCTCAAATGCCACCACGCCCTCCCCTTCCGACCGATCTGGGGCGCTCTCCGCGCCTCCCAGAGGCTATCGTGGCGCAGCCATTCGGTGACTAAGCGCTGCATGGCGATCTGCGCCATGCCGGCCATCTGCAGCTCGTTCTGCTTCTGGCGCCAAAGGCCACGCAGACATTTTTTCCAGAAAACACCTCCGACTCTCTCAAAGGCATCTGCAGGAACTCGTGACCTTTTTTGGAGTCCCGTTCCAAGAAATTTGATTTCTCGACCTATGAGTTTCTAGGTTGAAGTGAGTGACCTGTTACAGGCCCTTTGGTGACCTGGTGCTGGGACCAGGCAGGCGATGAGAACCAAGCAAGGACATCATACCAAGACCGGTGTCACAATGAAAGCCCAGGACGTGGTCGGTTGATGTCTCGGGTCGTCAACCTATAGTCACTGGTGACCCCAAACACGAACCCCCCCGAAACGTACGGTCCGGAGAACGCGAACTGTTTGCACCGGGAAGGTGTCCGAACTCCGTCTGCCTCACGTGTCGATCCTGATTCAGCGACCTCTATTTTGGGGGGGGCCTCGAGGACGAAAAGGGAACCCAACTGGCATCGAATTCGCCTTCGTTCTACTGCACACCTTCAATCACCTTCACCACCCAGAGCTGATTCTTCACCACCTGCAGCTCTGCCACTCGACCCATTGAGCTCCAATTTCGAAGGACTCTCTGACCGAGGTCTGCGGTCTCCCTGCGGTTTTGGGGGGGTAGTTCGCGTCTGCGGTGGCAGAGCACCTCGCCTCCGTGCTTTAACTGCATGTCCTGCAAACTGCCTCATTAGTTCCACCTCGTCCCTTGATGTCTTCTCTGGGGTCAAAGCCGACTTGGAGAGAGTCAGCTGCATCCCATGGGCACCTGCATCTTGTCGCCAAAGCCTTCACAAATCTCCAAGACTGTCTCAAACCATCCATCCTGCGCCGTGCGGCGGTATGATTGGTTGTTTGACATGACTTTCCTCGATTCGATATACAACGTGAGTGTCCACTTGCATCTTTGTTGGAAGGGTCATGTTGGGACTTGTTGGGTAAAGTTGGATCTCTTTCCGAATTGCTCGAACTGGTGTTTCGCACAGTGACCATCCTACCCCTGCAAGAGCACCCATTGATTCAATGTCCCTTGCTTGCGTTACAATGTACGTTTGTGGGCCGCTGGGAGAGGTGTCAGTCTTCTTCATGTGGATTTCGAACCTGTTTGCCGTCTTGATCGGACCTTTGATGCGGCCGGTCCCCAAGTCGGTCGCTTCGGGAAGGACGGCCCAGCGGAAGGCGGCACTCCTCATACTTGTTGCGCGTGGCGCGCAGGGTGATCTCCTGTGAGTGGACCAGATGTAGGCGCTTTCAGTTCTTTTACAAGGACGCCCATCTAGATAAAAGAACATGATCCGGAATATGTAGTGAGCACAATCCCATCTACTCTGTTCTTCACCGAGTTCTTTACCCGTGGTGACAAAAGGACTGAGAAGACGCCAAACATGGAGGGCTCCTACCAACAACATCAAGAAGGTTGAGCTGAGGGTTGGTCACCCAGAAGGAAGAGGTCTCCAAAAAAATCACCTAAATACATCCAGGAATGTCGGATGAGAATGAAGGGCTTTCCCAATAACCACTTCCCATCATCGGAGAGCAGCATCGGACATTAAGACTCAGCCCCAACCATTATGTCAGGTGTATCTGGGCTGGATCTTGGACCAGAAAAGAGGTGTGTGAGAGAGAGAGAGAGACCAACCCATGGAAGGGCAAAATAAGTGATCTGGCTCCAAAGGAAAAATCTAGTCCCACCTGCTAAATCAGATAAAAATCCGCCGACCCCGGCCGACGCAAGGGGGAGCGCGCCAGGGAATGAGTGGTTTTATAGTGGTTTTATGTTCGAAGGTACTGCCAGTCTGGGTCCCCGGCGGTGTTGGCTAGTTGCGAGACACGTGTAGACACAGAGGGAGACAAATGTAAAGGATTGCAAAGGTTAACCATCCTTGCGCCATCTGCCTCTTGCCTGTGGCACCCGAGTTCTGGTGTACACGCCATGTTTTCCGATGATGATTTCCTACCCCCGGCAGGTCGGGAAGGCCCAGTAAAACCTGGTGCTTGACCTCCTTGAGCCAGGTTTTTTGATGCTTTTTGGGCTCCAGCCAAAATGAGGTCAGTTCCTGACCACTACAGGCTTTCACCGGGGTGAAAACCCAACGCCTCGGACCCCATCCCATCCCTCCCCAGTTCCCGCCGGACCCATCGCCTCGGCTAAGCGGCGAAAGGCATCAGCTTTCGGAGGCCAAAGGAGCGTTTGGCCATCATCCTGATGGAGCGAGGTCGACCGGTCACCGGTCCAGATCACCGGTCGAGTCGACGAGATCACCGATGAATCACCTGAAAAATGGTAGGGATCTGTTCAGAAAAATGAGCAACTGATGGGAGCAAACTCAGGTGGTCCTCTTTTTGCAGATGTGTTCCTGGTCCATTTCGTGTCTTGTTTCATTGCTGGGTGACTAGCTGTCCTTCTTTGTATACATGGCTCAACATGGCTCAACTCCCCACGGGAGCATCTGCCCGCTGTGCCTCGAGCAACGCGTTCAAAATGGTTTGTGCATCAGCTTGGCTTTCAGGTAGCTGCTTACCTGGAGATGTGTGAGCCCTGCGTGAGCTCCAAAGCCTTATAACAAGCCTTATAACTAAAGCCTTATAGAAGTCCATCAAAGACCTCAAAGTCCAACCATCAAAGTCAAGTTCGTCGAAGTCGCTCTGCCTCAAACTCCTCAAAAACGCATGGGGCTCACTCGTCTGGTTCGGTACCAGTACTCCGGGTGATAAGGACTTAAGTGTCTATTCTGACCACTATATGTTGGCATAGTGACTAAGACGATCTGCAAGTACTCACTCCAAGTGCTGCAGTGCCGCGGAGGAAAACCAAAAACAGAAAAGAACAAAAACCGCAGGATCGAGGGGCTGGTCTGCTCGAAGGCCTTCTGCTTCAGGTCCTCAGTTGGAGGGAGTGTTGGTTCGATGGGGGAGTGGGGACCTTCCTTGCCACCGTGGAAGCGATTCAACGACGATGATCATATACTATGCATTTAGACGGTACGAATCAAGACACAAACTCTATATATACACCAGCACCCCGCTCTACACGTCACCCCAAAACTGCGACGTTTAGGTCATCAAAAGCCTCCATTTCGGAGACCTGTTGGAGGGTGCTGGTATATATACATGTAAGTGTTGTGTACATATCAAGGGTATGGCCTGGAATTATACCGACTTGGACTCATCGCTGGGCAAGAAGGTCACCACGGTTAGGCTCTTGATGATGTCCTTGTTGTTTACTTTGGAGTGCTGCATTGTCTCGCTGCTGTTGCAGTTACTGGCCCATCTTTGGTCCTAGACTATTCTGGTTGGTTCCTATCAACTTGGTGGCCCTTCCTAGGAAGCTCCATGCAGGTCCCCGCGCAACGCGGCGTTTGGTCTGAAACCACTCCCACACCTCGGATAGTGCTTCATATCGGGCCGAGGACACAACCCTCGTGGGTTTTTCGGAAGAGCGGGCGCGCAAATCGATCCAAAGCACATCACTTACTCCTTTTTCAACCACAAGGTATATAATGTGAATATCAAGCAGTTGGGCTCCAACGGCACCATCTCCAGATCTTGAATCTGCAGACCTCCAAGTTCGGATCTGTATGGATGTGTGGGGCCATCCCACAAACGCCTTGGAAGAAGGAAAATAGACCAAAACCATCCAAAGCCCACGGGGCCAGGGGGTCTGCCTATTAAACTACAGTACGACACCTCCGAAACCCTCCACAGGCCGAAACGAATGTCCGAAGCGAAGGTGGGGTTCTCAAAAAACGGACTACGGGCGAGTCGGCATCCGGCCACTGAAGCCAGAGGACTAAAGTCAGTCTCTCCAGGTTCCACATCTTCCGCTTCAGCAGCTCATCCTCACATTCCTCCTGCGTGAGAATCACAGCAGCGACATGCTGATGTGTTGGGATCGGTTTAGGACTGGACTGAGCTGAATGCTCGGTGTGCGCGAGCCACCGAGGTTGAACAGCCCCATAAGTACCACTGTAGGGTCACAGTTCAAGTCTCTCATCCTCTCGGGTCGCCGTATACGGCTCGCGTCGTAAGGCGACGTTCGAAACCGTCCTGCGGTTTCGACTGGGCACCCACTGACCGGCCCGCAGTGGTCCAAAACAGAGACCTGGAGGTGCTGGATGAAAGCTTGCACCTCCAAAGAAGAAACACACAAAAATTGAATTAAAGGAAAACCTCTTTTCAAACCTCACCATGGAGCCATGTGGTGTGTCACCATGGAGCCTGCATGGGCTCCAGGGAAGTGTAGAGCACAGTTCTGTCTATCTATGGAAGCCCTGAGAGGAGGGTGCAGAATCGACCGTGGGAAAAAGAGATGGCACGAAGCCCGAGTCATGTCTTCTATGGCTGAGGGTCCACATAACTATCGTATGGGGATTGTGCCATCTGCTCTCCATCCACTTTTGGGTTCAGGTTCTGTCTATCCAAGGACGCCCACAACAACAATGAATTGCGTATTGCATGGCATTCTTGTACCAATCAGCCTTTGACGCCGCACCGACCGGCATCAGTCCCGAAGGTTGTAGAGGCGGAAGTAGAAGGCCTTGTCAAACTGCTTCCTCGGCGCTGAACTGAGGATGTCACTTCCTTTTCCACCTGTCACTAGTGCTTTTGGGCTCCATATGGAACCTCTCACGCTTTCTGCTGCAAACCTCGCCCCCTTTGCCGACGAAGTGGCCAATTGGCACGCACCATCTCCTCCAAGTCGGTGGGGCTTGCACTCAGCAACCGCTGGATGATCCTCGGCACCGGGGGG
This sequence comes from Durusdinium trenchii, assembly GCA_963970005.1. Lineage (NCBI taxonomy): Eukaryota > Dinophyceae > Suessiales > Symbiodiniaceae > Durusdinium > Durusdinium trenchii. The sequence goes on along the minus strand of CAXAMN010024729.1, from coordinate 720,856 downwards.
GGGGGACATGGCCCGCCTGGGTGATCCCCCGGACGCTGCGAGGGCGCGGGGCAGGCGCCGCCGTCGCGACATACCCGGACGACGGTTCCATGGAAACAGGCGTCTCGTCGTACTCCTTGGGGGCCTTGGTCTGCTCCTCGCCTCAGAAAGAATAGAAAAGAGATCTTTCCATCACTTGAAGTGAAGGCAAGGGGCTTGATCACATAGAAAGCCAACAATTGGTCAAGCACAAAATGATTGATGGGATTGAAAGGCCTCTTCATTTATATGGAGTACGGAGGTTTATATAATATATAGTCAAAAGTCTACATTATGAGTCAGTTTCCTCGTGGAACTGCTGAGCTTATCCAACTAGATCGCGCTGGCTCCCTTCTTGTGGGATGTTCCTAGTAGCGTCCTTGTTACTAGTAGTGATGCCCTTGTTACTAGTAGCTTCTTGTTCCTAGTTCCTAGTAGCCCCAAAAAGAAAGACGACTACGGCAACAGCCCTGAGATCGACCTCCAAGGCACCCATATCCTTCCAATGGAAGACGACGGGTCGAAGCTTCGTAGGCTTTAGCACCTTGAGATCCTGCCAAACGCCAGGCATGCGTGGCCGCGGGCGGAAGGCGCGGCCACGCACTGGGTGCACAAAGGACTCCCGGCTGGTTAGGCTGGTTCTGATTCTGTGCTGGTTGACTCCCCCCCAACTCTGGGACTCGGTGATGGTCGACACTAGATGATTGACTGATTGACCACTGCATGTTGATGGCCATTGCATGACCCAGGGAGAAGGTACAGTTGAGTTGTTGGATTCTCAGCATCCGCCAAAAAGTAATCATCCGGCGAAACACGTGTTGCAGGCGCAGGCTCACTTAGGGGCCTTCTCTGATTTGTGCTTTCAACCCACCTGCAGAGCGTACTATCCTTCGGTCACTTCGGTCGTTGAGATGAATCCCTCCAAAAGCTCCAAAAGTCTCAAAAGTTGAAAGCTCGAGGATTCAAAAAGCCAACGAACCCATGGCCCATATGGCCCATGACTCAAAGCTCCAAAAAGTTCCAGACAAAACCAACCCCACCCAAAACCTACCAGTGCCGTACGTCCCCGTCTGCCCCAGACAGCTCCGGAACGCCAACAGCTCCGGCAAGCAGCTCCGTCTTCGTTTCGTCCTCTGCGGTGGGGCGATCAATCCGGGTGCCATTGTCCAAGGTGATGGCCATCAGCAGGATCTTGTCCTCAACGGATTTATATAGGGGTTCGGTCCAGGTGTTCGGAGGGGTCGGGGGCCCAGAAATCGGGAAGTGGAAGTGGAGAATGACGGGTGGGAAGCAAACCCATGACTTCGGGGGGGTTGGAACAACTCAACTTCACCGAATTGACAAGAATTACCAACCTTTCCTTTGGCGAATGCTTGAGCAAAATCCTGGGCCCATGACTTCGCATCATGCAACCCGCCAAAGTGGGGTTACCCAAACGCACGTGTTGGAGGGTTCTCTGCGCTGGGTGGTTCCATGGAGCTTCCGGAATCTTCAACGAAAAAGCTGAACTTCCTAGTGGTGTGCATCGCAGGCCTAGGGCCTAGGTTCGTTCGATGAGACGGAGGTGTCGTTCGGTGGTTTTGCCGCTTGACATCTTTCCAGCTCAGTTCCCTTACGCCCATCTTTCCGCACTCATTGCTGTCCACCAAGTTGCGTCGGGGCAGATGGGGTCCTGCATCTTCAACAACCTCAGCCGACCAGTAAAGCTGGGAGTCCTGAACAACGAGGTCCGCCCTTGGGAATAATAGAGAGGTCGCTTTGGTACCATAGACCTATTGGTTTATTAGTTGCACACGACCAGGGGGTATCCTCTCTATTCATCAACCAGCCCATGGTAAAAGCCAACTATGGTCCTGAAGCAACGAAACATGCCACTGTAACGAACTGAGTCTGCTTCGGGGACCGACTTATTGCATGGCAAAAGCGTTGATCGCCCCCTCTGAGTCACCGACGTGAAAGTAAAAGAGCTAATATATTGGTCGAAGACCAGAAACCGGTCTTCTCCAGGGTCATGCTCCACACCGATTTTGGGTCGGGTAGTCTTTAGGTCAGAGGTCTTACAAAGAGATAGATCCTCGCCACTCACAACACCCCGGGTTATCGTTCATGTTCAGGGTTTTCCGTGCTTGCCATGCTTGCCACTGCTGAGGTGCTTGAAAACAAGTCCGCAGAAGGGGACCGATCAGCACCACAGGGTGCTCAGAATTGGGGTCCTTCTAGGTCACCGTTCCCCAATCCAACAGCCCTGCTCCACAACCAAGCAGCTCGTTCAAATCCCGAATATCGTTCACCACCACATCCCGAGACAAGGCTTGCGTCTCGTCCTGGCGGCATGGCGATGGGGAAGGAGTGATTCGTGATAAACTCCAGATGGATGTCTCTGAACATGAAACGCACAGAATGTAGTTTGACTTAGGGTTTTCCGAGATTTTGCTTCATGGGTGTGTTCTTGGGATCCTCTCTGCCTTTATCTTCGCCATGTTTCGATATGGAAGTGCAGCACCAGAGCTGCCGGCGATGGCTGAGCACTGCCGGTATGCATCTGGATCTGCCAGGTTTCCCCAGCACACCACCCCAGCCGGTGTGTTTATGCATGTTTAATCATGTTTATGCATGCCCATTGCATGCCCCCTTGCAGAAGAGGTGTTTAAATGTGGCTGGGTCCTGTTGATTACAGTATCTGTCCCCAGATCGCAGTAAAAAGCCCCTGAACAAGCTGAACCAGTCTTTTAAAACAAAAACTCCGCTGCAGCCTGCCACCTCAAAGGGGAATGCCCTTGCGACATGGGGCAAAAAATGCCTGATCCGAGTTCAGAAGAGTCCTGCTTCTCAGCCATGTCGTATCTGTAGCCGCTGTATTTCGAGTTCCTAGGCAGAAGTATACGGAGCGAAGTTCACGTGGGGGAAGCGGTTGTGAGCCCGATCTTCACTCATGGCGAGTCTTCTGAAGTGGTCAACATCTGCGGAAGTGTCTTGACCTTACCCGAGTGTGAACCAGCAAAGAATTCAGGGAGGTACTGAACTCAAAGCAAGTGGCACTGTCATGCAGTCATGTCTGACTGACATGCTCTTGAAAGGGGGATTCCAACATACTGAAACTGAAACCACCTTTTTTCTTGAAGCTTACTGGAAAGGAAGCAGCCCGGAAGCAATGCAACCCTCACATGGCCCCTTAGAACTCTTGGCTCAAATACCAAGACCTTCAGTCGCCGATTCCATCCCCAACGCCCTGCCAACTGCCCGCGAACCGGTGAAAAAAGAATTGAAATTGAAACTCACCCACTTGCCGACCATCAACCTCACCCTTATAGAAGAAGCCCAAGCCCGTGACGGCTGCCCACCAAAACCACGGCCGCTGGCCCCGAGCTCCGCGCCGGCCCCGTCTGGGCCGCCCCGGCGGCACGGCGAAGTCCAGGACTTGGGTGGCGGCGACCTCAGACCCCCCCACGTGGCATTCAGGCTTGGCTCAGCCGGGAAACCAAACTGATCGGAGGAATCGGAGGAACATACTCCAGATGAAAGGGGTCTCGGGGGGGGAAGAAGACCAGTGATGAACCATCGGACCACCAGGGCCAATGAAGCGGAGATAGCAACTTCCCCCGTGTTTGTCCATCTTGGACGAATGGACTTTTCTCTAAACTTCTGCTTGCCACCTGATCGAGAGTGCCATGACACAATGAAAGCACGCCCCGCTAGTCACTACTGGTTTGGTATTTCGCATCACTAGCTCAATAGAGAATGAAATACTCCTGGTGACAGCTATCAGGCTGCGGGGTATTTAGCGACTTGCAGACTGTAACGAACAGAACATGCGTTCTCAATCCTTGTTCTCAAGGCCGCATACCCGCACGGCGGTTTCCCCCTGTTTCGAGGCTCGAAACAGAAAGGGCTCGCATTTGGGTCACCCAGCCAGGAGCCCAAAGGCGCCATATCTCCTGGCGTAGCTGAAGAATTGTCACATTGTGGCGTAGCTGGGGAAGCGCATGTCTCTTGGCTTGGGCAGTTTCCTTGAACAGCAACTGTACCAAAACGCATGTGAACATCAGTGCAAAATGTACCCGAAACCCTTCTGGGCTGGTGCAGCCCTACGGTCGATCAACTTCTGCACCACTGCACCCCACAGGGTCATGTAGCAACCCCCATGCAAAGGCGCTATGACAACTCTTGGCGCATTGCTTGGCGCTACGCTCACTCTTGGCGCAGGACTTGCATTTGACGTTTGAAAAACATCTTTCCCAGCAGGGGATTCACCCATAGGGAAGCAAAGGTCACTCTAAGCAAAAACCAACTAACTATGCCAAGGTTTGGGCCATGTCACATGCCGCCTCTGACCGGGGTTGGCGGTGCCGTCTGCCCTGCGCCAGCAGGCCAACTGTGGTTGGGTGGGCATGTGTCCATGACATGGACCGGGCTATGAAACCCTTAGAAAGACCCTTGGCTGTGACTCTAGGAAGTTGACTGGGAGTCATACCATGTCGTACCACATGTTCGCATAACAAAAAGGAAAATCACCCTGAGAAAAGAGCACCAAGACCATCTAACATACCTCTTGCTGGTTTCATCTTTCATGAGACCCCACACGCCCTTGCACGCGCTGGTCCTCCACCATCGCGGCGCGCCCGCAGGTGCTGGATGCTTCGTCGACTTCTTCCCCGTCATGGCGCTTTCAACCGCCAGAGCCCCAACTTACGTGGCCGTGCATGTGACGTTCACAACTCTTGCTTCTCTGGGGCGGCCCCCAGTGCAGCCCATGGGGGATGGATAGGCTCTGGTGGACCACCGAACCGGATGGTAAAAATACCTCTTTGTCAGTCTGGAGAGGTTATTTCATCTCATCTAAGAGTCTATGACTGGCGCCAAGTGCCTGAACGCCACACCACCCGAAAAAATGGAGCCCTTCGGCACATGGGCATGTGAAGAATACGATTGAGGCTAAGAACAAAGCCCGAGAATGACGTGATCATCCTGGTTGACCACGCTTGCGATTGCAATCCACGCTACTCAAAACCACCCCAAATGAATCGGAAAAACATGCATCCAGTGCCCAGTGAGTCCGTCGGCAAGTGTTCTTTTTCTCGCCGAGATTGAATAGAACATCCAATAGGAACAGACTACCAGGCTACCACGGACATCTGTCATCAGGCCCATACACACCCAGACTACCAGGTCACCACACCCATACACTGCCTTTCACCAGACCTCAACCCATCCAGCAACCATTCACCCCACATCCCTCCGACCTCTCCAGCTCGCTACTGATGGCACCTCACCGACGTTCACTGCGGCGCGCAAGCACTCGCGCATGTCGCGTTTGGAGGGTCTTCCACCCACCCAACAAATCCCTCCAAGGATTTTTGAATTGCCATCCATGCAAACTGGTCAATCATACAGCCTGTGGGGTTGTTCTTACAGTACCTTAATCCTCAAATATAGGCTGTGTCATGCTGTGTCTAAGGTGATCTTCCCATTGTTCGCAGGGATTTGAAGAGGATGGGCGAAGCACCCAACGCCCAGTAGTGCTGGTATGCAAATTCTGGAAATTGCTTCAGGAACTGGTAAGAATTTCCTCAGATGGGAATGTACCCAGAGGGACCAAACGAAAATCACCCTAAGCAAAACCATGATTTTTCTACTCGTGCATGTCAATCATCTCTCTGTTGGGCCCAGTTCGAGAGTTGGACATCTGCGGGGGAGCGACGCCGGCCTCCACACTTGGCACGTCGGGTCTCCAGCCGAGCCAGTTCCGCACGCTGCGCGTGGGAGCAACACCAGCTGGGTACCTGAGAGGCCAATGGCTATCCCAGGCATAGCTGGAAACCACACCAAACATCCAGCGACAGTTGCTTACTTGACATCACCCCTCAAGCCTCGATCCCATGGGGCGCACCGACTGCCAGCGCCGCAGGGCGCACTGCGCCACCGTCAGCTGCGAGGTGGCGGCACAGGCGGCTTCGTGGGCCTCGGGGGCTGCAGCTGAAGGATCTGAAGGGAACGGAGCAAAGCGCCATGGAGTCCAAGATCAATCTAGAATGGCTTGACATCTCCAGTCCTGGTGTTTTGTGAGCCCAACCCCTACCTGGCCCTACCTTCCTCCCTGCAGCACTCGCCTCCGCCCCACCCGGTCCCAGTGGCCGCGTGCAGCGCCGCGGTCTGCTCCGTGTCCTTCTCCGCGTTGAGCGCCTCCCAGAGCGACCTCCCTGCATCGACCTAGGCGTTCCCGTGCACCGCACCGCGGGTGAACGAGAACGGCATGGTTCGAAAGGACCAGAGGCTTAACGGAAAAGACCATCGATATCGTTGGAAGTTCTCAGGATCTCGGAGAGACCTAAAGGACCCGGCCGTTCTTTCATGGGTTCCAGGCCAGGCCCTTTCCAGGACCCCAACGATCCATCTCTGGGATCTTCGAGGCCCCGCGCCGATCCAACCGCCGGGCGCGGTCCCGGGTGCCCCACCTGGTTGGGGTCCCAGAAGACATCACCGAAGGGATCCAGGAAGAGCACCTGGGGCGGCGACGATGCGGGAGCTTCGCGCCACCTTTCCGGCCGGTGACATGTCGTACAGTGGTTTTGGAGGTGGCCAGAGGTGGCACAAATGTCCAAGTTCGGTGGTTTAGCAGTGGAGTGGACCCCCATATAACAGACATCTTTGCGTTTGTGCCATCTGCTCCGACGCCACTTTTAAATGGGATGAAGGTACAAGCAGCATGGGTTTGGGTTTGTGTTCTTAGGTGTTTCGGGGGGTCAACGACCAGACCATGCATGGCCTGACAAGTTAGCCGCCTAGGCCCTAGGCCAGCCAAAGGGCTCGTGGCGACTCCTTGAAAGCCCATCAGTATGAGATGTTTATATAATCAGCTGACCTGTGCACTTCCTGCATGAATGGCGGCTCGACTCCTGCAAAAAAATACATCAGTATGAGATGTTTAATCCACCCACAGCGCAAGGAAGACGAGGCACTGGGCGCCTGCGATGCAAAATAAAACGGAGACGTATCGACCTTGCTCCTCTTTCCACGTCTGGGTCTCAGCTGCTTAGACGGAGTTGGGGGTGGAAGTCGGCAAGTCGACCACATCCTCCCAAACTCCCGGACCATACACAAATGATGTCAGATGAATCCATCTTTGCTGGTCAACGCCCCCTCAAACCCTCCAAAAAGTGAGAACCTCTCTTGGGTTCTAGTTTGCACTCTCCCCAGTTTCTGGCCGGGCACCCCTGCCACCCCCCATCCCCACCTGTCGGAAGCGCCGCGGCAGCTGCGCGAGCTGCTTCTCGGCGCCGCTCGGCCAGGCGATGCGCAGCCAGAGCCTCGGACGGTCCACGCTGAGCACCGGTCCGAAACGATCCAAGCCCAGTCGTCGGTCCTGTTGGGACGCGGAACTGCGGGGAGTGGAACGGTGGAACGAATCCAAATCCAATCCAAGCGGTGGTGATTTTAATATGATGGACGGTCGGGCGGCCAAGGGCTTTATTAGTTTGGGGGGGCCTTTGAGGAGGTTTACATTCTGTTTGGTGTGGGTTGATGTTGATGGTGTGTGCGGATGGTTCCAGCAGGGTGCTGGCGATGGAAGACCTCGTCAAGGTACCTTAACACTCTTGCCAGGTCACAGTTGACCTATCACATCATCGTTGCGACCTGATCATGTTGCTTCACGCGTTGGAGACCGGACTGGGCTGTGTCTGTCCTCTTGGCCTTCCTTTCTTCATTCGGAGGCCGGACTGGGCTGATCCATCTGCCTACTCGAGGCTGGCTCTCAGGAACCAGAAGAAGACCGGGAAACAGTTCCGAAGCAGATGACCCCCTCAAGACTGCCGGCTAGATTCCCAAAATGATATATAACTATGATTAGATAAGGGATTGCCAAGACTGGCCTTTGGAGTTGGAGCCATCACGAAACCCCCGCTACACAAGTTCGAGTGGCTCCAGCCAGATGGCGTGGCACAAGAAGCTCACTGGCGACAGCCGGAAGTCCTGCACACCGGCTGTCGACACCCGACAGGCCGGGTCGTCTGTCCCGGCAAAACCGGGGCTCTTTGAATCCTCTGACCAGGCGGTGTTGTTTGTATGACTCATTTTGCCCCACCTGCTGGTAGTCATGATATGTCATGATCCACCACTTGTAAGGAGGTAAAATGAGTCATGACTGGACGTCCAGCTAAACCCGAGAAAGCTTGTAGTCGTCACGGTCCAGGCTGAGTAGGGAGCAAGGCCAACTAGGGACAAGTCATCTGGCGGGTTGCGGGATCAAACCAGTCTCTGTATACCTAGAACTTGAGTGACCTATTCTTGGACCAATCTTTTCCCATCAAAACAAGAGGTCATGTCTGGGTTCCAGGCAAACACACCAGTGGCACATAGAGAATGAAAACAGTAATTACTTCTGGCACACGCCCAGCTGTGCAATCCCTCGAGATTGGGGGGGGGCCAATTCGGTATTCAAAAGACCAATTCTGTACAATTCTCCTGGGAGTGAAGGACTATAAAAAGCATGGTCTTTAGGTGACCCGAGTTCAGGAGTCTCCTTTACTTCAGTCGGTCCAAATATCGTTGATTCTACAGGTCACCAATGGTTCGACCTGTTTAAAGGGGCCCCTTTCCAACCCTCACCTGTTAGCACCTGGAGGGTACTTGAGATACTTGAGACTGTCCTGGCTGCCTGGCTGCGTTGGGCCGATCGTCGTTTCGGCCCCGTCTTCCTTCGCCCTGCACCGGTTCGGGTCCCGAGCCCTGTTCGGGTCCCGAGCCCTCCAGAATCCATGGGACTGGATGTCAATCCATTGGGGTGAGACTGGAACGAACGTTTTCAGGGTCAATGTAGGTCATATCTTCCAGGTCCCATGGATTCGGAAGCTAGCTTTTGCGTGCGTCCGGAGCTGTGTGGCGTTCGTCCGCACCTGGGTTCCAAACGGTGAAAAAGTTCCATCGCGACAAATCGAACCTCTCTTGCCACCAACCCCGACCTCTTCCGTGGATTGAACAAGAGTCGAACAGACCCGGATGGACGGACCGAAAGGGCACACCATCTCGACCGAAAAGGTGCTGTAGCTCAAAGATTGACATCCCGATGTTCGAAACACACACCAAAAGGAAAAATAAAGGCATGCGGCATGCGAATCACTGATCCAAGGTGCGAAGAATCACCCCTCCGAGCTCCGCGCTCCTTTTTCTCACATCGCGATCGGTGGTTTCTCGCGCGCGATCAGTCGGTCTTCATGCTGTGCCCCTTCTGTTCGAGCACGCGCTTCATTTCCTCTATCTGTTCTTCAAGCTTCTTCCTCTCCTCCTCCGCTCCGGCGTTTCCAAAGCCCATGAAGGCGCCTGGGTGCATGATCTGCCGCAAACACAGCCCTTTAAACCCCAACCCACTGACCTCCCACCTTGCAGGTCAATGGATGAAACAGCAAACCCTGCCGTGACAGGAGCTCGTCATGCTCGTTCTCTGGGCACGACAGGGCCATCCACACAACAACATGCTCATCCACTGAAAGCCAGGCAGGTAAATCCACCTCGGAGCTGCCTAGCAGCACCCTCCTGGCCAGGCTGTTTTGGGACCCGACCATGTAGATTCTTGATGAATAACCCCCCCATGTGACGAGGACTTACATGCACTCGTTCTCAAAGAACAAAGGACGAACTGGGTTGTTTCCTTCGTCTTCGTTTTGATCAGGGCCTCAAGTTTGAAGCACCCCCACCCCGTCGTTGAAGCTTTGGAGAACCCAAAAGATCCGGACATGAAATGAACCGTCAATTGTGCTTCCCGGCCGAGGCCCACATGGCGAGGCGCCATGGCTGTGCTTCATGGCTTGCTGCTTGTGCAACTCTTCTGCCTGTTTGTCTAGCCACTGGTCGTATTCCACGATGTCCTGGCTGCCAGGCCAGGGCAAAGTGGCAAAGCATGTGACCAAACCTGCAGCTTTCAATCATGATAAGGGTAGACTGGTTGGTGCATGTTTCAACGGTCTGCCCCTCTTTTTCCGGCCGACCACGCGCCTCCGGGCCGTGGTCCCCCTCCTCTCCAGTCCCGAACGGGCCTTGGGCAGCCGGAACTTCCGCAGGTCCAGCGCCACGTCCAGGAACTCAATCCGCTCGTGCGAATGGAAGTAATCCCAAAAGTCCTCCAGACCCGTCGACCGGAAGCCGTGGACCATCCGTGGGTTCATCGGAGGAGAGAAGGAGAGTGATGGGCGGGGATCGTGGGCCGAACGGGTTGTGGGTCGAAGAGGATGGTGAACGGGTGGGAGGAAAAAAGAAGGTGGGCGAGCTAAGTGAAAGGCCCAAAGATGGAGGACCTTCTTTATCTTCTTTCATGAGCTTCATATGATGAGATAGAACTTTTTGGTGATTTGAAATCCTAACTTTTTGATCTGGACGTAGAAAAAAATGGTCTACTAGTTAACCGTTTCTGCGGCGGGGCTCAGCTGCTCTCCATGCCCCAAGTCAGCTTTGAGATATCCAAACCTGAAGGGGGGGAATCCATGCCAGAGCTCTCCCGGGGCAAAGCTCTAGGTGCGACAAACCCTCGAAAAAGGAACCGCAGTCGACTGGGAAGAAGAAGCAGTGTCAAAGTGCTGCGAAAGGCCTAAGAATGCTCCCAAAGCTGGCGATGTTTTTCTGATGCTCTTCGACTCGTCGACCACAGTTTTTCTGCAACCCACTGTTCGACAGCAGCGGAACCGAGTTCGACCAGTTCGTCTGGAACCACTGTATGAAGATGAACGTTCTTCCGCAAGTGCTCACTTATTTCTGCCACTTGTCGACCGTAACTCTGGAACTGCACATGTCTGCACATCTATTTGTTGTGTTCCTTTTTCTGCTTGTTCTGCTGCCAGTTCCACATACATCACTCACATCTTTCTATGACAACTGTCTACCTTGCCGACGCAACACCCGGCACCGGATCCAGCTCGCCTGCGAACGGTCGCTGGACCGGGTGGACCCCTCCGGTGGGAAACGGTCCTCAGAAGCCAAAGGCCACAAGATCAAGCGCAAGAAGCGCACGGTCCATGAAGGATGCACCACATGGACGGCCTCGAGGTTCTTGGCATAGCTCTCCTCAGCGCCAGGCAAACTAGCTGTGACCTCTAGTTGGATGTCTATTGCAATAGGGAGACCAATCGGTTTTGGTCTATTTGCTTTCGTACCAGGGGGTCGAACTGGGAGCCTTCCCTCTTTCAATACATGCTCAGTTCATAGTGAACCACTTGCCAAGCACTGCCAAACCACAGACCGAACGAGGGCGGTTGGCGGTTCCGCTACTTTCGCAGCAGCCTCCATTCGGACCGACGATCGGCGGTCTGGTGGCTCGACTCTCGACTCAGGGGGACGCTCGAAACCTCCGCAGCGCCGGTGCCGTTGGCCGGGGAGCCCAGACACCTCTTTGATAGGATGTGGAAATCATTTGGGTGCTTGGCAGTGCTTGGTGGTCTAGAATCGAGGCCACTCAGCTTCTATAGGCATCATGTCCACGCCTCAGCCAAAGTGCTCCCTCGGCGACTTGCCGGCCGGTGATGGCCTCCCCACCTCGCAGGCCTCCTCCCTCCATCCCTCCCCTCCCCTCCACTCCCTGAGAAGACCGTTTCGTGGCGCTTCGAAGCGGTCGTCGGTGTCTTGTTTCGTGCTACATGTAGACTCTTGATTTGGCCAGGTCTCAGGAAGGCTCTCGGAAAATCGCCATGCCATCCAGGGCCCTACTCGATGGTCACTCTCCTGTACCCAGACCACCGCGTAGCGCTGCTCTTCCTCAATGACCGTCTTGTGCATCTTGGAGAGGGCAAAGCCCAGAAACTCTCGCATGTTGATGTAGTAGTCCTGGGGGACCAAAGGGCAGCCGATCCAGCGAGAAGAAAGAGTCAGGACGTGTCGGAGGTTGTTCTGAGGGGTCGCGGCCTTTGGGCCTCGCAGGTCTTCTGCTCACAAAGCGTGCAGAAACGGGTGGACAGTGAACTGATTGGATATTGTTGCGCCGTATTCGCGCTCAGCCATCGAGTCAAGCCTAGGAGGGGGAACCCATGTATGGCGGCCCCAATCCCAACATCTGTTGGAATAAAGTCCGGACTTGCCAACCCCATATCTTGCCACCACTCCAGAATTGAGACATATTGAGACTGTTGTGATCTGTCTCTCACTTTGAAACAACGGCCCAGGCTCCGTTTCCCCTGAAGGGCCCCGTGGCGCTATCACAAAGACCTTGGTGGCAGGACGCATGATTTGCATGATCCATGGGAAAACGATTTGAAGCTTCAACCAGCATGAATCAATCTTGAAAATCACGGATCGTTGATCATGAGGGATATATGAAATTATATGTGTATGCGCATAGATATATATATATATATATGTATATGTATATATTTATGTGTGTGTTTTATTATATTTATATATCTATATATATATATATGTGTGTGTATATATATAAAGTGCTTGTTGGATCTCGAAAGAAATCCCAAGTAAGACAACGATAAACCCCATGTAAACCAGGGTTTTCCCTGGCACCCAGTAGTCCTCACTGGCAGGTTTCGACGTTTCCAATGCTACAAGTCGCATGACATGCATGATAGAACAATGGTGGCACATGACACGCTTGATGCTTGAACCCGCGCTCGGGGAGCTGGGGCGATCCATTTCGGCGCCAGCCACAAAACATCTGCCCTAACTGAAGGCAGTAAAGTCGCCCTTCTCCACTTCCATCCCTTCTCCCTTTCCACCCCACCCCCCAACAAAACGTCACTCCCGCACACATCACGTGCCCACGCGAGCGACCCCCCAAACCGCGACGGACCGGCAGACGACCACGACGAAGTCGGCGTGTTTGATCAAGTCTTGTCTTGTCCTTCTTTTGCCGATCAATTTGAATTGTCACACCTCTTCAGATTGGGGATCTTTCTTGATGACTCAAGATTCATCGTTGACCCATCCTTGACCCCTCGTTGGCCCTTCTTGAACCATTGGAACTTCCAGCGTGTCCATCTCGTCGTCCCTGCCTTGGAGCCCTTCTTGGTCTTCACCTCGCTCCACCACGCTAAGCGTTCGTACCTCGGCGGGCGGACCGTCCGTCGGTCCCCGTTGGGGAGGTTCAGGCGCGGCGGGCAGAGTTGGGCCCCAAGGACCTCCTTTTCTAACGAGCACCGACGAGCGGGGGGGCACCGGGGGTTCGTGTCCTTCCGACCCCGCCAGCTTCGGTTTGGAAAAGATTGAAAGACGGGTCGATAGACATGCATGTGGGTTTGTCCTGTGTTTGTCTTGTTGTTCCGATTTGGAGTTCAATGTCCCAAAGGGTTTCTCATGAAACTGCGGGTTTGGGTCCAGGGAAGTGTTTCCCCACCTCCTTACATGCTGCCCAACAATGATCCACATCACGGGAGGGTCCCTGCTGCAGGTCCCTGCGCTGAAAGAAGGTGAAACGGGCCAGTAACACCAGCTTGTAACAAGTGCATCGCCACTAGTAGCAAATAGCTAGTATATAGGTTGGAGGCCATCGCTAGCAGGTTGGAGGCCACTACTACTAGTAGCAAATAGCTACTACAGTTGTATCTTCTTGCTACTAGCGATGCACGACGTTCCTAGGATTTGCGCCATCGGCCCGGCCACGCGGCATCCACGCATCGGCCCAGCCCAGCGAACTGCGGCCATCCGTGCCTCCCTCCGTCCCTCCGTCCCTCCGTCCCTCCGGGGGACCAATCTTCCTTCTTCACCTCTGGCACCTGAAGAAGCAACACCGGCATGAGGGCCATGGTGCTCCAAACTGGAGCACCGAAACGAAGAAGCATGATTCAACGGAACTCTGGCACAGTCAAAGAATCAGACTTGAAGTGTTCCACCCACCCAAAAATTCAAAAAAAGAAGAAGAACACGTTCCAATCCCCCTTCCCATCCCCAGCTCCCCCTCACCTGCTGGCCCTTGGCCACCAGCTCCTCGTAGCGTGCCTGGCGCACCTCCGCGCTGGCGCGCCGCTGGCATGTGACCAGCCGAAGCCACCGGGTCAAGCGGCTGAGAGGGGATGGCGCTGGCGAGCTCTTCAGAGCCGCTGAGGGCTTCCTCGGTTGAAGATGTCGCAGCTGGCTGGGTGTCGGCCCACACCACGAAAGAGACCCGTTGGCCCCTTTCAGGCGCCAGTGGCCGTCGAACGACGGAAGGGCATGCTTGACAGAAGGCGTCGAATGGAAGATTGGCATTGGATGCTGGGGCAAGTCAATACATCTGCAAGAGCAAGCCAGCATCTGAACAAAGGAACAAACTGGACCTGAGAGCTCATAGACTGGTACAGTGCATCGACGACGAAACGCACTCACTGATTCGATGCTATCGTGTATAATATATGTTAATACCATACGTGATATGTGCAATTCCATATACACACATATGCACATTTAGACCTGCAAGAGTGGAAGTACCATTGTAGACCTCGGGGTCTCAAATCTCATGATATACTATAGAATAATAGAGCCTTGTTTAGACCAGGCGTCCCCACTTACACAAGCAACTTTGTAGCTCAGCTAAGCTCCCAGTTAGTAAAGGGTGCAGGCAAGCTCCCGATGCATGTACATGGCTGATAAGCGCTCCCCGCCTGCCCAGTCCGTGATTTAGCATAGGCACCGTCCCCCAGTGCCAGTTGGAAGATGAAGGCTTCAAACATGGAAGCCGAGAATAAGAATGCCCCCTTGGAAGCCTTCTGACTCCTTTCCTCTACAAACAAGGGCTGTCCCCTTCCATGTTCATCATGTTGGCTGTGCTAAGTCTGCTAAGTACAGCTTGCAATCCGAGCCTCTCATCCTCAGGCAGCGTCACCATCGCAAGGTCCAGCGGATTTGGGCACCACCCGAGAAAAAGGGACGGCTACAAAGAGCCGTCGCGTCTGCGGCGGTTGGATCGCTACCAAAAATGGAATACGCCACCTCAAATTCAACGGCCCATACAGACCAGTGTCTTCGTGCAACGAGGTCCCCGCTTTCAACTCCAAATCGTGACAATATGAGAGCTCATCAAATCACTAAGTCACCAGTTGCCCACCTACAGTAGTCACACCCGTTACCTAATTTTCCCAAATGAATACTGCGATCTGAACTAGCAGCCTGCGTGTCGATCTGAACTCACTCGCCCTAAACAAGCACAAGGAATCTGGCTCCACAAAGTGAAGCGCGGGGCAAAATGGACCGAACTCCCTCTGCCTACCTGTCCAAGCAAAAATCAGCTATGCTGGGCTATGCTCGTATCACTAATGTTAACAGGGGGATATCCATTGTTTGATTCACTGGACTCTTACCTTCAAAAAACTTCTAAGCTTTCCGCCACTACTAATTACTAATTCTGCACCCCATGATTCCCAGCTCCTGGTGCGGGATCAGCTTCCCTTCCTCATCGCGAGGGCTTAAACTCACCTCCAGCGCCGTCGCTAAGGAGGGCAGGATGCCTCAGGAGCCGTAGCCGTACCAAAGTGGGTGACTTGAACCAGCCGCCCCAGCCCCAGTCTATGGACAATACCCTTGTGAAGGGAGGGGTCTTTGGCTTGGAACACTTTCCAGAAAGAAAACATACAAAAAATGTCAGAGCATGTCAGAAGAGGAAATGGAGGCCACGCGGCACCACAAGAAATGACAAGAAAAAACACCCTCAAAAAATTGCCCCCTCCACTGCGAATCTGGGAGCACATGACGAAAGAAACGTGACCCCCAAAGGGCCGTGGCCTCCTCTACCTGACTCTACTGCAAGAGCGAAGGCTTCCAACGCGACACCCACCCAACGCGGTGTCGGTGTCGGTGTCGCCCAGCGGCTGACGATCTGCACGGTGATGATCTCCCGGTGCTGCAAGCCCGCTAGGTCCAGAAAGGCCACGAAGATGGTGGCGGCTTGGAAGAGCACCTGGGTGTCACCGACTTTTTCCGGTGCGACGCCAGGTCACACCTGAGTTTCCGTCCACGCCTCCAGGTCACACCAGGGAAACTGGTCAGCGTTTCGTGTGACGGTAGGTCGTTCCAAAGGCCCCAAGAAGGACCCCAATCCCCTCGTCCGCACAGGGCAGACTTGGACCACTCCAAGCGAGCGACGACCAGGCCGAAGCCAAGGCTGGGCGTGCGGTTCTCCACCAAGGCATGGCAGATGCAGTAGTAGGTGAGCGCCTCTGTTTCGTCACGGAATGCGTTGGACCTCTGGGTGATTAGGGATCTAAAGCTGGGGCACCCAGGTGAGCAAGGCCCAAGAAACAAGTTCCCCGGTCGTCCTCCCGTGTTGGTTGTGGGAAGGGCCACTCGGCGGGAGAAATGCTTGTCACATAAGTCAGACATATTGGGTGTGCTTCAATCACTGGCCCCACCCAAATCATCTTTTCCATCAACATCGCGCTTTTGAGAGGATTTTTGGGCTGATATGCTATCGGGATCTATGTGCGGCACAGAACTTGCTCTCGGGACCCTGGCAAAAAGACCTCTTCAGCTTCGCGTTTTTTATGTTTGAAGACCTCTTCGGACTGCTCTTCTACAGTGGTCGACCTGGTCGACCGCCTGTCACTGGATCATCTTCCAGACATGTCCAACTCTGTCACCGCCGCAAAGCGCCGACGCCGGACGCCCGCCCGCCTGTAGAATATGGTTCCTCAGTTGGGACCCCCGTGTCCCTCCATTTTGTCGCGGTGCCCCAGGGATTCCATACCAAAAAACGGGAGGGTGGGTCAATGATGCGATGTTTGGTCACGCAATTTCCTGCGCCGCCGACGTTCGGTCCGGGTCTACAAACTTGAAGCGTGGCCCAAAACTTGCGATTATTAAAGGGGATGAACCCCCTCCAACATGGAAGTGGATCCTTGAAAAATTGACTTCAGCCCTTCAAGGTGATTCTTGGTCCTAGGTGCTCGGCAACTGCATTGCTCCCCAGTTCCACCTGGTCTTTTCAGTGGGGAAACAGCCCCAAAACTAATTGGGTAGGTTTACCTTGGTGGGGTATGATATCATATCTATATACTGTAATATTACTCGATCAACCGTGGACATTCTGGGCACGACCCGTTCAAGAGACGCAAGGAATGATGGGAAACTGATTCCTCCTCACGCCAGAGGAGGGGAGTTCACACATTGACATAGATGCTGTCCAAGAAGCAGGCCCAAGCCAAGACAAACACGACAGTAAGCATCGTAGCACTGCCACTTGAATTGCAACTGTCCTTAGGATGTGATAGGCAAACACCCCGAAGACTCGTACATCCAAGATATATAATACCTTTTTGCAGGTTACCTGGGGACAACAAGGCCCGTGAAGATCACTCACCCCAAGTTCGTTTCACCCTGCCGGGCCACTTGTGTTTGTTGAAAAGGGGAGATCTTAGAACCTATGCCTACTACTCAACCTGGTGTCCTTTTCGCAAAACCCCGCCAACCAGCATCAACCAGCACCAGCACCCCCTGTTGAACATGTTGCGCCTGACCTCCAAGGTGAAAGGCGACCTTCCACAAAAGATCGCAAAAGATGCACTCCAATCTTGTGAATCTTCAACATCCCCGTTGCTCGAAACATCAAGAGAGGAACATAACATGCCTTTTAGAAAATCAACACCACCTTCTCCCACCTTCTCCTCCATCCGCATCTCAACTTGCCAAACTGCCAAACATCGCGTCTCTTTTCGCACGTCTCCTCCTGCACGTCCCTTTGTCGCTGCTAGCGGCGGAAGAGCTGCACGTGCCGCTCGGGCATCGCGCCCCTGGAACTGCTCAGCAAATCCTCGAAGGGCTTCGTCTCCTCGGAAGCCCGCCCGCAGCCGAAGCGGTAAGCGGCAGCCCGCGAAGCAAAAGGGGGTGGGAAGGGTGGAATGGGGTCGGAAGGTCTGGTCAAAGCTTGAAATGGACAAACGCAGGCGGCATGTAGGGAGCTTGGACATCATGACTGCCAGATGTGCGGCCTCCTTTCAAAGTCAAGCTCCCTGATCAGAAGCCAAGACAGCATCCAAACCACGGGTCCGGGATAGGCCAGTCATGGGTTTCGAGCACCATGGAACACGAGGGCGACACGGAACAGACTGCGCAGACTGCGCAGACTGCGCACAACACGCCGCGCACTGGTTGGCTCGAGCTGGCGGGAGCCACCTGGTCGACCGCACGGCCCGGCCGTGCCATTCGGTCCTTGGAGTCCAACAGCATCGCGGAGGTCGTCCCCGCGTCGCCTCGGCGGTCGCTCGACCAGAGGTCGACTCCAAAAAGCCGCCCCCTCACTCCGCGGAAAAAGGCACGATGCTCCAACAGGTGCGTTCTGAGCTAAGACATGTTCAAACTGGCCAGTCTTTGGAGGGTTTCTCCAGGCTGCAAATGAAAGAGCCAACAGTCGGACAGCGAAAAAAAACGGTGCTTTTCAGAAAAGTGAGATAGAGCCCCCCTACGCACCTGACTTCCTTCATTCCGAGGTGACTTGCTTTGAAAACACCGAAGAAACACACGCATTGATCATCAGAAACCCCATCTGACTGGTGCTTAGCAGGGAATGAGGGAATGGATCCAATAGAATCTCTATTGGGGGTTCATTCCCTTTGTCCCTACTAAGCACCAGTCAGCCATGAAGTACAAAGTTAAAGCCTAAGCCTAAATCCTTCAACGATATCAAAAGGACCGGTTTGTCTCATGAACCACTGCAGAAAAGCAACCTGTGGCCCCAGGCGGTTCGGACCAACAGGCGCCGATTGGTAATTATATCAGTTGTACAAGCAGTTCCCGGGCAAACCGGCGGCGGAAGTTTCCTATAAGCACAATTTGACCTATAGCTCTGCATCCGGAGTGTCCCTTCACACACGCCCTGCGGTCTGCGACCAAACAATCATCCAATCATCGCTCCCACACCCCTGTCACAGCAGCACGTAGACAAGAAACAGGTGAAAACTCTAGTACCAAGGAAGGACGATTCGAGCATGATCTGAGCATGACGCGAGACCGTCCGGAAACCGTCCTTCCGCAGAACTTGACATTCCAGGCTTGGAGCCACACTTTGTATGGAAAAACACAACATTTCCTGCATCCGCTATCTCTCCAAAACGCATTTTGTACGAGACTTCCTTCCAAAATGCATGTTGAAGACCACCAAACGAGGCAATTCTGTGAGACTTCCTCAAAAAGTGTAACTGGAAGACCTGATCCAACCAGACATGAAAGTGCCATTTACATTGCAGGAACAACCCTGAAGTTGCAAAACACACTGAAATTCCAGCGACAACTCATCCACCAGCAACACTTGCAGTCACATTTACAGTGCAGAAACCATCCAGGAGTTGCAAAACGCAATGGAATTCCATCAACAGAACATACACCAGAAACAGGTGAAAACTCTAGTTACAATGGAGGGACGATTCGAGCATGATCTGCGAATGACGCGAGACCGTCCGGAAACCGTCGTTCCGCAGAGCTTGACTTTCCAGGTTTGGAGCCACACTTTGTATGGAAACATTCGTGCATCCGCTATCAAAAACGCATTTTGCACGAGACTTCCCTCCAAAACGCATGTTGAAGACCTGCAAAACGAAGCATGATCCAACCAGACATGAAAGTGCCAATTACATTGCGGCAACGATCCTGAAGTTGCAAAACTCATCCACCAGCAACACTTGCAGTCACATTTACAGTGCGGAAACCATCCAGGAGTTGCAAAACGCAATGGAATTCCATCAACAGAACGTACACCAGAAACAGGTGAAAACTCTAGTTACAATGGAAGGACGATTCGAGCATGATCCGAGCATGACGCGAGACCGTCCGGAAACCGTCGTTCCGTAGAGCTTGACTTTCCAGGTTCGGAGCCACACTTTGTATGGAAAAACAAGCTAACTAGAGCGCTGACTAGAGCTAGAGCTGACTGGAACTAAAGCTAACTAGAGCTAGGGCCAACTAGAGCTAGAGCTCACTGGAGCTAGAGCTGACTATTGCAAGAGCTGACTAGAGCCAGAGCAACTAGAGCTACGGGCAAACTGGAGCTAGAGCTGATTGGAGCTAGAGCGAACCAGAGCTAGAGCTAACTAAAGCTAGAGCTAACTGGAGCTAAAGTTAAAGCTGACTAGAGCTAGAGCTGCCTGCGGCCAGGAGAGCTGACTTGACTAGAGCTAGAGCTGACTAGAGCTAGAGCTGACGAAAGTCCGTAACACGGAAGTTTTGCACCCCCTTTGATCAAGCGTTCAGCAAATTCTATAGAGCTGGGTGGATTCAAACATCACATGAGTTTTGTTTGCATCACGGTCCCAAAACAGATAGAAAAGTACATCTAAACGATATCAAAATGTATAGGAAACGAATGCCACTCACTATCTGCAGCAAATAGAACCACCCGCTCTACGCTGTTTTCCTGCGTCTTCCCCATGCTGAACGCGGTGCGTCTCGTGCACCACGCGTCCGGCACGAACAATCCGCGCCTGCTTCCACCGTGGCCACCATGGGTTCAGATCCCAAGTCCTGGTCGATCAAGAGAATGCATAAAACCGGACGTTTTTTCTGCGTTGCTCGGGTTGGTCCGTCAAAATCACCTATAAATTGGTTTTGTGAGGGGTTCTCACACCCCGAGATCAACTCAATCCTCCTCTCTCCCTCTTTCCGCTCCACGCGCTCACTGGCTCATCCGCCAGTTCAGGGAAAGCAGTGACGCAATGACCCATGGGGGCATCGGAACCTTCGAGTGCTGGTTGCAAAACACCGTCAGTCGCGCCGCTCTGGCGAGCACATCACATGTTTCCACTTCGTGAGGGTATCTTGCAGATGTTGAAATGTTGAGTCATTCCACCAGGACACCTGTGCGCTGGCACTGTCTGCACTCACAGGCTGCAGGCTCGCTGCACCTGGGGCGTCAAGAACAAAGGATGAGCGGATTGAGATTCCTTTATGGGAGCTCCTGAAAGGCCGGATGAGGGACCTGAGGCCCCATGAGGCACTTAAAAATTCTGGAAGACCAAGTGAGCGCACCTTTTGCAAGCTCAATGCTTCGCATCCTGGTAAACAAAACACGCGCTCTGTGAGGCCCCAGCTTGCGGCCTTCTCAATGGGCCCTTTCGCCTCAAAAAACTCCGAAGGGAGTAGCCAAAAGAGGCACTCTATTTACATGGATGTATGTATGTATGTATGCATGTATGTATGTATGTATGCACGTAGGTACGTATGTAGGTATGTGTGTATGTGTGTGTGTGCGTGTCTCTGTATGTATGTACGTATGTAGCTATGTGTGTATGTGTGTATGTGTGCGTGTGTCTGTATGTACGTATGTACGTATGCAGGTATGTGTGTATGTGTGCGTGTGTCTGTATGTATGTACGTATGTACGTATGTATGTGGTATGTGTGTATGTGCGCGTGTGTCTGTACGTATGTACGCATGTACATATTTAGGAATGTATGTGTGTGTCTGTATGTAGGTATGTGTCTATGTGTGTGTCTGTCTGTCTGTCCGTCCGTCCGTCCGTCTGTATGTATGTATATTTGTATGTTTGTATGTATGTATGTCTGTCTGTCTGTCTGTCTGTCTGTCTGTCTGTCTGTCTGTCTGT
>CAXAMN010024729.1:672326-699344 GCA_963970005.1 Durusdinium trenchii | reverse complement strand
GTCTGTCTGTCTGTCTGTCTGTCTGTCTGTCTGTCTGTCTGTCTGTCGGTACATATTATACACGACTATTTTTCGCATACTGTGCTTATCAGGACGCCCGTTCAGGAGTGCTAGTGGTTCAGGGGTGTCTTCGAACCACCACCCAATGGGATGTGTTTAGGTTTGAGAAGGATATTGAAATTGCAACTCCAGCTAGGTGAAGCTCCTGCATCACCTGTTCAATATACGGTATGCATATGATGTCCCCAAACAAGACTTCCAAGAAGAAACAAATGCCATGGCAAGGATCACTGGTTGGTTGGCAAAACTAGCATGTACAGTGTAGGATTGCAAAATACCAGAAAGTAGTGTGGAAATGGATGGAAATGGTCCACCTTTTTGCCTGAAGCGATCTGGACTGTTCTTATGAAAGTTGGCGATTGCTCCGCTGTGTCCTTGCCAACCTCTAAGCACGCCACTCGTGACTAGTGCCTATCGCGCACCCCATGTTCCACCCCTTTTTCCTGGCAAAAAGAACTTCCCCACGCCTGCGGCGGCAGCCCTGGTTCTTTCCCACGAACTGCCTCCCAATCCTGTCGAGCATTCGATCAGGATTCTTACCGGCATCAGCTGGCTCTTGGGTTATTTCCTCAACCACCAAACCGACCGCAGAGTGCAGGGCCAAGCTCTTCACTGGCACATCACCTCCTACCAGTGGCCCTGAGTGTCCCATAAAACATGCAAGTTTTCGCATACTGTACCAAAAGCCATGTTTGTTGCTATCTATCATATGAGGGAAAAACGGTTTTTGACGGTTTTTGTGGGACCATCCGGAAAGTGGTCAAGCCCCGGAACCGGCGAGGAGTGCAGGTCGGATCTCTCCACGGGACGCGGTGCAACATCCGTCGTGAAGTTTCAGCGTCATACACGTCATTTCTTGAGGGTGCGACATAGGGATGTGGATTGGAGATGGGTTGGAATGGGGAGACGGCCCTGGAAGGGAAATAAGCCCAAACCACAAGCCCATTCCTTGCGGGTCTCCCTACTGTCAATACACACCCAATTGATGATCTTGGTGGGTCGCACACACCAGATTTCGGTCATGTGCACCCTCGTGTTTGAGTCGAGGGAGTGCATGAGCGCCAGCTTTTGTTTTCACAGGCGTGGCTTCAGTGCTGGCACCAGCTTTTACATGCTTTTACTGAAACCTCGTGCTGCTTTTCATGGCGCAGCGCTGGAGGAGAACCAGCACTTGGCCAGTCCAGGCTGGCTTTCAGGGATTGCACCCTGACGGAACTTTGACGTGACTGGTCACCACACCTTCCAAGTGACGGACTCGACTTGGATCGCCCGAAAACTCACTTTTGGTCACGCGCTGGCAAGCTTTAGCTTGGGGGAGGCCTTTCATTTTTTTGAAATGATGTGTTTTTGAGTCCTTTGAAGATTGATAAGTATGGCTTCGGAAATGAACGTTCGCGACGCCGGCTATGCAGCCCGGGGGACGCTGCATTATTGACATCGTGGGCGTGTTCGTCCGTGTGTCCTGCCCGAAAGAAACAGACAGACTGACAGATCAATACAGACATACCGAGACAGACAGACTGAGACAGACAGACCGAGACAGACAGACCGAGACAGACAGACCGAGACAGACCTACCGAGACAAACCGACCGAGACAGACAGACCGAGACAGACAGACCGAGACGAACAGATCGAGACACCCACCTGCCATCAACCCAAACCCATAAACTGTTTCATCACACACCTCCTTGATGGATGATCATTCTACATGATCACTCAACCCATGGATGGGCCACTGCCCCTCCCGTTGCCAGATTCAGCACCTTACACTTACACGAGCACACCCAACACCAAAAAAGCACTCCAAATCTCACTGCAGCAACCCGAACAGAACTTCAGAACCCGAGCACCGTTCCTGATGATCCTGGAAGGGCAGCCGCATCATCTGCGCAATGCCCTGCTTCTCGAAGTCAATCAGCTTGGACTGGGTCGCTGCGTCGCGCTGGTCAACAGCCCCAGCACACCACCAGGGCCCACTCAACTAGGGACGGGGAGTTTTTGTCCATGGGAGTGCACACCACACAAACGATACTGTACATGAAGAAAACATGGCCATGCCCCGACAGGATACAATATGGTTCCACCACAAACCCGATGGCTGTTCACTTTTGTGTTTAGTTTCTTGTGTGCTGTGCAGGTTGCCTTCCTGGAGGTGGCCCCACATTCTAGCGTAGACTTTTGATTTTAATAACCCACCCATATGCACAGGTTTTTCAATCCATGTCTGGAGGGGGCTTATTTTGGGTCTCTCCTACCCTACTACCAGGGGATGACTAATAGGACAGACAATGGCTTATTAATCAAGAGTCTAAATTAGCTCGTCGCCGAGAGCAAGAAACGACTCCGTCACCAACGACTCCGCGACAGTCGTCCGCGCCTGCAAGACGGTCAGCTGCTTCTGCGTGGGGATTGGTAGCCGAACAAAGCGCGTGAGCCTCATGAAAAGTGCACTTCTAACGAAAGAGCTAAGAGCTTGATTGATGAATCCTGCATACTGTACACCTCAAGTAGCCTGTCCGTGGGCGCAGCGTCTTGTCTACCGACCTATCTATCAATTTGTATAGTTTCTTGACCACCTATCATTCATCCCTCGAAAACCACACCGCAGGCACGGCCGCGCAGACTGCTTTCGCTGGTTCTCTTGCCAAGGAAGAGCACAACCAAGCACAAGCTGCTTCCATCCCATGTCCAACTGCCACAAGCAAACGATCCACGACAACGATCCAGGTTCGAGCAACATCTTCACCCCAAAGCTATGGGAGGCGATCGACGCGTGCATGCTGAGCCAAACTGCCAACAGCAAGTACCTCGTCGGGCGCAGTCTCGCTCGCTGCGCAGATTCTTCGAACAAAGCAGCTGCATCCAATTCCCATGGTGAGCAGTCAGGAGAGTTGGAATTCAAACGGAACCTAGGGCCATGACTAAGCTGGGGCTCCCTTTTTCACGAGAAGAAATCTCGCCCAGGGTTCCAAATGCAGAAAAGAGTGAATTCCCCAGTCTGCTGACTTGGGATACCATTCTCAAAATTTCTTAGGTGTGAGGAATGGTATGGATATGTTGGAAGCCTCCTACCATGAATTCTGAAAAAGGCCGGTACCCAACGAACATTAACAGAACCTGCAGTGAGTCACAGGTACACTGCCGCGACTCCTCGACCAATCAAACCCCACCTCTCCACCCGAACTCCAACAAGACCTCTCCAGGCACATGAAGGCGCAAGCATTGGAGAGCTGAAAGAGTTGCAAGACGAAAGGTGGTGCGGAGGCTTGGATGCGCCCCTTGCAGAAGACGATGATGCAGAACCTTGATCTGCTCGTCTTCGGCCGCGTGGACGGCCGCCCCGACGACGCGGTTTTTCGGAGCTCGAAAAGGCGAGCTCGGGGAAAAGGGAAGGAGAGGGAGTTGGTGGTTTTGGTTAGCGAGATGTCGTACAAGCCGCGAGTGATTTAGAAATTGAGGAAGAACCCCCTCCAAAAGCCACTTGTGGGGACGTATGCATCATCACACCACAAAGGGCCTCTTTGGAGCGATTGGAAGGTAGGGGTGGGTGCATGATCCACTTAGGTTTCAAAAACCATTCCTTTGGAACCACGTCCTCCCCCATCCCCCACCCCTATTACGTATGCATGGCGTGCGACTTGGCGAGCGGATTGATGTTTAAGCTGAGAGGCTTCATGAAGAGAGCACCGATCAAATGATACACATCCATTCCTCAGATGGCCGGTGGTTGCGAACGTCTCAGCCATGGGTTAATTACAGTGCCTCCCACGAGTGGACGGCACAGCTACAATGGAGCAGGTCCCACAATCGTTATGATAGCACCACCTGCTTTACCAGCTATGTCCTCAATGTGCATTTTTTGGATGCAAAGTGCATTCCTCCAGTGGATTTTGGGCGCATTGCTTTTCTAATACTGCATTTGGTTTTGCATTTGGTATGCAGCCGGATTCAGCTAGGCCAGGCTTGTTTTTCTCTGCGCACCATGTCAGCAAAGGACAGAAGTCCCCTGACGTTTTTTGAAGGTGAAAGAATGCATGAAGAACATATGCAACAAAAATGGAAAATATGGTTTTGAACATGAAGAACATATGCATTTCCAAACTCTGACTTTACGATTGGCGCCGGCGGCACTCTCACACTCCCAGGACGAACAGAAATATCAAGAGGAAGCACCCTTTTGCCATTCTTCACATGCTCACACATGAGATTGTTCAGCATGGTTGATTTCCCAATGCCTTGGGAACCACTGACCACCAAGAAGGAAGGGGTGCTCAAAGCTTCACGTTGAGGTAAGTTGATGAAGTCCTTGATGCATTCCTCCTCGAGAGGCCGTGCAGGGGCGGGCTCTTTCCTTTTCAGCCTTTGCCCAGCCTTCCTCACTGCCCTGTTCATGAAGAAGCCAGGAAGGAACCTTTGAATGAGAGCTAGGAGAACCAGCACTACGACGCTCCCTGTGCTCAACAAAGTCCAACCAGCTTTAACGGTCTGCGCCGGAAAAGCCCTTGCAGGCTGTGTTCGTGCATGACCGCTTGGAAGGACGAACCGGCCTGGCGCAAGCTGAACCTGCCTCACAAAAATGCATCTGCGGAATGTCAAAGAAAAAGGACAATAGCAAATAATTCGACATCTTTGCCTGAACCTACACATAGAAACTCTGACCACCTCAACAATTATCCTCTTCATTCAATCCAAACAATGAAGTGAAAGTGATGACCCTAAAACACGCATAACAAGACCCCAGAAAAACGACAAAGGCTCAACACAAATTTTCAAGAGCGAAAATTCAACGAGGCGATTGATGAACCAAAACTCCTCAGAACCATCCGTTTCGACCATTTTTTCTCCCCCGACCGTTTCGACCCGCCGAAGTCCGCCGTTTCGACCTGGTCCAAGGGGCGATCCACGGTGAGGGTCACCAGGTCCCGCACGTCGTCGCGGAAGAGGGCGAAGCGCTTCAGCTGCATGTTCAAGCGCAGCGTTTCTCCTCGGCCGCGGTTCCGCTGGAGCGGCGGACACCGTTTTGGGTTCCGCGGTCCGCGGACACCGGATTGGGTCCGGCGGGTGACACGGTGATGGACCTGTTTTGGGGTCGAACCAGCGGGTGGCAAATGAAGCGGTCGAAGGACAAAATGCCAGGCATCCGGTGCAAGTGGATGGGCATCTGGTGCCGGAGGCATGCAAATGATCATCCTACGAGAAGGGTGGATGCCGTCGCACCAAGAAAAGAACCTTCTTGAATGTTCTCTGAGTCGCAAAAAGGTGGTCTCCCTGGTCTCCACCAAGGACAGATGCTTTGGAAGGGGCGAGGCCGGACCCGGTGGAGAAGAGAGTGTTCAAATTGTGTTTTTGAGCCCAGTGGGTTGGAGATGGATGATTGTCAGGGACCAAGTTTGGGGTCTGATGTTCTGCGTGGCCTTGTTCTGCAAAAACAGGGAGCCGGGAGGTTGCGTTGGTTCTTTCCGGAGGTTGGCATGCCGTTGGCATGCGGCCTGCTTGCTCCTCTTCACCACCTATGTACATCTAGAACCAGGGCAGGTTGCTCAGGAAATCTTTTAGGAGCAGTCTACTCTAAGTCATGACCCCACAAACAGCGATCCATGGCAGTCTCACAAACTGATTCACTCACCTCACCTCACCTCCAGTCCACTACAGGTTACACGCCACACACCACAGGCCACTCTCCATCTCCAGATCGGTATCTCTTCTCCCTCCCTTCGCTTCCCTCATTCTAAAACCCACATCATTACCACCATGACTAGCCTCAGCTTGCCGCCCAGCGTCTTTGGAGCATCTGCCTCTTGTCGAACTGGAAGTTCTCACGGTTGTAGCCTTAGCGCTGAAACCCATGGGGCCATGCAGTCAGACAGTGCTTCCCATCCAACCTGTGGCAATGGGGTCCAGTGAAATCGGCTGAGCCACAGCCAACAATCCACAGATCGTGCATGTGATGACATACACGTGCATTTGGTCGTTCCAAACGAACTTCCCTCTTCAACTCTTCAAGTCACCATTGACTATTTGTGCACCACACTTCCATGGACCCATGGATACCCCCTGGAGAAAAGACCAGCTGTCCTCTTGGCCCTCCGCTCAAGCCTCCCGGCCGAAGAGTGCGGTCGCCCCGAGGGCCGCCGAGACCAGCGCCATGGCGGCCACTCGGTGCCACCCGGAGGTGGAGAGGCGACGAGGAACGGAGGTATGGCCTTGGCCGACTGCTAGACTGCGATAGGCTCGCTCCTTAATCTCTAGACATGCTGTGTCAGGGTGTCTGGGTCTGGCGGAAGTCTGCTGTCGTTGGCTGCCTGGTTTGGGTGCGGACCCGCACCAGTCCCGAGAGCTTCGGTGAGGGTGTGGGGGGCGGGCAGAACTGGCTGAGCAGCGTTGGCTGATCATGTGGACCCATCACCTCGTCAGCCGCAAGCGAATCCTTTCAGAAAAGCCTTTTGTTGAGAAGAAGTCGTGTGTTTTGGTCCGTTTTCACACTCTAAAACCCCAAAACACCAAAAATGAGCATCGGTCGTAGCTTGTTCACACACTGCATGCGTTCCTGTTGTGCTACAGGGGGTTGGAGGAGGGCTGCATGGTGGAGGACTGGGCGCAGCGTGGCACAGCGTGGGCGTGGTCTCGATGTGCTTTCACTGCCAGTTCCTTTTCTTAAGTGCGGCCACGAGCTGAGAGCCAAGGAAACGGGCAGCACCCATGGAAGAAATCTTCAGAAGCCCCCACCGTCCCTTTCCAAACATGGCTCTTCACGAGGAGTTCTTGGAAGAGGATGCCTGGTCTCAAATGTCTGCCATTTCACGGTTCAATTCAAGCATTTGTGGCGGTGAATCTGCGGCCACGGGCAGATGGTAAGCCTAAAATAGACCCGAAACTGACTTCCCACCTTCCCTGACGGCTTAGGTGCACGGCTCAGATCTTTTCTGTAACTGTGCATGGCCTGTGCCATGTGGGCGGTGGGTCTCTGCGAAAACTATCACGCCTCGGTCAAGGCGGCCTAAAGAGTCCTCCTCAGGGTCGGCTCAGGCGTTTAGGTTTCGGGGCGCACTTCACAAGCAACATTTCTCTGTGCGGGTCACGGGGGTCATCTGTCACCTAGCTGGATGATATTCACTTCTCTCAGCCTCCGTGAAACGCCGCCTCGGCCGATGTTGGGAGCCCAAACGGGGGAGCTCTCCACTTAAATCTCAAAACCGGATGGTGGGTCAAACTTCGCTCCCAGTTCAGAAAGCTTCTTGTGCGCCAGGGCATAGTCTTGGAAGAAGGCGTTCTGGTCACCTGGATAAAAGGTGACAGACTGACAGAAAATGGCGACGGGCCCCAACCAAAGGCCCCACCAGGCCGTGAAACAAAAATAAGCCACGCAAAAGAAACGCAAAGAAAGAGAGAGAGAGAGAGAGAATAAAAAAATGTCAACCTCCAATGCCACCCAGCCACCAGCATACTTGTAGAAGTATTTCTTGAACTCGGGGTCATTGTGCAGGACTTCATCCGTGGGCAGCCAAATGAGATCATCATCATCCATGGCGTCCTTTCAAATTCAAACCCTGTTGCTGCAAAGCTGGAGGCTTTGAATATCAATGTTTTTTGACCCGAACCCAGAAAAAAAAAAGGTGGGTGAACATGTGAGATCAAAACATGTAAGGTACAATGATACAAACATGGAGATGAGACACTAGCAGTATACAGCAGTGGGGTTTCTTTACAACACCTCACTGGTGTTTTGCAATGTTTTGCACACACCTTACGCCACCAAAGTTGGCTCTATGCTTATCGGAACAACAAGGAAAAGTCTCCCACGAGCGGCCCACCCCACCGGACAAATCAAGAACCCGAAAACCGCCACCCAAAAAACACCACAGCGGTGGACCCCAATCCTCACAACGAACTTGGCCACCGGCACTCCTGTAAAAAGAACATTTATATATTTATATATACAGTGTAAATATATATATATATAATATAGTAATATAACAATATATAAAAACAACATCACCTGATAGCGATGGCCTCCAACCTAAAAGCTAAAAGCGTTGGCCTCCACCCTAGATGTAACAAAATATAAAACTCTAGAGAAAACAGCTCAACTGATGAACGACGACATCCTACCACCTGGAAAAGATGGGTCTGGTCCCCAAGGCTTTGTACATCTCTTCGACCAGTCCCCACCGGCTGGCCGCAGAAAAATCCGCAGAAGCGACCTGCATCCACCCATCATCCACACCGAATCCACACCCCTGTGAAAGAAAAGGTCCACCATTTCACCAGCCCCCCAGCTTCCCCCAGAAACTCCACACCAAAGGAGTCCAGGTCCAACCACGCCGGGCTCCTTGTAGTTCGCGAAGTAGCTGTTGTCGAAGGTCAACCAGTTCTTGGTCCAAGCGCCACCGCCCACCATGCCGACGCCGCTCTTGCCATCCTTCCGCGCAATGCAGTTGCCCTTGGTGTACTTGGAGGCGCTCTGCTCGCCGTAGCCTGTAGTGTTGATGACAACGGTGAAGAGCGGGACCAAAAGAATGACGGTGAAACCATTTCTCCACTATCCCTCTCACTCTCCTTCTCTGGATGCTTGGCAAATAATGCTCTGCTTGAGAAGCACGCAAAATCCTGCGGTTTTTGTTCTTCAAGGACCTCATTTGACAGTGCTCAATGAGGTCAAGGACCAGGTTTAACTTGGCCCTTGGACTTGGAGAGCTTTTTCTTCAACACATGAAGTGCCATGGATTGACCGACCTCCGAATCTTGGGATATCGCGCTTGCACAGCACTTGCGCAGCGCAAGCAGTGCCAAGGCCATACTTCCAAGAGTGGACGCATTTTGGAAGGTCCCCAGCCAAAGCATGGTCCCAGCACCAGCCACCATATCTTGTTCTGAAGGTGGTCTGTTCGGTTCTCCATTGTCTCGACTGAAAGTAGTACTCAGACTGACCCATGACCTCTAATCTGTGTTTTGTTTTCTGCCGGTGCACCCACTGTAGTAGAGGAAAGTAGTCGTTAAGTGATGTTAAGGGACCATGGTCCACTTCCAAGTTAGAGATTCGGAGTGCACCCGGCAGACCTCTCAATCCATCACCTCCCTGTCCCTCAGGGGATGCAGCTCTGTTGCCAAAAGGGCATGCACCGCTGCGTTCCTTAAAGACTCGCCCCAAGGTGTGAGCGCCGCTCAATGCCACAATCTCCTCGCTGGCTTCGAAGGACCAAGCGAACACATGCGACCGGCTAAGAACCGGCTCCCTCTGTGGCGACCGGCTCGCGCGGATCTCAAGTCCTGGGTATTGGACACCCAGGAGGTCAAAAAGGCGCAAGCAAGGGGGATCAGAACAGAACTGAATGTGAACCGCCTCGTGGTTTTCAGGGAGTCCTCCTCGTCTCGACTCGAAAACCACAGAAACCGGACGGGCCGAAACGCCTCGGCTCATCTCCCAAAGCCAGACTTTCCACAGGCGGCAGCCTCATGATCCTCATGGGTGTCTATTAGGGATATGTTTTTAAAGATTGGAACATGAAATGCAGACTCTATCCCTTGGCTGGGAGGTCGCCCCTGTTGTGTCACACTGTCACACCCCTCCAGGAGTCCTCAACTTCACTCGGCTCCTGATCCGTGAAGCCCATCTTCTTCCCGAAGACGTTGCGCAAGTGCTCCTCGTGGCGTCAAGCGTCAATAGCGGGGTAGACAGTAGAAACCAAAGGCCCAAACCGAGTTTTCGCATCAAAAAACATGGTTCTGTGGTGAAACCCTTTATTGTTCATGGGTTTGAGGGTCACTGGTCGGGGGTAGAAAGGCAAAGCTTCCCATTTACCACTCACCACTCACCTCCTAAGTCCTAAGTGCAGCGTGCAACGACTTGGGCCGATCTCCTAAAACGACACACAGTCTCCGGCGAGAATGGTCCGCTCAGATGTCTCCTTTGGGAGCTGGAAGCCAATCTCTTATTGAGGTGGGAGGGGTTTTGGGACTTCGGCCCCCTCAAGGTCCAAAGACCCAGTCGAACCTGGCAGACACCTCATTGAGCACTGCTTCGCATGACCAACAAGAGTGAGGCATCCCCCACCCGTTACCCACCCGTTACCCACCCACCCACCCACCCCCTCACCCCTCACCCCTCCCCCGGGCTCCTCCGGCTTCTGGGCACCGCACCCGAACGGCGGCGCCGCGTCGGGGAGCCCCGCGTTGCCCTTGAAGCCCTCGCGCGAGGCGGGGCCCGCGCACTGCGAGGGGTCGGTGACCGACACGCGGCCGTACTTCATCTTGATCACCGGGCCACCTGCCGGACGAGGTCGACGAGCCTGGGAAGGGTGGAAAGTGGAGTTCGCCTTTTCCACCCTCAAAGAGTCCAACGAAAAAGGCTCCGACTCAACAACCCCGAAGAAGGAAATAGAATGAAATGCTAACTACCGTGTAATGAAATCTATATTTTATATATGCACGAAATATATGTGATTTAATATTTATATTTATATATAATTGATTATAATTGTACACCTGGAAACTTCATTGTGCGAAGGATATTCCAACTGGTTCTTAGGCTTGGCATGCCAGATGCCCCTCCGTGCGCCGCGTGGCTGGGGGGAAGAGCATGACCCCGGGCCGTCCGGTCCCCCAAAACCCGAGCAGAACTGGAAGACCTTCCGCAGGAAGACCCCTGAAATCCACCAACTGCCGATGTTTGTAGGTCGATGATGCCCGTCCGAGAGATGCACCGTTCTACGACTTCGGGAGTGAGACGGCTCCGTGGCCGGTTCGTGGGAGGCAGGCGGGACCAGTTCGGGGGGATGAATCGACCAGCCTAGTGACAACGACCATCTGTATAACTAGGATGGCGCATGTGACAACGACCATCTGGCAAGAAGCACCGAATGCATGGGAGATAGGAGCTTTGAAAAGTCGGGGTTGGAAGCTGCTGGCAAGGGAGAAGGCGGTCAATCCTGCAGGAGCACCCCAGGCAACGTTTGAATTCCTGGACGGAGAAAACACACCTGGCAAGAGGCCCATGCTCATTCCAAGGGCTTGCGGCAGCCCCGCGATCAGAGAAAAAGTACCAAAGGTCTTGACCCCAAACACTGCCCAGCCCTCCATTGGGCACCCCACCCCGAATCTGCAACGCTCACCCCACCTGCCATTTCGATGGCAGTCGCAGACGCCAGCTGAATGAGATCAGCCCAAGAGACGGATGGGTGGTTCTTCTGGATCGTCTCCAAGTAGCCTCTGGCCTTGTCAAGTCCTGAAACCAAGGAGCAAACGAAAAGAAACAATAAGAACAACGTGCAAAAAAAAAACTTGGGGAGCCAACCTGGCATTCAGTCTCTTCCAACCGAGCCAAAAGAATATCCTTCTTCCTTGTCCTCGACCTCCCTCGCCCCATCTCTGACAGCCCCACCATCTCCCACCCAATCTCTCACCCTCTGATACCCACCGCCCTCCTCTGACTAGTGCTTAGTAAGGAGTAAGGGAATGGATCCTGAGATATCCTGAGGTATCTACATGTATCAGGGCTGGTTCATTCCCTCATTCCCGAGTCGCACGAGTCTGTCCTGCGTTCGCTCCCATGTTCATCTCCGGGTCAAAGCGGATCGCGCCGTTGGCACCACCCCGTTGAGGCCAATCCTTGATGCGCTGGTCATAGGTGCCGCTGTCGTGCCAGGCCAAACGCACCAAAATCGGATGGCAGTTCCTGGGACGTGTTTGGACTCCACGGCCTCTCGAGAGTTGCTCTCTATCTGAGTCATATCTGCATCATCACATCACTTCATAGTGCTTCGCCAAGCATCCGGGTCTCAATCAGCGTCTTAATCTCCTTGGCCGCAAGATATTGAACCGACACACACACACACACACGCACACTTAAAAGATCTTATGCTCTTCGGTGCGTATGCACACTCCTCCCCAAAAATGTGAAGGAAAGTTGCCTTACAGGTCCAGTCTGACCTAATAAAGCGTGGTCCCTTACATCATTGAGCAGTGCTTTTGTATCACCAACTCCCGTTTTCCCATGAGGTGCGTTTCTGACCTGTAGAGTTGATGCATTCTTCTGACCAGTCTCTTCTTTGCATGCGCGCAGCTCGGCCGCCTTGGGATTGCCACCGAGCATGGCGAAGCACCCATTGGAGCACGCGTTCCCCATGGCGTCAGGCGAGCAACAAAAAGAGCGAAGAGGCTGTGGAGGAGAACTTGGACGGCAAAAAGGTCTCTGAGCCAGTCCGATGGACGAGAGAAAGACTTGGTCACACATCTACGAGCACCACAAGATATTGTATCACAAACTATGTACTGCATTATGCTGTAAGTGCGTTCACAAAACAAGAAAAGAGAAAGGACCATCACGACCTCTTTTGCTCCCAGCGGTTTCCACCGCCCTGGCACATGCCAACATCACCGCATCACAGCTCTCGCCCTCTGCCAGCTGCACGGCTCGCCGCCACACCGCCGCCCGGCCCAGCGTCGTCACGGCCGTGCCGGCCACGCCGCCGCCGCCCACGCCCCGCGTGGCGGCCTGGTGCACCAGCGAAAGGGCCAGTGGCCAGCGGGCGGCTGGGCAGGCGGTGATGGCGGTGCTGTAGGAGATCACATTCAACTGACAGGTGGCCAAAGAGAAAGCGCTCAAGAGTTGAAGCACCAAGCTCCACTCGTCCGCGTCAACCCCCTGCGCGGCCAAGAGGAAGCTGTTCAGGGTCACATCGTCAGGGCGGACGTCTTGCTGAAGCATCGGGCTCCAAAGCCCCAAAGCCTTCTGCCATTCGCGCGCCGCCGCGCAGGCCGACACCGCGGCGTTGAAGGTGACCACCGTGGCGCGCAGCGACCAGCAGAGCACACTTCCCAGCACCTGCAGCGCCTTCTCCCAAAGAGCCACCTGGGCATAACACGTGACCAGTGCATTGAGCATCACCACATCCCGGTCGTTCGTTTCATCAAAGACCTCCAAGCTTCGAGGCCACGCATGTCCTTCCGAGAAGGCCTTCATGGCCATGGTCTTCAACCCCACACCGGGCCCCCTCCTCTGGTGGTCCAACGACGCCGAAGCCGACAGGAAGTGGAGGACCTCCTTCCACCCACCCGCGTCCAGCTGCGCGGCCGCCACGTTGCATTCGGCCACACCGCCCTCCAGCGCGACCCTCTGGCGCTGCGCGGAGGACAGCAGCCACAGAGCGCGGGGCCAGTAGCCATGGTGGCGGCTCTGCGCGAGGAGCGCGCCGAACGAGGTTTTGGTCATGGGGAGCTCCTCAGTCTTGGCCCGCTGCAAAGCTTCCAGGGCTTCCGGCCAGGGCGAGGTAACCAGTCCAGCGTTGTAGGAAATGATGCTGGCCTGGGCGTTGATAGGGAGCTCAAGTGGTCCTAACAGGATCTTGGAATGCTTTGTGTGTGAGGATGCGGAGCCTCATCTTCAGGGAGACCACTTGCACAAATGGGCTACGGCTACGTCAAACTGGTGAGCATTTCGAGCCCCACAAAGTGATCCGAAGCGACCTCCACAAACCGCAATCAAAGGCTTAGGATTTCCAGCAGGTTTCAATGTTTTGCGAACCTCCTGCGGACCTATGATCATTCTCACGTAATGGCTTTGAAGTCTTCCAGGTGCATCTGCTCCAGGGTGGCTGTATATTAATGTACAAAACATATCTGAAGCTCCCCCGAGCATAGCCGCCCAGCAGCCTGAAGTCTCAGCTGCTGCAGTTGCAGGATCCGTCTGGCCTTCTTCCAGGGAGAGGAAGACATCACGGTGTTGTACACGAACTCATCTGCCTCCGGCGCAACTCGCACGAACGGGAACAAACAGCAGGTGGTGATGGAAGAAATGGCCAATGTCGCAGAACCTCAAGAACCTAGACCATGTCACATGTTTTGAGGGTGTATCTTGCATTTCTCGCAAACTTTCAGCACTTGTTCTGCCATGTTCTGCCCAAGCGCCTCCAATTGCCACTGCAAGTCCTGCAGAAGTGCAGCGGACTTGGTCCATGGGGCGCCTCCCATGGCAGCTGAGTAGGCACGGCAGTCCACCTGCACCTGACCATGCGGAACTTGAAGAGGAGCAAGATGCGTCAAACACATCCAGGTCCAACTGAAAACGAGATGGATCTCCTTTAGGGCGTGCCTAAACGACATTTAAAAAACTGATTGCTGACCCAGAAAGATCCTCCAGCTCCCCACCTTTGCACTTGTCATCTGTCGGAGCATATTTTGAGCATCCGGCCAGCGCCCTGCGGACTGCCATAAGGACAACCTTAGGGCGCCAAC
This sequence comes from Durusdinium trenchii, assembly GCA_963970005.1. Lineage (NCBI taxonomy): Eukaryota > Dinophyceae > Suessiales > Symbiodiniaceae > Durusdinium > Durusdinium trenchii. The sequence goes on along the minus strand of CAXAMN010024729.1, from coordinate 685,054 downwards.
AAACGCCAGGTTTCCCGCATGCAGCTGCAGCTGCGGTCAACGTGTTGGAACCAGGTGAATGCTTGATATTGCTTGGTTCTGATCTGAAACCACCACTCCAAAGGTCTATGAGAAATCTTTCGGAGTTGTTAAGGGAAAAAAACGGTTGCCAAGGCTTTCACTAGTCAAGTCACTACAGAAACAACAGAAACAGCCACGGAAAGGCTCTCTGGTCTGGTTCGGAGATGGATTCCATGATTTCAAATGCTTTGCCCTGGCTCCACTTCAACAGCCTCCAGACCTGCTGCCCCTAGAACCCATGTTTTGGGACTGTGCTTCTTCCAACCTCACTCAACTCAGTCTAGCTTTTCAGGTCATTTCCCCCCCCCAGTCGCATCTGAACCAAAGATCCTTGACCTCACTCTTCTTACCTTTCGCCACGGGGACGCCAGACCGAAGGACTTCACGTCCATCTCGAGGCCGCGCGTCGCCACCTCTGACAGCTGCCCCAAGGCCTGGACGCTGGTGGAGGGACCGGTGGAGGGATCGTTCAAGGACGGTCCAGGGATGAGGCGGGAGGGATGGATGGATGGGTGGTTTTTTTCTGCAGGTTTGAGGTGAAATCCAGGTGCGCTGGTGACCCCACGTCCAAGTGAAAAAGTGAGCTGGTGGGCGTGCTGATGACGAACTCCTCGCAGATCCAAGAAGGGGCCCAGACCCTTCCCCGTGGCATCGGCTGTGAAAAGAGCGCTCATGATACAGCAGATGGGATCACTTCGGTCGCCTTTCTTGGTGTTCATGCTTCAGGCCTGCAGGTGTTCGATGAACTGCTCTGGTCTCCCTTCTCTCATGGCCTTCTCGTGTGCCCCCAGGCGAGAGGGCGCTGCTGTAACACAAAGCTTCATATCGTCCAGGGGGCAGGGTACAAGGGTCCTGTGCTATAGGAACCCGCCCACCAGATCGCATGGCCCTTGGGTCGCCCCACCTCGCCCTTTCCCAGTGCCCTCGCCTCCGGCCAGTGCTCTTGGCCCGAGGCCTCCGCACCACGCTTCAGCGCCTGGGCAGCTTGCTTCTGGGTGACGCCGTCACGCTGCAGGCGTCGCGTGCCGCCGCGGAAGCGCCTGGCGGGCGTGCGCAGTCGAACGCAGTCAGGACACCTGCGGCCTGTGCTTCGTGCGACTTTCTGCACGCTTGTCAACAGTGGAAGAAGGAGGAAATCATGAAACCCTTGAAGACTCCAAAAAGCTGCAAGGCTGCGTCGGCGAAGTCGTTTTCACATTCTGCTGCATGAAGCTGGGCCCCCCTCCCACCGATCAAGTCCAGACTCTTTGCTTGAAATTTAGCTAGGCGCTGGGGCTCAAAATGGCGCAATACCAGACCATGCCTCAGAAGCAGCAAAGCTTGTCGCCAGTATGAAGACTTCACCTTCGGCCAACGAGGGTGCTTGGCAAATCAATCGCATCTTGGGTGTGGCGCATCATGGGCGTGAAAAAGAGAGAACCCCAACCCGCACTGAATCTACACTCTGAATCACGAACACGGAACTCGAAAACTCCCTGTTGGTAGGGGAGTGTTCGTCTTCCAGGGGGGCATATGGATCATTACACAGGGAAGCTTGTATATAGACTTCTGCCAGTCAACTTCAAACGCTGCAGCCGACCCAGCACCGAAACCGCTGCACCGACGCAGAAAGACACCCGCTCGCACAGCCCCGGCGACCAGGTCGCACAAGCGCCCATGCCGCTGTTGCAGCTCACCACGTTGCCCACCCGTCGTTCCAGCATGTGGTTCAGGAGCAACAAGGCTCCATGCCAGGCAGAGCTTGCGATCGCCTAGGCAAATAAATAGAAACATATAGAAACGGTTTCCAATACATTTCTAGTGGGGATCTACTTTTCTATTATTTGGGGGTCTATATCATCTATTATAGGCAAATCGATCACGCGAGGTCGTGTGCTTGGGCTCGTCTCGAAGCATCAGCGGTGTTTTCAGCAGCGGGGGAGCATGGGCAACCTTCGGATATCGCAGCTCTTGGTTTGCACAAGCCATGCCAAAGCTACCTCAAAAAAGAGAACTTGATCCTTCGTCCAACCACGTGGAGGTGGAACATGACCCTTTGGAAGATTCATTGATTCATGATGTCCCTCCCTCTACCATCTGCTGGTCCAATCTGTTTGGTGTCCAGATCTCCGTTGCTTGGAGTTCCACGGCTGGTCGGGCCGAGCAGCTTGGTTGCAAGTCCGCAACGTGGCCTCCGACGCCTCCAGGCAGAGGCAGAGGACAAAACCGGCGTTTCGGACTGGACGGGCTGACCCCCCTGGAGTCCTGTCAAAGTCATTCCTGTCTGATCCGAGTCCTGTCTTGTTTAGTTCCGTTTCTGTTTGTTTTTGTTTCATTGCACTGTCTTTTCTGTACATGTCGGCTTTCTTCGTTTCTGGTCCTTGCGTTGCCGTTCGTGTCCTCTCGTTCTTTCTGCTTTAATTCCTCTTCTTTTCCTTACGTACTTCTTTTCGTGTTCCTCCTTTGTTTCTTTTGTTCTTTCTTTCTTCAGTACGTCAGTGTGACCTCCAGCTCCGCCAGAGCCCTCTGCCAGCTGCTCTTCGACATCTCAACCCATGGCACGAGTTTCAGTCGCACAGCATGAGTGTCCCGGCCCTTCTGTGGGAGTGCAAAGGGGGCCTCTTGCCATGCTGGGTTTCAAAGGTGGACTTCAAGGATTGTCTGGAATTCCCCAAGATTCCACATGGAAGATTCGGGTCCCAACACCTGCGAAGACGTCGGGTGTAAAGCTCTCTGGATTAGCTGCCACTGTCGGTGCTTCAGCACCCATCCGTTTTCGAGACCGCTCCAGAAGGCTGAATGTCTGGACAACCCAGGTAGTCAAGAAGTCATGAAGTCGAGGTGTGCTGCCTCAACTCACCTTTGGGCAGCTCATTTGACTGCCGTGTAACGAACTGAAGTTGGGCTGGCCAGTCTGTGAGGAGCCCGTCATGTTTTAATCTGACTTCGCATGAGGTCTAGCTCAGGATTTGATCAAAAGGATCCAATTACTATACATGTACTGGATTTCCGGCAATTGAATTCCTTGGGAGTACCAACAAGGATCATGTTCTTTGCCATGTACCATCTTCAATTTGGTCCGTCAAGCCGATCCGCCAACCGAGTGAGCAATTGCTCGGTGTCACGCCTGGAATCATGGACCAGAGATGGACCACTGAGACTCCTGGGTTTTTCTCGAAACTGGGGCCTCCAATGATCAAAAGCTGCTTCTTGGAGGCTTTCAACCAGCAACATCAGTCAACGAGCAACATCCTTGTGCACCAAAATGCTAATGGTGATGAAAGCAACGCAGTTTGGGGCAAGCCAGAACTCGACCCCTATCCCAGCACTTCGCAAACGTCCGCGTGCGGGAAAACCGCCGGTGTCCCTACCATATCCTAGGAGTTCTGGCAACCATTTTTGGTCACAAAAGGAACTTGAATGCGAAACTAAGGACATCCTGGAGCCAAGTTGTGAAACAATGACTTCACCGTCCACATCTTGCCAGAAAACCAAACGCCTCACCTGAATTTTCCACCTGTTCTTTCTCCCTCTCGGCTTCAATCCATGGGGCCGACACCCGTCCACTCGATCATCCCCTCAGCTCGCACCGGCACCGCTGTGCCTCCGGGCACGGGCCGATAGCCCAAATACTAGACCAATGGGATGTAGACGCTGGATGATCTCTCAACCCCCCAGGTGAAGAGGCTTTGCAATCCAGATGGGGTGGTCTTGGTAAAGCAAGAGTCTAACTTCTTTGTTGCACAGTTCCCGACATCAGGCCTGCCGAAGAAGCACTTTAAAAGATTGGGAGGACTGGGGCACATTTCTCATGTGGTCGTGGCCTTCTTCAGGCCTACAGTAATTCAGTTTGATCCAACTTCAAATGAGATCTCAAGCTCGCTCACTGGGAAGAACCTGACAGATGCAAGAAGCACCTCAAAGCACAGTAACTGCATGAGGCCCGCTCGAGCCGGAAGGAAAAGAAGGTTTGGCAACGCGTGGCCAAGCTTTCGGGCAGGGCTTTAGGCGTTCAAGTGGTTTCGGACCCAAACTGTTTGGGACCCACAGGAAGTTGAGGCGCCCAAGCTGACAGCAACAATACAAAACAATCAGCAGAACGGATCTGCTTGGGGTTGTGCCTGCTTGCCATGGTTGAAAGATGTTGAAAGTAGCGGGTCACCCGCACTTCCCCTAATTCTCATCTATCAGGCAAAGCCAAGACGTCCCAGAACCTTGCTCGCATGCTTTCCGCCCAAATCATCGAAATGGCCTCGACTCAATGGATACTCTCTGCTCTCCCCACACAGAATTTGGGGTTTGAGACTACCAAGTAAAGACTAAACACCCGGCCCCCCCAAAAAAAGCACTGCAATGGATCGAATCGAAACATCTCCTCTTTTCGCACCTCCAAATTCCGCAGATTCTGCCCCTCCAGGCACTGCAAACGCTGCAGCAGTGACATCGACCGCCCGCCAGCCTCACAGTCCCAGCCGTGCGGTGTAACAAAGCACGGGTCTTATCTCTGACAAGGTTTTTGCTGTGATAGATTGTTTCCTGGCTCATGTCCACTTCCATGATGGTTGAATGAAGCCATCTGCAGCGAATGCCCACATCAGCCTCCACTGCAGCCAACGCTCTCTCGGCAGTGACCACACTGGGCTGCAGCGCTGAGCCTGGCTTCTTGCCGCAGGCAGGCAGAAAGCACACCAGGTGAAGATCTGGGAGGCTGGACATGTTTGACTCTTGACTCTTGCCACTTGCCGTATCTTTTGGTGATTCTCATGGTCCCACTCTCAAAGGATGTAGTTCGAGCCAAACAGCGTTCCCAAACGACCGCCAGCGTCGCCTATGAGTTCCTCCTCCAAACGGAGGGCCCAGCGCCACCTGAGACGAATTGAAGCAGGCTTGGAAGGGTGAAGGGCTTGGAAGGGTGAAGCGGGGAGCGGAACAAATGTGCTGATCCTGCTGCGGTTGGGCACCCCTCCCCCGCATGGAGGTGACTGAAGCGCAATCGGTCGATGCACCTTGGTGACTTAGACCACCTTCCAGCTACCCCACATCGCTTCAACAAGTCTCTCCCCAGTTGTCCCGCACTTCTGCCGTCCCTTCCCTTCAGACTGGGTGGAGAAAAAGAGAAGACCACGCACAGGCTGGAGGGCTGGGCGGCCCCCACTGCATCGCCTGCTGGCAGCCCGCCACCATGGCACTGAAGGTGATCACCCGTGGCTCCAAGTGCGAGGCCTCAGAACGGACTCAGGGGTATATATAAGCGTTCCAGGGTGGTGTGGGGGGTGTATAAACACGGGGGTTCTTTACTCACCACGAGGCCACTCACGCCAACGTTAGTCTGTGTCTCGTTTTTCGGACCACCATCCCATTTCGGCACCTGGAAGGCTCTCAGCAGTTGGAGCCCTTGATGCCAGGCAAGGGCCCCCATGCCACTCTCAAAGGCTCGCAGCAATGCATTGAAGCTGATGCTGTCCTCGGCTTTGAGGACGCCCTGGCTCCCAAAACCCCAACCCGTCTATCACCGGCGGTCCTCCATCGAAACCATGGAAAAAGACTTCAACAAAAATGTCTAAGGCGCCGTGGTTCAACAGAGCCGATTCCAATCAAGGGTTACGGCTACGGCCATCGGCCTCATCGGCTTGTTTTGGCTCCATGTTCCCCATGTGTGGATGGTCTTGGACAGGTCTTTGCCGTGGTGGGTCTTCCTTTTCACCCCTTCTCCTCACCCGGCACCCCTCGCACCGAGCGTCTGCCTCGGCCCCACACGCTGCAAAGGCCTCCACCGCCTGGCGCCAGCGTCCGCGCGCGGCCGACGGCGCCGCGACGGCGCTCAGCGCCGTGTTGCGGGCCACGAGGTTGGCCTCCAGACCCAGCAGATGCAGCAGGTGGAGCACCCAGGACCACTCCTGGCAGGCGAGTGTATATCTGCCGCGACGGTCGTATAGGGCTTTGCCCAGATTTGACAGGATCGATCTCCACCCAAGATGTGGAGTTGGAGCCACTTCTTGAACTTTAATTCTGATGCTCTAATCCAACCCCCATCTTCCAACTTCTATAACAGAAGTCTCTCCCAGAGGGCACCTGGCTCTTCTCTGCGGCCAGCAGCACGGTGCGGCGCCCCACCGCATCGGTGTCCTGCCAGCGCCACAGGCTGCGACGCCATAAGCCATGCTGAGCCCAGGCGGCCAACGCCACGTTCCAGGCGTCTCCTCGAAGCAAGGCCTCAGCCACCTGATCCGGGCATTCGGCACCCCATGCATGGGTGTGGGTGAGGTCCAGATCGACAGTTATTGGTTGATCGAACGTTTTGGGAAGAGTGCACCCACACATCCTCGAGGTTGAAGGAAGGCACCACTCGATTTCAGAAGACCCGAAGGCAAGTGCTAGGAACATCCAGGAACAAACCCACAATGTGCATACCCATCTTCTACCAGTCCAACCAGTCACCTCAAGGAACCTCGGATCCTCAAGCTCAAGCTTTCTGCCCCAAGTCTTCGAAACCGACCGGACACCTCCCCTGCTGCGGCGCGCCTCCCAGCACCCCGCACGCCCACATGCACCCGCTGGGAACGCGCGAGGTGTGTCGTGGCGTGCGGAGTAGGAGAGCGCCCAGCGCCAACGGGTGCCACAGGCACCAAGAACCTCGGTGAAGGGAGCTGAGGTTCTGCCGAACGCCACGTCTTGGCAAGCAAAGAATCAGGAAAAAGTCGGGAGACAGATCGAAAACAGAACGTGCTTAGAGTCTTGGAACCAGTGGTGGACTAACATCAGTTTGCATGAGCAAAGTTCTAGTTTGCAGGCTTTGTGACGGTCCGTGGTTGGACTAACACCAGTTGTACCGGAGAGATGTCATGGCTATGGTTGATGTCAGGGCTGAGCCCTGCTTCGTTGGATGTGCCTGAGCAACAGCATCAAGACATGAGTCTGTTGCCTTGGGTCCACGTGTCAAGCGGACACGGGAGAAGATGATGGAAGACCTTTCCGAACCGCTCGGTGTTCGGCCCTGTTTGGGTGTCTCAAAGACTAGAGGTATGAAGCCTTAAGGGGTTCATATGGTTCATTAGCTTTAGTTAAGGCAGTTAAGGAACCACCTCACACCGATATGAACAGAGCCTGGAGGAAAAAAAATGCCGGGCAGTCTGAGCGCGCACAATCTCACTCTCAGCGGCCATCTGCGTTGCAAGCGCACCGGCCTGGAGCGCAGCAGCAGCTGTGAGCGCCGCCAGCCACTGGCCGGCCCGCGTGCCTGGGCGCAGGGCGTGGGAAGAGCTGCTTTTCCGGGGGGAACGCGGGGGAGGAATGCGGGAAGAGGACTGTAGCATTGGGTTTGAGCAGATTCCAGATCGACGTTGCAAAGAATGCTCTTTTTGGAGTGGATCTTGAACAGTGGTGGAAAGGTGGCGCGAAACAAGAGTTCAGGTGACCGCGCACACCACGAGGGGTTGTGATCCAGAGAAATGTTCAAAAGGGCCCGTGATGTAGGGCCTATTAGGGCCTACGAAGAGTTGGTTGGAGGTCCACCAGAACCGGCTGAGCCTACAAGCGAGGAGATTCCACCAAAACCTGCTATTTGGAGCCAGCCAGCCCAAAACTGCAACTTCCACTGCTTCCACCAAATGGATCTAGACTAAGCCCTCGTTCCTTCATGCACCGCGATAAGCCGCCGATTCCGCTTGTGTTTTGGGGGGGCGAACAAAAGCCACCGCCCCGCCGCCACCGCTTTCGGACGTCGGCGGGGTGTTCGGTCCAACGAGTCGTTCTCATCTGTTCATTTGATGCGGTGGGTGGAGGTGGCTACCCCCCAACAAATGTATTGATATATCAACGGATAGGCATATTCATACATATTGCATTATATGTGTATATCATATGGTATACATGTTAATCATACGGTTTTGGCGGGGCCCCAACGAACCGCCGGCTTTGTCGTCCTTGATATGAGTTTGGTGATTAAGACAAAGTAAGGCATTGGACTTCTCCTGGGGCCTTCCCACCCCTTCAACCACACCCCACACCCTGCTCCGAGCCACACACGCCGACCGCCGCATTGGAGCTCACGGCCCTTTCCCCTCCGCCACCGGCGAGGGCCCAGCTGCCGTGCGCGGCGCTGTGCGCGGCGAGGGCCGCTGGCCAGGTGGAGGGCGGCAAAGCTGCCAGGAGCGAGGTGAAGGTTTGAAGGTTCCCAGCACCGGAGGCCTAATTAAGCTTGGGAGCCGAAGTCAGGCGCCGGCAGCGCTCCAGAGGAGCCGACGGAGTCGAAAAGGAGCCGATCCCCAAAGAACCAGGAGGTTTTCCCCAGAGTCGGATACATAATCGGGTAAGTAGGAAGAGGTGGACGCGCCGTTGAGCAGAAAAAAGACGAGCGGTAAAAAGGTCGCAAGGAAGCGAACTCGAGTGGGTGCTCAAGCGAAGTGACCGTCGGCGACCAGTTCTTTGGGAGAAATGGTGTCGCAAGGCGGCCAGGCGAGTTTGAGGGACCTCCAGCTCTCCTTACAATGTTGGGCTGGAGTGCACCAAGAGTTGCTGAGTTACGGTAGGCGGTCCGTGCATGTTCAAGAGTTTTCTCCATCCACCACGTCACCTGAACTCCAGTGTCAACCTTCATCAGCTGTACTGCGTTTTCCCCCCTTCGCCCTTCTTTCAACCTTGACCTCTTCGTGCCCCTTATGAACCTCCCCTCCCTCCTGTCAGGCCCTGGCCTCCCACAGCTGCACGGCCGAGCGCCACGCGCCGGACTCGCCCACGGCGACCATCACCTGGTTCTGCCATGCACCGTCTCCGCGCACCGCGGCGCGCCGCAGCGGTGGGAGCAGGTCCAAGGCCAGGCGCCAGGGCGTCGCCGAGCTCAGCGAGGAGCTGTAGCTGATGACCTCGGCCAGCGGACGTTCCGCAGGCGGGGTCAGCAGGTCAAGTCCCAGTTGAAAGGGAAGATCTACAGGAAACCCATAGTTCCGGGGAGCTACCAACCAATATTTTGGGTGGGGTGTCCCTTTGACCGATCCATTGAAGAACTGCATGGAGCTGCAAGGTTGGAAAGCGGATGGGGGGTGTAAATTTTAGTAGGTCCTTTTTGCACAGTCCTTATCTCAGCATGCCTCTACCAACTTCATCCGCAAACTGCCGCACCGTTCACCCACACCAAGACGCATCCGGCTGAAGGGCAGAGCTCCGACCAAAACCCAGGAGCCTCCAAGCCCTCTGCCACTGCTGTGCCTTGCTCGACGCGCTGGCCGCCGCGTTGTAGGACCACACGTCGGCGGCCTTCACGGCCCAAAGCTGTTGGGTGGCCGCGCGCCAGGCTGAGGAGAGCTTCTCCTAGCGACACAGGTGAAAACCACAGTGAGGGTGGTTGGGAATGAATAACCATCCCGAAGCAAAAGAATAAACCCTGAAAAAACACGCCAAAAAAAAGAATAAACTCTGAAAACTCACCCCAGTGACGCAATAAGGGAGGTGCTTGATTCCCGGTAGACCATCAAGTAGACCGTCAAAGGAGCGAACGTGACCAAAAACGAGCCTTTTCCACCAAACGCACCAGGTTCCGACGGGTCACCAGCTTCTCTCCAGCTAGCTGGAGGAGTCCAGTATCAATTGGAACTATAGCTTGATGCACTCGAAAAGAAGGCCATGCAGGTTCAAAAGCGGCAGGGGTGCCGACAGGGTCCAGTTCTGAGGCATCCAATTGGCTAACACGCCTTTGTGCAAATGCGACCATGGTACACCCACACTAATTCCACGACCTGGTCCTTTTTTGGCCCTCTTTGGACACTCGAAACTCTCGCACCCCGTCCAGCCCATCTCCATCCCTGACGTACAAATTCTTCGGTCCCAGCATCCACCCGCGAGCCATGCGCGCTGATGAGGACATTGCAGCTTACCAGGTCGCCTTGGAGTGCAGCCTCTTGCGCCTGCTGCATCTGCTGTAGCGCCGCGCTCCAGGCGCCCGCCTGGGCGCGCGCGGCCCGAGCGGGCGGAGAGAGAGGGGCGAAACCGTGAAGAAGCATCGACCGAGAGAGAGTCAGAGGAAGTCTTTCTTTGGAAGATCTTTGAGCAGGCTTTGGCAGGCGGCAGGGTAAATCCCAAATATCATGGATACAAGACAAGGAGGACCCCTGTTAGCCAGGTGGGCAACTGGTCTTACAAGCGCCGTACTTATCGTACTTCAGTCACACGAGGCCGTGAGAAGTCAGTTTATCTCCACATGCAAAAATCATTGCTTGATGTTTTTACGTCATTTTGCGCCACTTCCACGTTTGGAACCTCCCCCGCGACTCACACGCCCCCCCTCTCCCACAATGCCTACACCGCGCCTTCCCACACGCGCCCGCCGCGCTGTTCACCATCACCACATCCCTCCTCTGCCGCTGACGCTGCAAGGCCTCCAGCAGCCGCACACCGCAGCGCCACCCGTCGGCGGCCGAGACGTCCCGGATGAGGCCGGGCGTGCGGCGGAGGTCCGGCAGCAGCCGGTGGTGGAGGGAGACCAAGGCGTCCAACCATGACATGGCTCGGTCGCCCGGTGCGTGGGACGTACGCGGATTGGTGGCACTTGGCCCATGGCGTGTGCTCAGAACTGAGTTTGAAGATGCTAAAGATTGGCCGAAGCCCACCCCGCGCCCAACCAATTCCGTTAATTCCTGCCTGTTGAGGGCCAAGATGGCAGTGGCGGTCGATGGGTCGTCGGCTGGCACCCCACCACCCCGGTCCCGATGTCCTGGCACCCTTGTCTTTGACCGTCGCTGCCGGGCGTCCCGGTTCCGGCACGGCCCGGCTTCCGTCATCTTTGGACGGCGCGGCAGGGCCTCCACTTTCCCCAAAAGAGGGAAATCAGCAAGGCCCTGATCTGTATACAACCCTCAAGGCCGGACTCTGAGAGGAAATGCTGAAAGGTTGAATGGGTCTCAAGACGGTCGAGAACCTGCTCCCTGCCCAAACATGCGAAGACAGGCGACTGCTGGGCGGATTTTGGAACTCCAAACCACCCCAAAAGAAACCCAGAAGTGCCTTCAAACAAGTGTTATCTACGCCTGTCTCGATGTGCCTCTTCGAGCCCCTCTCTTCAAGCCAGACGGACGTGCCAGTGGGTCGCACAAGTCGCGCGGCGGCTGTGCCAACTTACAGAGCGAGGCAAGCAACGCAAATAGCGTCCCAAACAATCCATGGCATTGAGGTTGGTCAAGCCTTTAAGATCTTTCAGTCCCATCTCAACACATTGGGGTGGTCCTCCCAACTTTACGTTTGGGTGGATTTAAGATGTTTTAGGGGTCAATGTCCGTAATGGATTGTTGGTGAGCCATACTCCAACGAGGGGATGATGTTGCGCCGAAGAATCCTTGGAAGTGGTTCTTTTGACCCACCGGCCATGCCTCATCCGGCTGAACCTGTTAAATGTGTGAAGCGATGAAAGTATAAAAAACCACTCCTGAGCTTCGGTCTGGGGCACACGAACAATTCCTCTATTCTTAATGAGCTGAAGCAAGGTCCCCATACTTTCCCAAACAAGAACTCATATGAAACACACTTTTTCGATGAACAAAGGTCGTCCCATCTAGGGCCTCGGGGTTGATCCTTCTAAATTTTAAGATCTATCTTCAAGCAAAGGTAATTTGTTAAAGGGATTTTTTGTGGGAGCTATGGGAGTTTCTGACACGTGATTTGGCCAGCATCTGTGTGTGTGTGTGTGCGTGTGCGTGTGTGTGTGTGTGTAACCTTTGGAGTCAGAAGGTTCCTTTTGGAATGTTTTGTTTTGGATTTTGACTTTAAAGCAGGGGGACTGGCGCCGATTTGCCTATCCAGTCCAACGAAGCTATGGCATTTCGGTGGATGAGTGGTCTGATCAACCACTTGTACCTGCATGTTCTGACTTGGAACTTCCCATTTGGTCCCGTTGTAACTAGAACAAGCTGACCAGCCATTGCATCTGTTCACCATCGGCAGTCACGCACTTTGGTTTGAGTTTGAGCTTGACGTTTGAGCTTGGAGGTTGCGGGATTTTGTCGCTTTGAGCTGGCGTGTGGCAAACCGCAACCAAATCAGTATAAGTGTGTGTTTCTCTGTTTTTTTCTCTCTCTCTCTCTCTCCCTCTCTATCATTTCCATCATCTCTATCATATTAAATTGTCGGTGTTTTCTTTACACTGAATTGTCATCCAGCCGTCCACAATCTTGGGATGCCAACCTTTCCGCGCCCCAGCCTACACCCTACCAACCAGGCAACTGGGCTACCTATCATCTCTCTCTCTCCCTCTCTCACTCTCTACCTCCTCCATGTATCTATCTCTATCACCTCTCCACACCTCCAACCCTCACACCTTGCCCCGATCTCATGCTCCGGAGTCCGCTCAGCGCGGGGTTGGTGGCGCCGCGGAAGCCGCTCAGATGGCCCGCGGCTTCCCCTCAGTGGACAAACGCGTCCAGACCCGCTGCGAGGCATTCTGATCATCCACCAGGTCCCAAAGCTCCGGCAACACCTGAGGCGTCCAGCCCGGCACGTGGCTCGGACCGAGACGCGGGACGCGGCAAGTGCGGCGCCAAAAAAGAATCAGCGGAGGGGACCTTGGGGGGGGACCGGAAGTCCTGGATGGAAGAAGCCCACTGGGTGGAAACTTGGAAGTGGAGAAGGAAACTAGACGACAGGGTGGCCCGAAAGCATAGTATAGGAGTAAGCATTTTAACGAAGTGGTTCCAAAAGAAAACGAA
>CAXAMN010024729.1:623009-672316 GCA_963970005.1 Durusdinium trenchii | reverse complement strand
TGATGATGATGATGATGATGATGATGATGATGATGCGATAGTAGCGATGATGATAAAGATTATGTTGGAAGATAATGTGAGCAGATGTCCTTTGGAAGGAACCCTTCGCAGGTGCTTTCGGGAAAAGTATTAATTTTAAAAAAGGAAAAAAGAGAGAGAGAGAGAGATGCACGTAAGTTAAGTATATCTACATATGTCCACCAATAAATATACCAATAAACACCGTATCCACACACGAGTGTTATACTGTTGGTTCCAAACGGGAAGACTCCAGCGGTGGCTGAAATTGGCTCCGATCCCACTCCTTCCCACAGACTCGTCCGGAAAAGGGGATGGGACTTGGGATGGCTCAAACCGCTCAGGCGAAAAACATCGAAAAACCATGGGTGTCCCGGCAGCTGAGACCGCAGCCTTTGAGATTTCTTTGTCAATGCTTTGGGAAGAAAGCGAGCTTGATGCAGCTTGAGGTATGAAAGTCGGCAGCTTGTTCTGGCAAATATCATTGGGCAAAACGGCATCCTCCAAAGCCGACTGGTGGTGCTGGTGCGAACGTAGCCTCCACTTCCATGTTCACCACTACGTGTTCACTTCCACGGATTTAGCTGCTAGCTGCTTCCGTGGCACCACGTCCAGAGGAAACTCGCCGTCTCCGACTTTCACTTGCATGCCCTTGGTGAACTTCCGCGCAAACATGAAGCCCTCCTGCGGGTCGCAGGCGGAGGGCTTCACATGGTGGCGGTGGGTTGTTCAGCCCGGAGCCCCCAAACCCCGGTAGGTTGACCTCCTTAGTAGTCAGCGAAGCCAAGCTGGAACTCACGGCACAACACCGGAGCTCCGCTGTTACTAAGACCCACCTTCAGCAAACGGAAGGTGCATCCAATGGTTTTGGTCTTGGGATTAGCTGCGCAAAGTTGCAAAGGCCCTCCAAACGGCCTCCAACTGCCTTCCGTGTTGACTTTCGAGGTGTAGATCAGAGATCCTCGTTGTCATGCCTTATGGGTCCAGGTTCGTGTTGGTTGGCCACCACCAGTTGAATATGTTTATAAAAGACCCATATACCAACATGACCACCGCCGCTACTCCCACTCATGCTGTGTGATCTTCTAGCGGTGCGTCTGCAACAGCCGCCTGATTGACCCCATTGGCAGTTGGCCTCCTTTCATCTTGGATGAGATCAGAACAAGTGCGCCCATGTCGGAGGGACGAGTCCATCCAGGGAGCCCCTTTGCGCCCTCTTCCGACCTTCGCAGAACCATGACGACCTTTCCTTTTTGCCCTGCTCAGAACACATCCCAAGTCCTGGACTAACTTGTAGAGATACTCAATGGTGATGGACTGAAAGAAGGTTGGATAGCCATTGAGTTCCCGCTTCCTCGAATCAGCTCACCGAGGCACAGAATCGACGTTGGGTTGGGGGTTCCGGGGGGAGCGACTTCCAAGGTAGGCTCTGGATGAATAAAACCCACCCCATTTGGAGAAAACCCGTTCATATGGTGGTTTTGTTGCGTTTTGTTCAAATCAAGAGTCTAGAGTCTAGATGTCTACATTACATGAGATTTGGGGGTTCCTCAAAACAAGGGCCGCATGGCCAGTGAGCTTGCAGCAGAGACGCCAAGACCCTTAATTGGATTCAAATCTGCAGTACCTTCTTTTCTTCTCTCCCATGGCCCCAGATCCCGCAAATTTGGACAAGCCCTCTTGGCCGTTTTCCTTGTGTGGGAGTTTCGCACATCACAAAAGGGCTTCAAACAGGGAACAGAACCTGCGCCCGAAGCGCCCCAAGTCGGCACCTCTCCCCGGCAGAACCTACCCGTCCGCACACCGTCCGAAACGCCGATCTTCAAAGAAAACAGACAAAAAGAGATCTGCTCATGGATCACTTAGCAGCAGAGCCGACTTGAAGAAGTTGAACTCCCGATCCGTGAGCATTCGCAGCCTGCAGCGACTGTGAGCTGCGAACCCCCAAACAAGCCTCCGCCTCACGGCATTCCTCCGCCTCCGCCAGTTGAACTATATACAAATATATATATATACATATGTAAGCATCATGAACTAACTACCAGGCATGTCAAGAGATTGTCTTGCCCCCGAATATCCAGCTGACCGTGACCAAAAGAAAAATCCCCCCCCCGGTCGGCCAAGGCTGATCCGCACAAGCAACTGGCCGTGCTTTAGGACTGCATCCAAGTCCTGCACTGCTACAGGAGGCATGTAGACCTGTGGGCCTCTTGAAGTCAATCCTGGAGTTGCCAAACAACAACTCCTCCTCTGCTGAATAGAAAGCCCACTAGAGCAATAGCATGCAATCTTGGGTTGAATGGTGAATCAGTTCATTCTGGGCATCCAGAGCTATGAATCCGTGGAATATGAATCCACCCTTCTGATGATGAGGGAGGACGGGTGAGCAGCTTCGAAAACCCCTATTACTTTTTTGTATAATCCAGGTTTGCTTTCGCAAAGCTTTCGCGGAGCTTTCGCGGCCTGCATTCTGGCTTTCGCGGAAGGTGTGGTGTTATGTGGGGCTTTCGCGGCGGCTTTCGCGGCGATTCGTTTTCGATTGGTAAATTCGATTGGGATATTGTACAATAAAGTGATTGATCTATATAAGTTATCCGATATAAGTGTCCTTAGGGTGGTCAAAACTGAACAAATTTCTTTCGCGGGGCTTTCGCGAACCTTTCGCGACCTGCGTTTTGGCTTTCGCGAAAGAATGTGAGATTACAGTTTGCACACTTTTCATCATAGAGGTTTTTGAAGCTGCTCGGGTGAACTCTTCGGCCCTGATCCAGATGCCATCCATCCCAACCCCCCTCACGCATCCACAGTACTCCACCACACATCCCAACGCGTCCTTGGCGATGTTCTCGGAGTACTCCAGACGCGTGTCGGTGAAGCAATGCCGCCAGTGGACATAGGTCAAGCACTGCTGCTCGACGCCCATCCGCGTCAGATCCGCCCAGGTATTTCCAGTGCTCCTGCCCTGCCGAGGGGAGTTCAAGAGTCGTGGGCGCGCCATGGTCGAAGGACTCACTTTCCGAGGGCGGTCCGTCTGCCATCCTTCTTCCAACAGCTACTGTTCGAGGAGGTACTTTTTTGCGGTAGTCCGGTAGTCTTGGGGATGGAAGCCCACCTCATCACGTCTTGTCCACCCCATTCAAAGAAAGAAGACTGAAAACGCTCGGCCCATTGGCGCCCGGATCCGCTCCCTCCGACCCGTTCCGTGGGGAAAAGGAGCCACTCAGCCCGCATCGACCCCAACAGCTTCGCTGGAGGCCCAACAAGGAGAAAGAACACACACCATGGCCCGCCATGGCCCGCCATGGCCCGCCGGCCTTGTGCTCCAAGTCATAGAGCAAGGCGTCGACGGGAGCCGACTCGTCGCTGCAGCCCTCGGCCATGTGCAGCAAATCGGGCGCCGCCTGGCCAGCCAAGGGCAGAACCGTCCACAGGGCGGCTGGTCGCCGCGGATCCGCGGCTGGAGCGTGGCTGTGGGTGGGGCGGCGCCATTGGCTTTAGGAGTGGAACTTTGGAAATAAAATGAAATAAATAGAAAGTGGTCTTAACTACAAATCGACAGGCTGACCACGGCAGTGTTGAACCTCATCTGAACCTCCAGCCGTTCACTCTCCCCACTTACGGTACTCTAACGTTTGACCGTTGGTCAATACAACCCCCATCAACCCTCCCTAACCTGGATTTGTTCGTTTCTTTTTCCCGATCAATTCCGTCCACATGACCAAGCTCTCCCCATCCATTCCGCCTTCAACCAGCTCTTATGCCAGATCTCCAACGCCTTCTCCGCGCGGCGCACCACGATCTCCGCATGGTGCCGGGCGAGCACCACCCACCTGAGAGGTGCGGGTTCCGAGGAGTGGAGGGAAAGAATTAGGGCGAACGAGATAAGGGAAGCTAAGGAAACGAATGTAGACTCTTGATTAGTAAACCCACCCCATTTGCATGCACGAACGAGTTCGGTGTGACACGCACACGTGGCAGAAATAGGAGGGATTTATGATTCATCAAAGAGTCTACATTAAGGGAACATAAGGGAACGGGGTTTCAAACGGGGTTAGTCAGGTCCATTCTTCTCCCACGAGGGTGGGCCGGGTCAGAACCAACGCGGAAGCTTTTGGAGGGTTGGTTTCATGGCCATGGCCGCAGTGACGCTCGGTACGCAGTGACGCTCGGTACGCAGTACACCGAGCGTCCACCCCGTGGGTGTGGAAGCCTTCCGGTCGTGAATCCCAACATGATCCACGGAATGCAGCTGTTCGAGAATGGTAAGGGGGGCCCTTTGAAAACTGACAGGTGCAGTCTACATGTTGACTAGAATTTGAGCACCACAAAAAGGATCCATCACGGCTGAGTTCCACCCCCACCTGGCAGCAGGCTAGAATCCATGTGATCCCAGCGGCTGGTGGTGCTTCAACGTCCGCGGGTTGTAAGCTCTCCAGAAGTCCCGAAACACGCAACTCCTCAAGAACTCGTTCCGGATGGTCTCCTGATGGCCGACGTGGTCGGAGGGTCCCAGGTGAGCACGACACCTCATGTGGACGGATGTCCAGAATGGATCTACATGTTCGACATGCTGGATGAGGCTAGGAGGCTTGATTGAAATCAACAAGTTTACATCAAATGACCCAGGCCGTTGAACATGGTTGACCGGTGGTCGTCCAAAATCCTCAGCACATAGTAAAACCATGGTTCTTTGGCGCTCGGTCCATTAAGACAACAATAACAACAGCTCTTGGAACTCCAGGGTGGTGTCCCCAGAATTTGACCACATCAGTTAACACCAATTGGCCCTCCACAGCCACTCCTTGCCACGAACTCCACAATCCCAACCCCGCTCCTGGGTGGCTTGCTTGGCAATGGCTGGCTCCGCAAAGCAGAACTTGCTGGTGGAAGGCGACACCTTGATCAGTTGCTGGTACACATAGTCGAAACCTGGTCAAAAGAATCAGCGAGGCACCATCAACACATTGTCGAACCAGCACAGATCGAAAGAAGTTGCTTTGAACGCTTGGGTCATCTTGGGTCACTGACATACCTTCGGCAACCGGCGGTCGAAATCATGAAAAAAACATTGGCCAACCAACCGACCAGCCAGCCAGCCAAGCAAGCAAGCAAGCAAGCAAGCCAAGCAAGCAAGCAAGCAAGGGACGATTGGTTTGTCAGCCTGCCTGTCAGGACATAGAAAAAAATGCATGCAAATTAAAAATATAGGGAAGACTCCGTGCGTAAGTGCAACAGGTATCTTTCGCAGCGACCATCTAAGCCGCACAATCTTAGGAGTCAAAGCATCGGTTCTAGAAATCAATGGACAAGCATGTTCATGACTAATAACCATGCAACTAAGTTCACTTCACATGATCCACCTGCAGTTCCAACCTGGTAACATGTCACACTGTGCATGCAGGTATGGCAGGTATGCATATCCGTCTTGCCCCGGGCATCGGGTCCTGAAAATGACCCATCAAGCCATGCACGCCAAGGAACTCTTCAAAGGTATTGAGTTGTGCGACACAAAGACGAATTGCCTTAGACCCACGAGATTCGGCGACGGGACCCGGAGGACGATCAATTTCTCGTTTCGGAATGGCTCACGCGCAGCGCCTACGCCCAGCGTTATAGTTTGGTAAAAACATGGATGGCCACATAAATTCGCTCTGTCATGAGCTTTGCAAGACTACAAATGGTGTGGATTGACCACTTACACCATGAGTCTCCAAAAGGTAGTGCGTACTCCTCCTTCCTCCCTCTTTTTCTTACTGCCCACCTTCCTCCACCCAGCCAGCCAGCCAGCCTTCCTGCCTTCCTGCCTTCCTTCCTTCCTTCCCTCTGTAGCTCCGCTATCACGTCAAATCCGCCCGCACCGAAAGTGCTGAGGCGTTGTCTCAAATCGCGTAAGCCGCTAGAATTGCCAGATAGCATAGCTTAAGTAAGCTTGGAAGGAACTATTTTTGCTCTAGAATGTGTGTTTTTTGATGATTTTTATGTGTTTTTAAACCGGCACAAAATGAGCAAGTCATTGGCGATGTCGGTTATGCTGCCCTAGGAAGACTGCATTATTGACATCGTGTGTGTGTGTGTTTTGCTTCATGTTTCTTTCAGTAGGGGGACGGGACACCACTCGCATTTCCCGTCCAACGAAGAGGGTGCCAGTAGAGCTGCCAAGATGGTGAGACTCGGACTGTGTGGTATAGCCCTATTCGCCCTATTTCCGTGCGGGCGGCTTCGACCGCGAAGCGCTGTGAATAAAGTACAAAGATGTAATTGCAGCCTAGCGGCTAGGCCAGTGTTTGTGGGGGCCCTGCAGCTACTGCTGCAAACTGTTGCAGGGAAAACTTCTCTCTGTAGGCTTGATCCACTGTCCCAGGCTCACGGCCTAGTGGCACATACACCAGTGTAGCGTGAGAGCAGTGCGCGTTCTACCTCTCTTCATGTGTCTCTCTCTCTTTCTCCCTCTTCCTCCCTCTCTCTTCCTCCACGTCCAAAAACGTCCGTCCACGCCGCACCGCCCGCGTGGGGCCAAGGTGCTGGTTGTGGGGATCCTGCAGGGCTCGCGCCAGCAACGACACCTCCGCACCGAAGAGCGCGCACCAGCGGGTCTCGACCTGCATCGCTCGCGACATCGGCCGCGAGGTCCTGGAAGGTGGGGAATTCGAACAAAACGACGGGTAGGTGAAAAAAGAACAAAACGTTCTACATCACTTCAAAACTTGCCCCATCAGCCTCAACTAACTACATCTATATACCAACCGCTACCGGAGCAACAATCCTCGAAGTCACCCCTGCCCGCATTCCATCCTCTTCCGCCCTTCATCTCTCCCACTTTCGGGTGGGACACCTGTGGAAGCTCCACAGCACCCCAGCGGCTCAGTGGAAGGGTGGCCGACGACCAAGGTGCCCAGCCATACCCTGCGACGTGACCGCCGGAGGAAGTGATGGAACCCGGTCTATGCCTATGCCTATGCGCGTGTTCAAAACGCCTTCACTCCTTGAAAGCAATCATGGATACGTGGGTGGCGTGGTTGGGAAAGCGACCGTCCTCCAGAAACGGGGGTGTGTTGTGAGAGGGTGCACCAAAAGGTCGAGGACTCCAGGCCCTGTCGTGAGGGCCCTTTGCAGGCCGGCTTTGTGTTCGACCTCTGGAGAGGCTGGGCGTTTGCGGTCCGGGATGAAGCTGAGAACCTTGAAAGGTGCCCTGGGAAGAGCGTCGACCCTCCAAAACATCTGCCCGATGCGAACATTCGGGTGAACTTCTCACTGCTCCAGAAACGCATCCTCCGGACACCATTCATGGGGGTCATCGGATCAGCTCTTATTGACCATCCAGGAAAACCAAATAGATGGGAGTTTAACTTCAAGTCAGGCAAAGCATCGCCTCCCAGCCTCCCAGCTCACCTAGCATGACACCATTTTTCAATTCTCATAAAATGCAACACCGGACCGTACTGTGTGCGATATATATCTGCACTTTATGAGAATTGAAAAAGAAATATATATATATATACAAAGAAAGAAAGAGAGAAAGAAAGAAAGAAAGAAAGAAAGACAAAGAGAGAGAGAGAGAGAGATGAATATGTTCAACAGTTGTGTGACATGACCCCCACACACACCCGAATTCCTCCCATGATTCCCTCAAACCACTGAACACCGCACCAGACCACACCCTCTCCGAACCAAATTGAAAAAAACCTGAGAGGACTCAGGCCTTCTCCTAAACGCCCAGACCGACCCGTTGATTTTCTTTGGGCGCTTTGAACCCCCCACCAAAAAATAAAAAACAGCTGCAAGCCGCGCGGGCCAATGGATGAGAAGAGACGGCGCGCACGGCCGATGAACCAATTTCGACTCGGACCTGAGAAGCGCTCGGCGAAGCGGAAGCTGCTCTTCTGCCGACTGTGCGCACGGTGCACATAGATGGAATAAGCGCCTGACCTTGGAGGTCAGGCGAGACCCCACACAGGGGTTCGACGAGGATGCGGTGAAGAATTTGCAACATAGCTCACTGATGCGAATGTACAGTTTCATGTTATGTTCTCACTGGACCGCAGCCCTTTGATTGTCGGGAAAAAGTTCGCATGGTAGCGGAGCAAGGATAAGGATAACCCCCTTTGAGCTCCAGAGAAAAGCCCCTAGGTCACTGAGATCCCGGGAGCGTTTCGAGCCATAGATTGGGGCCTTTGGAACCCAAATAGCCAGACTGGCGACAAACTGTTGTGAGCTGCACTCTGCACATTGCGTCAGAAGGGCATTCTTGCGCATAAACTATGGGTGAGACAAGAGAACTCCATGTATATAGCAGTAGCAAAGGGTACTCAAGCAACAGCATTAGCAGCAGAGGCAGTAAAGAAAGTGATGAGGCTTATATGAAGGACTTGAAGGAGACTCATGACAAGCCAAGTGAGAGCCTTGACATGGACTGCGCAACTACAGCTGAGAAAACCAAGTGAATCAAGCTCTATGGATTGTTAGCTTCGATGAGGAGCAGAGCACTGCAATTGGTTGAAGCTGTAGAGGACTCCAATGGATGTGATGCCTGGAGGAGTTTGAACAAAGCTTTGGTACATGGCCAGCATGCTCGATTCACAGTGCCCTACAACCTCAGCTTCTTAAGCCTGAAGAAGTATTTGATGTGACGGTCAAAACAGGGACAACAATTCGAGAAGAGTTGAGATCTGCTATTCTTTTGAGATGTGTGGGTGGACCGCTCAAGTCATACTTGAATTTGACAATTGGTGACAATGCTCAACTTTGAGGGAACAAATGTTGCAATGGGATCGTTCTCAGCAGAAGTGGGCTACTTCAATGTCAATGGTGGCAAGTAGCAGTACAGACTATCAAGGACCCATGCCTATGGACGTTGATCGAGTTCAAGAGGCCTAAGGAAAGGGGAAGAAATGCAAAAATGATTACCAGAAGGGCAAAGGTAAGGATGCCAAAGGTAAAGGACAGAAAGGAAAAGGAAAACAAAAGGGAAAAGAAGGCGATCAGAAGGGCAAATGAAAAGGCAAAGACCAGAAGGGAAAAGGTGTGGCAACTTGTTACACTTTGTAGGAAGCCAGGACATCTTGCTCGAGACTGTTAGAGCAATGTTCGACAGGTTGCAAGTGATCCAGCCCATTCATCTTCAGGAGGAGCATCAGTGACTACTCATACAGTTGGTCAACAACAACCCAATGTGAGCCAGCAGGGTAGTTCAGCAAAGACCAAACCAGTTGTCAGAAGGATTGGGAACAGTGAGCCAATCATCTTTGACTTGAGAGAAAAGGATGATGAAGTAGAAGATCATAGAATTCGAGTGATTCACTTCTACATCGGAGATGCTGATGATGATGATGATGATGATGACGATGATGATGATGAGCCAGAGAAAGGAGGTTGTGACATGGCTGAAGTTGAGGGTGAAAAGCCCAAGATGAGGAGAGTTGGGGAGGAAAGAGATTTTCTGTGGCCATCATCATCGACAGTGGAGCAGGACCTGTAGCTTTATTCCCTTTGAGTATGGCAGTACGACAGTAGGGAAGGAGAGTTAGGGAGTTTGGCACAAAGACCAAGCTACCAGACAAAGCTTAGGGAGTCGTATCCCCACTGAGACGGTGCATGACTCGATGGACGTCTTCAGTTCTTCCCAAAAGAGAATGGACGTGATCTTCAGTTCCCCAAAGAGAAGGAAGGCATATTTGAACATGGAAGGCTGATGGAACATGGTTGGGGAATTAACCAGAGAGAGCAAATGTGGGGGAATGGTGACTTGAAGGCACCACTCAACTTGCAAAATCGCTGATTGACAAATCAAGGCCGCATTAGAGTCATTCGAGATGAGGATGAAAGCTGCTGTGCAAGTACCTGAAGCTTTGGAAGAGGAATCAGGTTGGAGGTTCAATGAGCGTGGACTGCTAGTTGGAAGCGTATCGACTTCAAGATTTGTTGATCCCACATTCATTCCAGAAGTGGAAGATTCACCAGAGCTGATGAAACCACTTTGGTGAAAGAGGAGGTCAATGGCTAATGCCTGAATATTGCAATCACATGATGAAAAAGGAGGAACTTGATGAGCAAGTCTTTGATGATGATGCAGTCATTCCTTCAATCACAATCTTCAGCTATGAGCCAGCGCCACCAGAAGATATGGGGTTCTTTGCACCAGGATACAAGAAGCTTGAGCAATCGAGGAGATTACCCCTACTCCACCCGAGAAGGAGGTAGAAGACAAGAAAGAAAGGGAAGAAGACCTCGAATGTGAGTTGCAGTTGAGCCCAATGGATGTAGACAAAGTCTTGGTGAATGGAGTAGAGTTGACTTAGGGGTTCTACTTTGGCAGCATTCAGGGCAGCATGTGCATTCCTCGGCATCTCAGGTAGCAGCTCTAAGTTGAAGGTCTACACGAAGATCCGCAATGACAACAAGAAAATGGAACTCGTGAACGCCAAGAGCTTGGTGACTGAAGCAATAGCTCAAGAGTCGAGAGAAGCATTAGGGCAAAGATGCCAGATGAAGCCACTCAGGCGAGACACAGACTGACACATCTACCATACGCCAATTGGTGTATAAGGAATGTATTGAACATCGAGCATGTCCAGATCACCATGAGATAAAAATGGAACCAAGAGAGGAAGTCTCCCTGAAGTGAGCTTTGACTTTTGCTACACTAGAGCAAGAGATTCAGAAACCAAGTCAGCCAGAGCAGTATGTTGGTTAGTTGCAATTGACAGCCAGACTGGATACATTCATGTTGCGCTTTTAGGAAGCAAGAATCAATTTCATCTCATTGTGCAAGAATTGGTTAATTTCAGTCAGTTGTTGGGGTATTCAGCAATTTCCTACAGGAGCCACAATGAACACACAACAAGACAGATCCTAAAGATGCTGATCAATGACTCACTACAAGGTTGAACACTTCAAAGTTGGGGGACCGTTCATTTCTGTCCGAGAACAACAGTTGACAGGGTGAGGAAGCTTGCAGGACGTTTCATTGAAGGCTTGCAGTCGAGGCTTGGTATCAAGAAATGATCAGATCACGCAGTTTGGACTTGGGCAGCAAGACATGCCAGTCGGGCGCTGAATCAATTTCAATCAGGCAAAGGTGCCACTCCATATGAGCTCGTCTATGGAAAGAGTTACAAAGGACTTTTAGCTGACTATGGGCTCATATGGTCACGGACGGCCAGTAGGCAGAAATCTTCCACTTCAAACCAGTAAGCGGATGGTGTTCAAAGTAGTGCCATGATAACAAAATATGTGTTCCCTATCTGCTTACTGCAGTGGTCTCCCCGATGAACATGTCTCAACAACTTTCTGCTTACTACAGTGGTTTGCCATGTGTATATAGAAGTGTATATATATATACACATACATATGAAGAATGTTGACGCGTCCTTGAGCTAAGGTAGGACAAGAAACAACTGCAGTAAGCAGATTCGAATCTGCTTACTGCTGCTGTTTGTCATGTTATCCCAGTGGAACCCTTGATGCCGATAATGCCAATGATGCTGATCATGCGATTTCCTCAAAATTTACTATATATCTTCATTAAAAGCTCTTTAAGATGAATATGTGCACCCGTTTCCATCCGATTCCTTTAATTCTTCCTTAAAATCATCAAAATTATCAATGTTCACAACTTTCCTGAAACAGGTGGAAAATTTCAAAAACTTCTTTAACATCCTTAAGCCATCAAGGAACGCCAGGAAAAAAAGAATTCCCTGCCGTGCGTCCGGAGAGTCGAACGCTCGGAGATGCGGTCCGAAGAGTCGAACGGACTCCCCCCGTTAAGGGAAGAGACACAGAGACAGGGGGAGAGGAGAAAAAGTGAACCAAAAGTAGCTAGTTAATTTTTAATTCTTAGTTATTTTCCTGGTCAGATTCCTTCAGTTCCTGTCTTCCCTTGAGGTTTCAAGAGGTTTGAGGCCATTTCTTGAAATTTAGGATTTTTTTAAAAATTGTGAAACATCAATATTTTCAGATAGTTTGCTGGTCGAATTCTTTTTTTCCTGGCGTTCCTTGATGGCTTAAGGATGTTAAAGAAGTTTTTGAAATTTTCCACCTGTTTCAGGAAAGTTGTGAACATTGATAATTTTGATGATTTTAAGGAAGAATTAAAGGAATCGGATGGAAACGGGTGCACATATTCATCTTAAAGAGCTTTTAATGAAGATATATAGTAAATTTTGAGGAAATCGCATGATCAGCATCATTGGCATTATCGGCATCATGGTAACTCATTCCTGAGGTATTTCATGGAACTAACAAGGTAATAAGAAACAATACCCTCCAAATTGGTGATGATTAGGGGTTCCCTGGGATAGCATGACAAACAACAGCAGTAAGCAGAGTCCAATCTGCTTACTGCCAGTTGTTTCTTGCCCTACCCAAACATAATCCCAATGAAAACACAAGTCCAATGACGGTGGGCACGAATAAGAAAACAGTTGCTTTCAATGCTTTAAATTTGCATTGAGCTGCAGTAAACAGACTCCAATATGCTTATTGGTGTTGTTGATGTTGGAATGGAATACTGTAATCTGAGCAACCGCTGCAGTAAGCAGATTCCAATCTGCTTACTGCTGTTGTTGATGTTGGACCTGAAGAAGGATATGAGAGGGGGGTGCTGGAAAGAAAGTGTATACAGCAGGATGCAATGAACAGGCGGACGCTGGAGCAAAACTATTTCATCTGAACCGTTGGAAGTCACCACATATTTAAATCTTTCCAACGGTTCAGAATCTTGTCCTTCTAAACCGTTGGAATCACTTTTACACACGTATTAAATATATTTATAGATAGATGCATGCAAACTACATAACCAGTTTTCCAACGGTTTAGAATCAGTTGGCTTAATTGTGTGGGGTCCAGCTTGCTTAGCGTTTGGCACCTGCACTTTTCCCATCCCCAAAGAAGGTCAATTGCTGTCTTCCGTACACCGGCCAAAGCTGCTGAGCGCCAGCTGCCAAGATAGGCAAACAGAAAATGTTTTCTGACAGTGTCCGCATAGGTATGTCCATGTATACACACAAAGGTATAGAAACAAATTGGATCAAATTGGTCAATAATGCCTCTAGCCCAGCAACTGCTGTACAAAACCGCGATCGGTTTGGCCCAGTTGTGCCAACAGCATTCAAATTCCAGCATGCATTGCATTGAAGGCACTCATTTTGTGGGTATCATGGATTCCGATCACTTCAGATCTCTGCCAATGTCTGCAACCAAAGCACCCTGGAGCAGGGAAATTTTTTGCTTTGCTACCGCACATTCCGGATGCTCTGCCGCATGCCGCTCCCATCCCCACAGCAAAACTTGCACTAGAGCCTTGCAGCAGGATACATAACCCTTCTTTGGGAGCTCTCCCCAAGATCTGGCGCACGACATCTTTTCCCCAGGCTCTGATGCTGGGTATCTCAATTGCCACATGTTGATGGTGCCATGTAGCGCGAGACCGCATCCTGCAACATTAGGAAGTTCAGTCATCTCCAGGCTTTCCAAGAGCTTGAAAGCTGGAGATTCTTGGAAAGACGCATGCTTTGGGGCAACAACTTCTGGAACCTTGTCGGATGATCCAGCTGATGCAATCTCACCACATATGAAGGTCACAGCGCAATCATCAAACTGAACAGGGTCCGCCTCATCAGCAGACTCCTCTTCAAGCATTTCAACATCCTCCTGGTGAACTTCTGTCTCATGTTGGACTCCTTCCTCTTCTCCGGCTTCCAAATCTGCCGGCATGTTTGCTTCTAGGTCCTGCTCAGCTGGTTCCTCTACTGTGTCGCACTGGGCAACCTGCAAGAGCTCCTCCTCAATGTCATCACCCTCTGCATCCTGCAAACAGGCACACGCAGATAAATATTTGCTTACTGCGGTGGTTTGCGTGTAACTTAAAACTCTGATCCCTGTGTGTTAGCAGTAGTAAGCAGAAAGGCATTTGCTTACTGCTGTGGTTTTGCATGTAGCTTTATACTTTGATCCCCTGTGTGTTGGAGGCCACTAGCAGCAGTAAGCAGATGCCAAATCTGCTTACTGCTGTGGTGGTCTGCAATGGAACCCACAAAACATATAATGTAGATATATACTGCACACATATATATATATGTACATATATTTATAGTTTACACAGAGTTATACATGGGTATATATAAATATATGTCTCACTGCATTGCAATGCCTCTCCTGGTCCGATATCTTCTTGGTTGATTTGTTCTTTCCTGGCAAGCTGTCAAGGACCTTAGAGGAAGAGAGGGACAGCGCGTTGAGGTGCACTCTCAACTCCTGAACTTCTCGCGAGGCACCCGTAACGGAGACAATCCGAAGACTCTTGATGTCCGTTTGTTCCTCACCCTGCTGCACCAACTCCAAGGTCAAGTTTCTCATGCTCAGCCTGTAGGCGTTTACAAACTTGGAGCAGCTGACCTTCAGTGTGATCTTACCATCAGCCTTACCCTTGAGCACGGACTTGCTGTAGACGTCTGGAGAGGCCTCTTTCATTGTCTTCTTACAGATCAGGATGATGTCCTCGGAATCCTCGCCAGATCTCAACGATTCAAACTTCTTCAGGGAGTTCTTGGTTTTCTGGTCATCCGGACCATGCTGTTCCAATCGATGCCTGTACACTGCCTCAGCGTCCTGCACCCTCCCTTTGAAGCTGGCCAAGTGCTTGTTCAAGATTGCCTGCCAGTGGGCAGGGAGGCATCGCCAAAGATCCTCCTCAGCTTCCCACTGCTCAGCACTTTGGTCCACCACAGACGTTCTGATTTGCCACAGGAATGTGGTCCTGACCGGTGAAATGAATGGACGCACGCGGACACAAACTCTACCTGCTATATAGCTGGGCTTTGACAGCTGGCCTTTGACACCCTTGTCTCCCTTCCCACAAAAAACACGAGGTCCTGGAAATATCTGGTTGGGTCCACACTTCCTCCATTGGAGCCTGCCATTCATCTCCCTTCACTTCCAGCTCAGAATCTGCCATCTCCTTCTGTAGGCCGTCAGTGGAAAGATCAACATCTGGATTTGCTTGGATCATTTGCTCATAGGTGCACAGCCCCCTGCTCAACCATGCCCACCTGCAACAGCTTGGTGCTGTTTTTGCTCTGGGTATGGGCTGAGACCCAAGAATCTCAGGGACATGTTTCTGTTGCTGTAGTTAGCCCCCAGTAAGCAGATACCGGTTCTGCTTACTACTGTCCAACACAACCAACACAAAACATGCCTGCCCCGCCTCAAGACAGATCTGCTCTTGCCAAGCCGCTTCCAACCGTAAACTGCTGCCATTACACTGTCCAAGTGAGGGATGGAGTGGTATGGGTTCCCATTGCTCATCATCAAGGGGCTGGAAGTGGCTTGGTTCAAGATTGAGGATCGGTATCCTAAGGAGCTTTCTGTAAAGAAGGTCATATGTCTTCTGAATATGGAGTGGACAGCGTCGCAAGGCTGACCTCGCGCTGACCATCCGCCTGGTTGTCTGCACGGCAAGACAACTCTGTTGTTCTGGCTGAAAGCCTCACCTCATTGCCGATTGCTGGATTGGCAAATGTGTAGGGTCTTTAAATATATAAACAAAACACGGTGATATAAAAAGGAAAACTATATTGAGCTCTATATATAGTGGCGTTGGATATCTGCGCCGGCGCTCCCAGAGTGATGTCCAGTAAAGGCATCGCATAGGATCAAACCCCAAGTATCCTGGTAGCTTTTCTTATTGCGCTCTGCAAGCTGTGTGCGCCGACGGGCAAACGCTGGTGACAAAACTTCCTCATAGTAGGTCACTATGGTATCACCTGTCATGAAGTGGGATCCCCTGCCGGATGAAATGAAATAGACCTCAGGCTCGAATTTCTGGCGAAGGGAATCAACATCAGAGTCTGGAAGGAACCCAAGTGGCAGAACCACAGTGAGTGGCCCTGTCTCACCGTTCCCCCACAGGCTTGTGACTAGCGTCACCGAGTGCCTGGAGTTCCCCACATTGTTTGCCCGCGCATCTTTTCCTGCACTGCAGAAAGAACTGGTTTCTCTTTCTGCTGCAATGAGCACACCCAAATCTAAAAACACTGGTTTGGGGAAGCGCCCCAGTAAGCAAATGGCAATTCTGCTTAGTACTGCGTTTGCTGCCTCAATATATACGGTATATGTATAATATATTTATATATATATATACACTGTACATACTAAACATTCGTGGTCTTGAGCTTCCTGGCCTGTAAGTCTGCACCTTTTCACTTCCCATTGGTCACCTTGTCGCTGCCGCATGTTAGCCATCTCCTCCAAGGCTGCATTCCTCTTCCGGCACAGAAACTCCGTCACTCCGCAATTGGAATATTTAAGCAGCACTTTCTTGGGATCTGGCCATGACTGTTTCCACACTTGGTCAAAATTGATGCACAGCTCCAGAGGAACATCTTGAGAGAGCCTGGTGAAAGCAAAGGATTTCCTGGAGCGATCCATGCGCTCATCATCGTATTCCAAATAAGCGCCGCATGTGTTTGGGGTCCTTCTTGACCACCCGTACTTTTGCAGGAGTCTGTTGATCCAACGGTCTGACACAACAATCTTTGGTGGCTTGCATTCAGGATCTGCTGCTTTTTGGGCTTCCCAATAGCATGTGAGAAGTTTTTCTCCTTCCTTTTTCAGTTGCTTGACATCCACATTCCCACATGTCAGCGGTGATTGCTCACCTCCACAAGTAATCCGCTCAATAGCCTTGATAAGGCCCTTAGTCACACAATCTGGCACGTTTTTGCCTTCCTTGAATCTTTCAATTGACCGTGGCTCCATCCCCAAAGGTACCCGAAGCCAATCTGGGAGCTCCTTGATGTTGTCTCGGTCAGACTGGCTCATTTTTTCCCATGGAACATCCCTCCATTTTTGCTGATCAGCTTGGGTCATCCACCTCCCCAGCATACCGCTTTTGTATCCCTTGGGACCACTGAAGATATGGCTGTATTGGGACATGACCTCTTTCTCCACTCCAGCTGTGCGGCCCTCTTCAATCAATCTCTCCGCCGCCCGTATTGCCTGAAGTTTCTCATAGATAGAGACACGCCGCCTCGGACCATGATGCCGAGCACACCCTGCAGGGGGAGGGGAGTGTAGAATGCATAGGAATGAATACTTCGTTCAAACTTGGGGGTTTCTGTTTGCATAGACAAATGTATAGATATAGTCTATATAAATATGCATATACACACTCCGCACCATACACCGTTGCCTTTCTCTTGATCATCACTCTCTTCATCTCGCTGTGTCTCCTCGTGCTGAAGGGCTAGCGGCTAGCAGCAGTAAGCAGATGTGATTCTGCTTACTGCTGTTCACAGTATGTTACAATCAACTGGTTGAGAAGGTGGCCTGAGACACCCGGGAATTTGGTTTCTGCCTGTACCGATGGAAAGCTTACTTCTGGCAGCCAGCAGTTCTACCAATAATAGACGCACGTTGTCGTAATATATATATATATATATGGCTTCCAACGGTTCAGGTGGACTATTGGTGGCTCAGGGTGTACCATATCTGCCCTAAATTTGGTCTCCTTTGCCTGAACCGATGGAAAGTGTTATTGTGGCAGCCAGAAAATTTTACATGCAAGTCAACATACCTACACTGCAGCTAGCAGAAAATCATTTCTGCTTACTGCACCTGCACTCCCTGCACTCCTTCGCTGCCTCCTCAAAGGCTTCAGATAGATTACGCTTGACACCCCGAGGAACTTCAAACTCCTGCCAACTGCGAGGGCAAGCAGTCCAGGTAAAGAAAAATACTGTGTGATTATATGTATATATGCATGGTTTTAGATATAATGTATGTGCAAATATTCATATATTAAAGATATGCTTGGAAAGAGAAGCCTGGAGCAAATGCTTGACAAAACAAAATATATCTCCTCGCGGTGTTCAAATTTCACCGCCGCAAGATCAGTTAAGCGCGTTTGGCCGGAGCAAGCTGCACCGGTACTCTTCAATGCTGGTGGCTTCAAAGTTTTGTCAAGCTTCTTCAGGTCATCTATAATGTCCGTATTGGTTCTCGTTGTAGTGCCTTCCTGTTCTGCCTGAGAATCAATGACCAGCTCTTCCTTGGAGGGGGTTCTCAAAACAGCTTGCACAGCTTTTGGCACAAACATCACCAGCTAGCAATGAAACTATAGCTCAACCAAGTATGCCTCTGCAGTGAGCAGAATGGGTTTCTGCTTTCTACACTGTGCCACACGCCCCAACCCAGTCCTTCAAGGCTGTCTCCGGAGTGTCAGCAGATACTTGAGAAGCTTGCACAGTGATGTTGCCATCCTTGAAGGGATATATATATATATATATTGTGTACCTGAATGAATGTCCAACAGTTCACAAGGCAGCAAATACGCATGTGTATATATATATATGAGAGAGTAACGCAAATCAAACACCCAAATGCACTGCAGTAAGCAGAATGGGTTCTGCTTACTACTGTGCAATGTACCCCCCCAACTCAGTCCTGGATTGGAACGCACTCATCAGCATTCCCCGGAGTGTCTGGGGCGCTGTCCTCCGTGAGCCCATATGACCCTGCCCTGGATGAAACATAGCTGCTTGCTTTTGATGAGACAGAGGATGAACCAAAACGTTTTCTCAGCCACTTGTTGCCATTGTAGGTGTGGGACTGGTTTGCTTGCCGCTTCAAGACCCTTTGCTCCAGCAAAGACTTGAGCTCAAGAACTCCTGACATAAATCTGCCTGCGCTCATCAAATCTGTTGCTTCTTGCAACTGCAGCTTGGACATCTCTAACTTTGCCATACTGCGCTTCTTCACAAAATCTGAAAAGTCTGCAATGGTGGGGTGGCCAGGCTCTGCAAAATCTGTGAGTCTCGCTACCAAGAAGTCTGAAATTTCTTTCAGCTCTGTGATTGCAACCTTAAGATTGGAAAGAGTGGTTGACTCCAACTCAGAGAGCTCCTCACCTGAACGGGCTCTCCGCTGTGCATTTCTTTCAGCTTCAATCTGTTTTCTCTTCTTGATCGGCTTGATCCGTTGTTCTTCCCAAGATTTTTTGGCTGCCTCCATGACCTCCTTTTCAATCTGCAGCTCATTTGCAAGGGATTTGACCCTGTAGAGAGATTCCGGGCCAGTCCAATGCACTTTGATTTCCAAAGGAAGCATGGTCCCAGTGCCCTTCGTGTAGCAGCACGACATCCTGTCATTCCCCGTGAGGGCAAAGAGGAAGGGCTGATCGGGACATGATGCCTGGAAAGAGGCTTCTAACTCAGTGAAGACATGTAGTTGTTTTGCATCCTCCTTGTTGCCTTCTGGAACCACCAAGCAAATGCCGACCAATTCCAAGTCATTGCTCTTCTGCCAATCGTGCATTTCTGGGAGATCAAGCTTGAACTTGCCCATGTCGGCCTGGTGTTCCACAGCAGGAATCCATAAACCTGACAACCTCGCCTCAACCGTTGGAAACAAGTTCCACTGGAATAATGTTCTAGTTGTGGGCAATTGTAAGGGAGAGAAAGACACGGAAGGACACGGGAAGCGGGGAGAAGGGAAGCGGCAAATTGAAAAGTGAAAAGAGTGCATGGAAGGCATATTGCGGTGCTGTTTATTTGTGGAGCGCGAGCCTGGAGCAGTAAGCAGAATCTGATCTGCTTACTACTGTGTCCCCAACAAAGGTTTATGATACACCCTGATCCTCTAACAGGCCACCTGAACCGTTGGAAACAAAATCCTTCAACCATAGCGGCCAGAAATCTATTTCCATCGGTTCAGGCAGGAATAGACAGGGAAAGTAATGGGGGGCAAAGGAATAAGGCCTGCGCATGTCCCTGCAGCCAGGCTTTTTTCTATATAGAAAGAGTCAAGAGTGCTAGAGTTGCAGGTCAACAAGGGCACTTTGGAAGTGCAATCGTGCATTTTTTATCATTTTTCACACCTTTGACAACCCTTGTACACAATCTGCTTCTGCCGATGGCGATTCCTGTGCCGCTGGTAGAGCACCAGAAGTGGGCCAAGCATGCGCTTCACTATGTGGGGGAACATGTGGAGTATGATGGTAGCATGCTATGGTCCTCTAATCCCTTTGCAAGCTCATCCATGTTCACTGGAGCAGCGTGTGCAGAACGGGCCCTGGCATATATCAATGCTGCGCGAAGCAGCCACATCAAGGCCTTAGGCCCACTGAACGAAGCTTGAAAGCAAGGGAATCAAGGGAATTCTGACTGATTGTTCAAGGCAAAGGGTAGTAAGCAGATATTTTCTGTCTACTGCATTGAAATACTTTTCAAGAGATTAGGGCAATATATGACCAAAAAATGCGTTCTCTGGCCCAGGAAGCAGTGTGGACATGCGAGATAGATCCCAAGGCGCGATCTTCACACCGTGATGCTGTTCCAGGTTGCGCTTGCAAGTTTACCAACATTGAAGGATTCATCAACGCCAAAGATTTGGCATCCATGAAGGCCGTGAAGAACAAGTCCGGGGGAAAGAAATTTGAGAAGTGGCTGCACATGGTAAAACATGCCAAGTTTGAGACCAAGGGCCATTGTGCTGAGCACTTGCGACTGTGCCGGTGGTGTGATCAACAGCATTTCTTTGTCTAGTGTTGTTGCACTATCTATAGTCTGGCTTGGGAAAACTGACTGCCTCTCTCTCTTAAAGTATAGGTACTATATATATATAGATCTATAGAAATTGAAATAGATATAAATAGAAATAGTTTGAATTCGAGCTGGCTGGAGAGCCCATGAGGTGCCCCTACAGGAAGCCGTGCCTTGATATTTCAGGGTCAATGTGCACAAGCTTCAGCACAATGGGCTCAATGGAGAAGGAAGAGAGCATGAACTCCATCCTGCTGCTGGTGTGGATGGAATTTCATTTCCGTGCTGCCACACCGATTCTCATCCACGAGAATGTTTCCGGATTCATGTCAAACCTGGTGATGGATGAAGCACTCAAGCGGGGCTACACTCACCAGCAGATTAGGTGCCGGCCTATGGACGTGAACATGGCTGTGGGCAGGTCCAGAAAGCTTCTCAGCGGGTGATAGAGCAAATTTTTGGCAATCCCTTTTGGTTTGTGAGGTATGCGTGTATTATATACATTAAACTATATACATATAAACAGCGGGGTATATTTATACAGTCAGGTACTGGGAAAACCTATCAAATTGCAAGCACAGCAGTTAGCAGAATTGTGTTCTGCTTACTGCAACTGTGAATCATGTTTTGCGTGGTTTGGTGTACCTCAGTGATAGAAACCACACAGCAGTAAGCAGAATTGAGATCTGCTTACTGCTGCCATGGCTCACACCGTGCAGGTTTGACATCTTTTGGAGGGTGGATATATTTGAGTGCAGCAGTGATATGAGCAAGCTCTATGCTGCAATAGCAGCGCATCTCCGAGAACAACTTCCACCCTGTCGCTCACAAGACTTCTTCTGGGAGGCTGATGAGGAAGCCCTACGCATGGAGATGAAGCAATCTGCGAACACAAAAGCGCCAGGAGAATGGGACAGGATCGGGCAACTTATATGGACATCCTATATACCAATCGCTTTGCATAGAACCCACACATATACATACCTTTGAATGTGAATCAACTATCATATGTGAAAGATAGTCGGTTTGCAACTGAAGGCACTGTTTTGTGGCTACGCGCGTGGCTCAAGGGCATAGAATATAGGACTGACGGACAGGCGCACAATCGCATACACAGTGTTACATACACACATATATATATATATACCCATGGCTTCTGAAGCAGACCAGATTTCCCTGGAGAAGCTCTGGCAAGAGGACAATCCAGCATTTTGCGAGGAACAGGAAGCAAAAAGGCAAAAGAAGGAAGAGCCCCAAGCAGGAACCCCCAAACCAACCGAGGTCTCCCCCTTGCTGAGAAGCAGCAAGGAAACAATGAATGAGCAGGAACCAGCATCAACAGGAGCAGCTGAGCTCTCAGCTGATGAGCAGTGGGCACCACCATTGGCAGCAGCACACACCAAAGAAGCAAATTGCCAGAAAGACGTCCAGATGCCAAAGGGCGCTGTCCAGCTCCAGCCAGGCAGGGTGACCCCTGCGGAGCCCCCGCCGGCCATAGTCAAATTGAGGCAATGGAAGAGGCCGCGAGCACCACTGCCACCAGGGCCCTTGCCCGGCACCACTGACACATGAAATCTTACAAATAAACGCATATATATATATATACAGAAATGTATGTAAAAGAAAGCAGCAACATCTGCAACCATGCAGAATTTGTAGCAAGGTGTATGGACACATTGCTATTATATATATATATATATATATATTTATATGATGCAATTTGTATATATATATATATATACGCTATGTTTGGTTCAGATCTTGAACACCCGTGATAGTTCAATTGCCAAACGCCATGACACTTTGTGCCGCTGCGCTTGGTGCATGCTTCATGGGGCTTTTGTGGGCGCTGGTGGCTTTGGAGTGGCCAATGGTGATTATTGTCAAATTGCTTATTTTGGCAATGCAGCCAAAGGGGCGGATGGAAATACATCACTACCTGGAGCAAAAAGAACTGTCTCTTCCCAAAAGTGATGATTTTGAGTGCCTTAGTGACAGCTCCAGCTGGTCAATGGTGGCAAATGAGACCGTGGACTCTCCAGCAAGCGCATGCCCGGGTGAAGAAGCTTGCTTTGAACCACCTCCAGCCAAGGGGAAAAGCTCCCAGGATGCAAAGTGCAAGCACACCCACTTCACCAGAAAGGGAAGCAACCAGTTTAAGACCCGTATCACTTGCTTAGATTGTGGGGAACTTTTAGTCAGCAAGCCAACTGGGTGCAAAATCCAGCAGGCTCGTGACAAATCAGCATGAGACAAACTCATGCCAAATGCCTGTAATTGCTAGAGCTCTCATTGGGGCTTGATGTATAGTGTGATTTCACTGGCGTTGCGTGAAAAGCCACAATCCTGAATCATGGAAGCATCACTATTATTGTTCGCCTCGCATATGATATTCATATACATGTTACATTTATACATATGCAAATTGTAAAGGCAAGGGTAGTAAGCAGAACGGGATCTGCTTACTACTGTGGCATATTCAAAACCAAACAAAAACCTTCAGCAGTCAGATAGGTTTTGGGGAGATCCACCTGAACCGCTGGAACTTTGTCCAAATGTGTAACTTTTGGCTACGGGAATCTCTTCTAGAAATCGCTTTCCATCGGTTCAGGCATATATGTATATATATATATGTGTGTGTGTGTGTGTTTTTGGTGCATCCTTTCCAAGTGTACAGGCAAGGGTAGGAAGCCAAATGGGATCTGCTTACTACTGTGGCACATTCAAAACCAAACAAAAAACCTTCAGCAGTCAGATAGCTTTTGGGGAGATCCACCTGAACCGTTGGAACTTTGCCCATTTTGCCTACGGGAATCTCTTCTTGACATCGCTTTCCATCGGTTCAGGCAGCTTTGTTAATCACTTCCACAGTCGCGCGCAAAGGTTTCTGGGGGTTCTGGGGCAACAGCCAACAAGAGGAGCAGTAAGCAGATCCAATTCTGCTTGCTGGAGATTACACCACAACTCACAAACGAGGCATTTCTATTTGTGGAAATTGGCAGCAACTAGAAACAGGGGCAGTAGGCAGAACCGGATTTGCTTACTGCTGTGTTTTGCCACAAGCAAGATAGAAACACATTCAGGAGATGCTGCTGCCTGTGATATTTCAGACTGGCGGCCTCTACTATCAGAAGAGGAAGCAAACAACCTGAAGAAATATGAAGAGAAGCTACTGGGCTTGTCAGCCTGTTTTCATTCCTTTTCAATTTGTTTATATATTTTGGTCCATTTTGATGGCGTGAAATTCCTTATTGGATTTTGGACAGAGTATATAATCTAGGTGGGAAGAGAAGTACGCTGGCTCTGATTTGGCCCCGGTCTTTGTTTTATCACAAAGCTGTGAGCAACGTTGCACTATGACCGGCCAAGATGGTTGCCTTCCATGCTTCACCAAATCTGGAACAACGCGCATGTGGCATGGTACCCTGAGGCGTTGGATGTCATCTCGGGAGAAAGCAGCCGCCTCAGGTCTTTGTGTAGCAGCCGAGCAGTCGGAAGTGGGTGGCGTAGACCCTATCGACTGGCAAACAGATCACCGCTGGCATCTCCGAGTAGGGAATGGGGAACAAATCCCCAACGTGGGCCTGGTGCTTATGACGGTTCTTGCAAGTCTCAAGGTGAGAGTTTCAGCCTCAAAAGAAGCCGTTGAAGGTATCTACAAGATCGAACCCGCCAGTACTCCTGCAGGTTTGACATGCCTCAGCGACGGTTCCTACACACTTGATGTTGGTGGAGCCATCAAATCCATCAGCCACCAGGGGGGACGCCTTCAAGATCCACAAGCTTGTTCATGA
The DNA here is from genome assembly GCA_963970005.1 of Durusdinium trenchii. Taxonomy (NCBI): domain Eukaryota; class Dinophyceae; order Suessiales; family Symbiodiniaceae; genus Durusdinium; species Durusdinium trenchii. The sequence continues at coordinate 647,970 of CAXAMN010024729.1, read as the reverse complement.
TAAGCGAATCACGCTTTGGCAATGCAGCATTCCACAGCTCAAGGAATTCATGGCAGGCCTGAAATGTTCCATGGGGCCGTTCAACAAAGCGAAAACCAAGGAGGAAAAGATCCGTGTGGCCCTACAGGAGTGGTTTCAGAAGGAGATGCCTGATATTTCTTCACCTCCTCCTCCACCTCCATCATCAATGGCTGGGCCAAAGACAAAGGCTCAGGCTAAAAAGAAAAGCACAGTTGAGGCAGAAGAGCAAGACATGAAGGCCAAAGCCTGTTGCCCGGGTGAGCTTCTAGAGGAGGAGCCAGAGTTTCTAGCCCGTATCATCATTTTGAAGCAAGAATGGTGGAATATGATTGAAGACGGAAGCAAAACGATGGAGTTGAGAAAGTCTTCCATATGCTGCCAACCAGAAACCTTCTATTTGGGAGTGGGCAACATCATTCTCGGGCGCTCTGTTTGAAGCTCCGGTGCGCATTGAGACCCAGGAGAAGTTCAAAGGCCTAGCATCTGCCCACAAGTGTGATGATGAACCTTACAAATACCCATTCGTGGGCCACCACATTACCCAATTGCAAAAGTTGAAGCCGCTCGAATTTGAGAAGCTGCACGGCTGCATGGGAAGGTCCTTGTACCGTCCCTTGGGATGGACGCCCAATGCCGATCAGCAAGAAGGTGAAAAAGAAGAGAAAGGCACAAAAAAGGCTTCAATCAAAAAGAAGGACTCTAAAAAGGAGCCAGTCAAGGGCCAGCTTGGCATCAAGACTCTTTCTCCGCTGGCTTTGCAAGACCAGATTGTGGAAGTGATTGATGCCGAGAAACACCTATGCCCTTCCAAGGACAGACTTGCAGCCAAAACAGATTTTCTCAACCACAAGTACCGCAAGGTGCAGGTCGATATTTCTGGAGGGCTTTTGGCTCACATGAACAACGAAGCATTCAAAAGGTCACCATCCAGCACAGCGGGCTTTCTTCTTGGTTCATTCCATGATGGGAAATGGTCTGTAGACTACTGCTTCGGGTATTATATAAGTTACGGTATTCCTGTCGTTTTGGTGGGTACACTGCGGACAGCAGTAGTAAGCAGATTGGCTTATGCTCACTGCCCCCCATTCTACAAAATAGCTCCCCCTCTTCCCCCTCTTCCTACATCCTTCTATATCTGCTCCAGCAATTTCCACAACTAGGTCATTGTGTACAGTATGTTCTTGTAGGAATTGTTATCCAACATTGATACTTGGTGCTTTCTCTTCACTACAGCTATCAGTAGTAAGCAGATTGGTAAATGCTTACTGCAGTCCGTTCCACAAATGGTTCCTCATTGCAGGGGCACGGCTTCAAAGGCTATGGTTCCACAGCAATTTCCAAGGCATTCCCCTAACCCCAACGTGCCAACGCACATGCAGCTACGCACTTAGCTAAGGCGCCAACGCTCAAGCAGCTATGCTCTTAGCAAACCCGCAGTCTCTCCTATATAAGCTCCACTAAGGCCACCTAGCACCTTTGCTTCAACGTTCCACCTACCTCACCACCGCAAGCATCCTCTACCTCCCTCGCTGCCATCTCCTTCCTCACCTTCCTGTCCTCATTCATAAGTATATATATACATGCAGTAAAGCACAATCACCGCAAGAATGCATCCAAATTGGACGGGGGAAGTGTGAGAGAGAGAGAGAGAAGGAAAGGGGACAAAGGAACCATGATGTGCCGGCATCGTTTTGGTCGGTGATATTTTTCTGCTTACTACTGTGGTCTCCACATACCCCTCTATATATAAACCTAGGGAAAATGCTCAAATATACCCCCCGGAGGACAGTAGTAAGCAGAAAAATCCCTGCCTACTGGCCGTCCGTGACTATAGTTACATCAGAAGTCTCAACAAAAAAGAAGCTTGATGGCATCTGTGCTTGTTCTTGGGGAAAGTTCAAAAGATGGCTGAGCAAATGCATCAGGAGAACAAATCAAGATTGGTTTAAGTGCCTGGCAATCTACAAAGCTTCAATGCCTATTCATGGAAGTACCAGACATACCAGACAAACTATGGAGGCAGAATCATTGCCACAAAGAGAAGAGCAGAAGAATTGCCAGCAGCACAGGCAGATATTTGTCGAAAGCATGTGATGCTGAAATTCAAAGATGAAGATGCAGAAGCAGTTATGGCAAAAGCTCTTGGGGAGGAAGTGGCTCAGAGAAAGAAGAGGCACTACGGTTCCAGCCCCGCAGGAAATTCTGGGAGAAGCAATGAGGAGAGATGGGGGTGACATGAAGCCAAGTGGAGAGGAGACTCCAAGTAAGAAAAACCGAAAGTTCCCTTTGCAGGGTGAAAAGACACTTGACAAGGCGAAGGCATTCCCATCTACATCATTGCCAGCAGGGCAACCCAAGCCAGTTACTCCTATACTATCTTCACTGAGATCACCACCAGCGCCTTCGAGACCAAGGGAAGCCTTTGAAGTGCTTGAAGAACAAAGTCCTATGAAGAAACTCATGCCATCAGAAGATTCAAGCAAGAAGGCAATGGTAGCAGGAAAAGATCTCTATCATGTAGATGAATAGCCATCCCCAGTTGCAGAAGAAGTTGATGAAGAAGACTGGGAAGAAGGAGGAGATGAGGAAGGAGAAGCAGAAGATGAATTGAATGGACCTGAAAGCTTGTGGCGTGATGGAGAACATGAACCAGAAGAAGATAGAATGGATGAATCGAGTAGCTGATGAAGTTGAAGAGAAAGATTTCAGAAGATGCAGGTGCTAGAGAAACCAGAACCTAGCACAGAAGATATCAGCCTCCTGACTACACGCAATTTGTATGACTGGAGAAAGAAGCCTTATCACCGTGGAGATGGAACAACAGAGAAGATCAAGACTAGTTGCAAGAGAATATGCTTTCGCTGAAGGAAAGAGAGATGCAATTTTCTCACCAGCGACTTCAGGCCATGTGCTGAAGCTTCTACCCACAATATTCTTGCAGAGAGTCAGTGAGGAGGAAGAAGCAAGAGAAGGAGAAGGAGCATTTTCCCAAATACTAGGTTGTCTTGATGTGAAAGACGCATTCTTGCAAGTTCCACAGGATAAATACCTTTGAAAGTCAATCTGAGAGGAGAAGAATTCTTGGTGAAGAGAAATGTACCTGGACAGAGAGTTGGAGCAAAAGCATCGTTTGACTTTTTCACAGGGCACCTCACCGAGGAACTCCATTGCAATTCAGTGCTGAGTGTCCATGCCTAGGACGAAATGAGAAGAGTATCATTTTGATTCATGTGCATGACTTGATTTTCACAGGCTGTTCAAAGTACATCAATGAAATCTTTCTTCCAAAGATTCAAGACAGATTTGACACCAGCGTGCCCCAGATTGAGAGGATTGGTGACCAGTGATGAATTCAACTTCCTGAGGAGAAAGTACAATCTAGAGAAAGATGGACTATGGACCTGGATCCAACCAGGTAACTACATCCAACAGATGCTGAAGGCATATGGAGAGCAAACTTCAACAACTACCATCAGACAATTCAATTCAGATGGAAGAGAAGTCAGAGATCTTGACAGATCAAAAAAATCAGCCTATTCAGAAAGCATTGAGAGGTACCACGTGGCATTCACTGTTAAGGAATTGGGTTCAAGAATGTCAAATCCAACAACTATGTCCTTTCATCACTTGACGAAATGTCCAGGATATTTGAAAAAGACGATGGACTATTGTCTAGTAGTTGAACTTCCACAGGCAGGAGAAGGCTATGTGAAGAAAGGGGAACACTATTGGCGCTCAGGGACATGTTGAGATTCAGATTGGGGCGGAAACAAAAGCCATGGAAAGTCAACATCAGGAGGATTCCATGCATTGAACAGTTGTCCATTGTTCAAAAGCCGCAGGACACAGAAGATCATTAGCTTAGCTTCATTTGGGGCAGAGTTGCATGCAATAGTTTCCTCAGCATCAGTTTCTTGAGTTTGCGTTTGGGACAGCGGACATTACATCTTCACAGATTCTTCAAGCGCGCGTCAACTTGTGAAGAAAAGGAGTTGGAAAAGTAAGACATTTAGATGGAAAGTTGCCGTGGATTCAGAACAGAAAGACTTCAATAGGGCACAGGTACCAACAGACAGCAACATGGCAAGCAACATTGCCAAACCACTTGGAGGCCAGAGAATCAGATTCTGGATGAACGACGTTTTCGGCTATTGGCACAATGAATGGCAAACAAGAGTTGGTGAGCTTGAGGGAAAGGCGTATGAAGAGAAAAAGAACTTTGCAGGAAAGGTCAACAAGATTGCCAAGATGATTGTCAGAATCGTGACTTCTAAGGGCTTGCAGCCAATGGTTACAGAAGCAAGTACATTCATTAGAGAGATTGACCAATGCAAATTGGAAGTGGAAGACTCCAATAGAAGTTGGAGAATCACAATCATCATTGTTTTTGCAGCAATGACCCTTGCAATGTGGAGACTACGGAGATACTTTGACTGGATTGATTCTCAATGGAGGCATTGTAGAAGAGCTAGAAACAGGTTCTATGTCCAGAACCAGCTATGAGATGATTGCAGAGACAAACGCAGGAAACAGCTTAGCCAGAAGGAGCTTGGAAGACATGAGATCAACAAGAGGACAGTATCATGGAAATGCCGTGATGCTGGAACAGCCACCAAGGAGCAGTTCCTACAGATGGACCAGGATCAAAACGGTTCAAGCCAGGACATGCAGAATATGTGAAGAAGGAGGAATATGAAGATGAACAAACGAATCAGCTGTGTGGTCGACCTCAGAGGAAGATCGAAAGTTTGAACCAAAGACACTGGGCACTAGAAGGAAGACGACGAACTCGCACACAAGATCGACTATGAGAGAGTTCGATATCAAATGATGCTAGATGAGATAGAAACGAGAGGAGGCAACCCAGAAGACACAGCAATGGATACCTCAAGGAACCACGTTCCTTAGAGAAAATGGAGTAGAAAAACCCTATGACAGCGGCAGAGTGAGTTAAAAGAGCAAATGACCGCTCACACTACCGAGAAGGAGTGTGAAGAATTTGTAACATAGCTCACCGGTGTGTGAATGTACAGTTTCATGTTATGGTCTCACTGGCCCGCAGCCCTTTGATTGTCCAGAAAAGGTTCAAAGAAAGGGATTCTTTCATCTGCACGCTGGGCCGGGTTTTGAAGGAGCCCATCTTGATGTTCTACCTGGTTCCCACTGGACTTTTTGTTGACAACTGAGTGTAATCACACAGAACTGTCCGCTCCGCTCGGAAAGTGTTGATCACATAGATCTGCCGGTGCGGGGTGTCCGAATCCATCGACTCGAGGGGAGGTCCGGTTTGGTGATTCCAGCTAGGTCGGCAGCTGCTAGGTGTAGGCAAGTGCCAATCAAGCAAAATTGGTGCGGGCATAGTTCAACGCACATGGCACACCTCCATGGTAGCTGCTCCTGGCTCTGACCCTGCAGCATGCTTGTTATTTATATCAATAATATATGGGTGCACTTGTAATTTGGGAATTGTTCATTTTGTTCGGACTTTTGTTCAAAAACATTGGAATAGAGCAGGTTTCTTCTTAGTACCTAGCTAATTACGGCAATTTCGTGTCCTTAGCAGAGACACAGGTGTCGTAGCTGGCCAAATACATTGGAATAGTGCAGGTTTCATATTAATTGCTAGCTGATTAGACTAATTTGGGAGCTGTCGTAGCTGGCAAAATGCAATCGAATAGCGTAGGTGTCAGAAAAATTCCTGTTAGCAGAGAAACAGTAGAGAGAAAGAGAACCGGCACAGGAGGCATATATGATTGGTTAGAAGTTTACGCCCGGGGAGTTCACCTAAAAATATTGATTTCGTGGCAGGCGCGGGTGTCGGAGATGAAGTGCAGATTCGTGGCGCAGGGGGGTTGGGGGGGCAGCGCCCCCCCCCAAGCAGCACATCAGATCCAAAGGTTAGAAAGCAACAAAAGCAAAAAAGCTGCAGAAGCAGAAAAGCAACAAAAGCAGAAAAGCAGCAAAAGCAGAATCCAAAAAACAACAAAAAAAAATGAAACAAAAATAACGCCGCTCCATAATATATACATGATACATGTATGATATATTGTATATGAGTGTGCATTCGCACTGGTAAAGGTGTACACTATATATTATGGAGGGTTTCATGGAGGGCGGTTCAACAACTCTCCCCCGATGATTTGCTGCACAGGTGGCGCGCTGGCTTCGCCAAAAAACTTGTCCCAAAGCTCCTTGGCATCCATTTGAAGCGTTGCTGCGCCGAACACCCCAAGCGACGGGCCGTCAGCACGCGCCCCAGCCACCAGCCCCACTAGCCCCACCAGCCCTAGCAGCCCCACCAGCCCCAGCAGCCCCAGCCTCGAAGTCCAGGCCATCCTCCGTCAAGAAGAGGAAGGCCACCTGCTTCGTGTTGCCTGGCCATGCGGCCGGCACCAAGGGCACCGTGGTCCCTCGCACCACTGCTGTGTCAACCTGCATCTTCTCGGCGATGTAGAGGCGCCTGCGGCAGTCGCTTGTTGGTGCCTCACTCCCTGTGCAGGCCTCGCCCTCGGAGCATGGAGCGCCTGTTTTGCATGACAATGGTCTTTAGCCGAGGTGGAGGGCTTTGGAAGGAATACAAACACCGGTTGGGGAAGTTGGGAGAACGGCTCTGCCTTGGAAGGCAAACATTTTCAGAATTTGGTTGCGCAGTTCACGCGATGACAACTGTAACTGTAGCACGCGCTGCAAACAGACTGCCTCTTCTCTCCGCTTGGTTTCTTTCGGCTGTGTCGCTTCTCCTGCTCCAGAAGCATGACCCAATCTGACCTCATGTGACCTGACTTCCTCGGCTATCCAAAAGAACCTTGACCTGAGAAAGCCGGTCAGAGCGCCACACAGGCCCGTATGGTAATTCCAACTGGCACCACCCAGGCGCCGAGCCCTCTCCAAAAAAATGAAGCGGGCCTTTTCTTAAGCAAGCCAAGGCCTTCAGTAACTCTTGATTTGTGCGCATCATCATGGTATGCCATGTGAATGGACTCTATTCACTCCATTTCACATTGGCACATCTGTAAAAATAAATTGAAGGGCAACTTGGCCCACACCCCCCTCGTCACCCCCTTGTCAGCCCCATTGTCCTCCTCCTGGTACTTTTTTCGGAACATCCTGGCCAGCGGCCCAGTCCCATTCATGCCTTGGGATTGGAAGATTCGAGCATGGGTACAATGAGGAGGGCTGGTGGGACATGAAAATTCAGCAGCCAATGACGTGCTTTCAACAAACATTGACATACTTAGCCCTGACTTCAAAGATCGTTCGAAGAAAGGGCGGGCCTGGCATTGTAGTTTAAATCAGGACAACACTGTTTCTTAGGTAAGCCCCCTTATATTGAGCAATGGCCAATGGCTGCTGGAATCCGAAGGCAGTGCTGAATGATGGATCCGTCAAACACTCTCAAGTTAGAAAAGTGATGCCACGAATGAGCAACACCACTCACAAAAACACTATCCCTCTAGCCTCTTACTCTTCCGCCGAAGGGCTGCCGTTGCGGTCATCGTCACATGTATCGTTCTCGTCAGCGGCCGGGTCTTGAGAGGCCTCAGCCTCCAAGTGTTCCAGTTGCCGGTGCAAATTCTCCAGTCCTCTGGGCCGTTTCCTGGGCATGGGACGGGGGGTGGGGCGTTCTTCATGAGCTCCACCTGGGCACCTAGGACATGTGTAGAATGCTTCACGAATGTCATGGTCAAAAAGTTCTATAGGAGAACAGCCCCACGAGATGTTTTTTCCTGCCCTGCCGGCCTTCGGTTGGACGGCGGGTCGGCTTCGCCGTTGGCGTGCAAAGCTGCCAAGGCAGCTCGCACCTTCTCCTGCCGCAGCCGGACGGCCCAATTGGCGCCGCGCGCCGAAAAACCGTGCTCGCTAATGCCACGTGACTGTGCCAACAGACTGGTTACAAAGGATAAGTATTGACTTTGCACCATCTGACCACCCGAAACACGCTTAATGGAAAACCACTGCACAAAACTGCGAGGGCCTCATCCTCCTGGCTGCCACCACCACAGCACAAAACTGCGAGAGCCAGCTGGAGGAGAAACATGCCTGAAAAATCCATTCGAGCAAGAACAATTCTTGGATCAGACTGCGTTGTGCCTCATGTCGGAAGTGTTCAAGGTTGTCCGTCCCCCTTCCCTACACAATGTTGGTGGTTCTCTTATCCTTTGGCATTGGCAACTTGCATACACGCTCGCTAGATTCGGAAAAATAAGGGTTCGACAGCAGCTCTTTCAACAAACCTAGCCAAGATACCACCATGGCAACGCAAACCCGAACCCATCTGTCATTGAAGTGCCCGATTGTTTCTCAATATTGGGCACCCGGCCACACATGCATGACAATTGTGCTAGTGACTACTGGTGTCTATGTTCCTGATGTCCTGATGCCTTCTCTGTGTCGCACACTGGGTGTGGAAGGTGGAGTGCAAGCATCTACCCGCCCAATGACCATGGCCGCTGCGAGCCAGAAAGCCGACAGATCCCTATATCAACCATGTCGCGCACGCTGCACAGTGGAGTGGGAACTTGGAGTTGAAGAAACTAAAGAAAGGTAAGGTAAGGTATGGCCACCCTGCACGCACATTGGCGGCCTGATGAGGGGGATGTGAAATATTATATATATATATATACACAATGAGAAACAAGCGAACTATGATGCACAAAAACTCACTGTCGTTCAAGCCATCTGTTGGTGCTCCGGGCTGCCACCCTCCATTCTCCCAAGCCTCGGTAGCGACGTACATGGCAAGCTTTTCACCCCACTTGAATCGGGGGCGGCCAGACCTCCTTCATCCCTCAGGATTCCAAGATAATGTTCGGACCACCCACCATTCTGCCGACAAATTCGCAGTGTAGGATGCAAAGCGCCAGCATTTTTTGCACCATGAACGGGCCCAAAAATCAACATGTGCTTGTCGACCACTTCGCCTACGCGCGCGTTCTAAAAGTGCAATATCCCGTGCCAGGGTGCAGACCTTCCGGAACTCAACAACAAAAAGTAACGTTTGCAGTTTTTGCTCATGGATGGTTCGGCGCGCACATAACAAATTAACAACCGACAAAAATGTTTAAACCACGATTCCTCATTGATACTGCCCGGCATTGAAGAATCCAGCGATTGGCGCAAAAGGCTACCGAGCCTTGCTGCATATGATATTGTGCATCGAAAACATGGTTCGTAAAGCTTTTCGCAACCAAAACACGACCCAACCACTTATGGACTTGATTGGGCTCCAAAATTTTGAAATTATACTTATTGGAAACAATACCGACAGTGGTGAGGTTTCAGTTGTGATGGCCACTGTTTTGTCATCATTTCAAGTTCAATCCGACCCCTGCAAGAAACCAAACAAACGAATCTCCAATCATCATCCCTACCAATTAAGGGGGAAACCTCTAAAATTGCAAGTTGCAGTTTTGGGGGGGGCTCGAGCGAGGGATCCAAAATGTAAGCTTACATGTTCGAAAGAGGGCCTCAAAAATCTAAGGTTGCATGTTTTAAAAAACGGCGTCACAAATGTAAGCTTACATGTTGGAGGTCCTCACAGACTGTCAGCATACTTCAAAAACATTCAAGAAAGTGAAGGTGGGTGTTCTTGGGTGGTGATATGTGATGGTTGTTACAAAAATGAATGGAAACCGCCTAAAGGGCGCCATAGAACACATTCCTCATGGTGATTGGAGAACCTCAATTCTGCCAGCTTACATTTACGTTGCTTCCGTGCCAGCACTGCTTAATTTTTTGGGGTGGTGAACAATTGGTGATATGTGGTGGTTGTACAATTGAATGACTACAACTGACAAAAACCAACTGCTTGAAAAAACGTAATGGGGGTCGAAACATGTAAGTTATAGGGAATCACACTTTGATGGCATCCCGCCTCTGATCCAAAATGATGGAAATGGGATACCACTAAGGCCTTACCGGAGACCTATGTTTTGAGCGTGGATGCCATCAATATGTGCTGCGTTCTGACTCTGCAGTTTGAGGATTCCGTCGCCCACATGTGACCAACTCCTTTTCCCGATTACTGAGTTGTTCCTGAACCAGTCAAACTCAGGACATTTTTCCAACCAAATTAAAACAAAATAACAACATCAACATGCAGTACATGGGAACCACACTTTGATGGCACACCACGATCAAAGCCGGAGATCTGGCAACACAACCAAGCCCAGATGCCACCAACCTCTCTGCACACATGTTTGCATGTAACTCCAGCCAGCGGCTGAAGCCTCTCGAAGGACGTTTTTTTTTCCATCATCTCACTAGATGCAATCTATTTGTTCCAGGATCTAGCCTCAAGTGGCGTCTCCCAAGTAGAGATCACAAATTGATTGCATATCAAAGGTGTTTCGTGAGCGCCATCAAAGTGTGATTCCCTATACCACGTTCCAGGCGTTCTGCTACATTAAACCACCCCCACCCCACCCCTCAAAAGTCACCATCCGCACACTGACGCGGACTGAGGATGGTCAGGGGATCCCAGCGATTATAATCTCACGATGGACCTGGTTGTTTTGTTTTGGGAGGTAACATACATTATCTGACCCCCTGAAAACCACGTAGCGGGTGGTAACTTACATTTATACATCCTGCGAAAATGTAACTTGCATTTTTTTACGTCTCCCCCCCATTTTCCTAGGCTAAGGGGGTGAGGACGAATCATCTGTCTGAAATGCACTTCATGCATTCAGTCAGGCCGTTCGATCCTCAGACACGCTCGCTCGCCTCAAGCAAGGTGGGTGGGTTCACCGTTCGGCCGTGGTTGGGAAAAGCGACTTCCGTTCGTCGAGTCGGAACCTCGTGCGTCCGCACTTCTTGCTACCATAGCATTTGCATGGTAGCGGAGCTCTGACCTAACCGGGTCATCTCCAGGCACCTTTTTCACTACAACCTCTCAACACACACCACCACAGCAACAGCACTACACCTCACCACAAACCGCAACAAACTGCTCCATCGGGTCGACAGACCCTGGCACCATTGGGTCGACAGACCCAGGACAACATGTCCACCGCTCAGGCATCCACAAGCCTACAAGCCTGGATACAAACAGCTTGAGGGATAACTTCATTCCCCAGTTCGATGGCCAACCCCAACCATACGTTGAATGGAGAAAGCGCATCAACATCTACTACCTCAAGATGAAGCTCCAGAAACGAACTGGAGAATGCTGCCTCAACCTGATTGGAAGTTTGCAAGGAGCAGCTTGGAAAGTGGTGGAGGACTTCGACTTGAAGAACGTCGAGAAAGAAACCGCCTTTGACACCATCCTTGAGCTCCTGGATAATTAAGGCGTTCGCCTATGACAACAGGGCGCAGGTGCCTCAAGACTTCGAGAACTTTTTCACTCATGGAGTCAGGAAGCCAGGCACTACCATGTTGCAGTTCTGCACCGAGTTCGATGAGTTCCGCAGCCTGCAGGCTCACGGCGTCAAGCTGTTCACAGGTCCTTGGCTGGTTCCTCCTCAAGAAGGCCAACATCACCAAGGAACAGCGCCAGATGGTTCTCACGGGCTGGAGCACAACAAAGTGCAGGAGGCGCTGTACTTGATCCTTGGCAGGATCACACGGCCGCTGTCATCACGGACAAGGGACCGTTGGCCGTGCCTATGTGGTTGATGAGAGTTAAGAGGATGAAGATGTCTTCTATGAAGAAGAGCTTGATGACCACCACGACTACGACCAAGTCCCCATCGAATCCTGGCAACATGATGAGTCAACCTTTGACTTGATGCCGGCTACTTCCAAGCCGATGAACTTGAGGAAGAAGAAGGATTCGTTGCCGCCTCAGCTGAATGGGAGTATGACACTGTCTACGCCACATACCTTGATGCTCGGAGACGTTTTGCAGATCTCAAATTGAGCCGTGGCTATCTCCCCATCGTCGCCTTGCAGGATGACAATGCCCCACAGCCTTCTTCACCACCTCGCTCCCCATCGAAGGGCGGCAAGAAGGGAAGATCAAGCTCCAACACAGTTGGCTATCCACCACGTCCTGGTGGAGAAGCCCCTGATCCTCGTGCTCGATCGACAGCAGCCATTCAATGCCTTCGCTGCGAGGATCTGGTCACATGGCCGCGAACTGTCCGAAACGGTCAAAGACTTCAGGTGGTACTTCATCGCCATCCTCTCCATCGAAACGACAACACGCTGAAGGGATGGCCGCCTCACCGACTCCAATGGATGAGGCCGGACACGAGGGACGACAGAGAGTGGATGCCACTATGATCGATCCTGGAGCCTCAGCCTGCCTCATGGGTACAGGTCCTTTCCACCGTTATGTTGAACATCTCAAAGGCCTCCAGTATGACACCGACAGCATCCAGCTCACTCAGATCCAGCGAGTTTTCCACTTTGGTGGCGACCACAGCGTCACATGTCGTTGGAAAGTGCGAGTTCCTGTGTTTTTCAACCATGCCTACGGCTACATCACCGGCTTCTTGATCCCTGTCGAGACGCCAATGTTGATGGGCCGACCGATTTTGGAAGCCTTGGGACTGACCATCAACTTCCAGAAGAAGCTCATGATGTGGGACAAATCTTCTTGGCAAGAGATCACCATTGGTCGTCACGAAGAATACCTGCTTTCACTGACCTCGGACTTCAGGCCAGAAATGTTCCATCACTCACCGCCTTTTGACCTAGTCCTAGCAGATTCCGCCCTCACCGACACTGAGGAAGCCTATACCGTGGATCTCAAAACTTACATGAATGTTGAGGGGGTCTCTCAGGACAGCGGTCATTCACCAGTGACGGATGGGAGCAGGAAGGTCATCCTGAAAGACTGGAAGCGCATGGACAACTCCCTGAACCATCATGAACGACAACTACAAGCCACATGGTGACAGCTGAGTTGCACTCAGGCCCACGTCCGCGCTTCATCTGGGAGATCTATGCCGGTGCCTCAAGAGTGTCCGAAATCGCTCAATCGCTTGGTTGCAAAGTTGAAGTGTTTGGCTGCGGCTATGAGACCGGTTGGGATTTTGACACTGCACTTCACCGCAAGGCCCTGCTCAACAAACAAACCGAAAAACTTTCCGTGGTGTGACACGCATGTTGGACTTGAACGTGGTCAACCGCCAGCGATTTGAACATGTGGAATCGGAGGAGGAAGGCGAAGGTTTGGAACTGGAAGAGGAGGAGGACACACAGCCACCATTGCAGCGTCGCCGACTGGACGCCCCAACCGGTGCACCACAGGCTGCACACCATCACGACCAGCAGGTGACACGGAAATGATTGAAGACACGGCGGAGTACCCTCCGACCTCACCAGCACACAGCCAGCATCAGCCTCAAGCCGAGCAGGAGCTACAGGCATCACCTCCAGAACGACAACCTCCTGCACCATCGGCAGGAATTCCAGATGCTGACCTACCGGCAGTGCCACCTTCTGCACCTCCAACTCCATCTCAGAATGAACCCACCAAGCCCACCGCCATCCACAGCCGCTGCACGAATCCCAGCACGACCACCAGCACCAACACTTGATCCGGCAACGGCCGCCTAGTACCAAGTACCACAACCAGGTGAAACATTTCAACTCCTGCGCAACAGGCTTGTCATTTGGCAACCGCCGGACACGAAACTTTGTTGCACCAGCTGAACCCAGCACAGCCAGCCCCTGGTCCTGACACCTTGGAACGGTGCAGTTTTGAGTCGGATGATTTGGACAACAGTTTTCTTCCACCTGGCTGGCACATCGAAGACGGCTCAAGACTACTTACTGGGCACTCCGCGCTGGTTGCCTGATCAGGTATCATCTGATCCCAACAAGCACAAAGTTTCGTCCTCAACTCCTTGCCAAGCATGAGTTGCAGCACCGGCCACTTCCTCTTGACCGCTTGGATGATGTTCGCACTACAGTGCAACGTACTGGCAACCAACTTCGCCAGGAGTCCAACTTCATCCAATCCGGCACCTGAACTGGTATGACTCTATGACCATTTCCAGTTGAATGGCGAAACCAGAAGGGAGATGGGCATGACCTCACATGACGTACAACACGCCCATCAACTCGATCGAAAACAAAGAGCCGCAGAAAATCCAAAAGAACAAGAGCGAAATCAGAGAAACTCCTGAGCCTCAGCAGTTGTTTGGGCTGGACTAGCTGGTCTGCTGATGTCTCAACGGCCTTTTTTACAAGGACTACCTCAAGAGAGGAAGCTTTGGGTGAAACTTCCAGCTGACGCCCTAGCACTACTTGCCACAGACTCTGACACCCGGATGTTTTGGCACAAACCAGTATATGGCCAGCTTGACGCCCCAAAGCGATGGTTCCCCGAGGCCAGTTTCCAGGCTTCGCAAACTTGGTTGGAGCCAGCACTTGCTCAACCCTTGCTTGGTTTTGGATGCTGTTTGAGCTCCAGTCGGAGACGCACCAGCACATGGAGACGGAAATCAAAACAATGTTCAACTTCAGAACATGGCAACAAGATGAATCATTTGAGTATTGTGGTGCCGACATGTCCCGTGAGACCGACGGCACTTGGGTGGTCAGCCATGAAAAGTACCAGAAGATCAAGCTGCTGACCATGGAGAAGGGGCCAACACACTCTCCTATCACTATACAGAGCAGTCCAGGCTTGTTGGCAAGCACCTCCTTGTTGAGTGGAGAGATGTCCACTGGCCCTGCAGCTCCCATGTTTGAAGCCAGCCGCCTCTTGAAGTTCGCCAAACTGAACAATGATTCTGTTCTGAAGTACCCTCCACTTGGAGAACTGGCCGGCCTCAGACAGTCCTCCGTGTTTGATGCAGCACCTGGTGTTTTCGACCTCACAAACAAGCTTTTGAGGGCGTTGAAACGCCATACCATGTTATGGAGTGGAAGGAAATCTTTCAAGTTGCCCGTGTTGCCCGCTCACCCCTTGCAGCTGAAGCACAAGCCGCAGGAGCTGCAGCTGACAGTGTGGAGTTCATCGTCAGGTTCTGGAATGAGTTGATGAACCCAAGACTTGATCTCAAGGCCATTCTGGCCATGGACACCTCATCACCGCAGCCGGTTCTCATCACCGACGCAAAAGCGTTGTACGACACCTACCACCGTGACGCCCTCAACCACGGGTCCAATGACAAGCGGACCGCTTTGGAGGTGAAAGTCACTCGACAGCAGGTCGAGAGCTTTGGTGGAAATGGGCCTCCTCGGAACGCCAATTTGGCGATGGACTCACAAAGTTGTCCACCAGGCAATTGCTGGCAGGTCGTTTGAGACATGGAGCGATCAAGTACACTTGGACGGTGGAGAACAAATGGAGCAGTCAACATGAGTTCACAAACACCAAGACACGTAACAAACCACATGACAAGCACCAAACCAACACACAAGTTCCACTACAACCAACAACGGCTGGGACACCATCCACGGACACGAGACTCGAACCCGAGACCCGGCATGAGGGACTCGATGAGTTTGCCGCTCGCGACGCGACCGAAGCAACAGCCCCTCGGACCGGTAGGAACTCGTTTCGTGCCCCGCGCCATGGTGGATTCCTTGCGATGATGTCGCTGCTTTGGATGCCCGCCGCAGCTGCTTCACAGGTCTTGGACGAGACAAACACCACCGAAGGGTGGTGGCCGCTGCTGCGGATTGTGGTCCTCCTGCTGGCCGCTTTCATGCCTGGAGCTTGGGCTGCTCGCCACCGCTGCCTCATGAAGATCCGGAACCTCGAACGATCGGTCGCTGAGGCCCCGAGAAGTCTCTGCCAGAGAGTTGAGAACCGCGCTGGTGATAAAAAGAAGAACTTGACTCCACCAGAGCTCGCCTTTTTTTTCACGAGTACGGACGCCGTGTGGGCATGGTGCCCAGGTCATCATTGAAGGAAGGGAAAAACAGTCAGATGGTGGAGAAAAGGGCAAAGACAACCCAACCAACAAAAACCAACAGCCAACCACAGCCCAAAGGCCGACTCCACCAGAGCTCGCCTTCGAGTTGTTGAAGGGCGACTCGCGTTCTTCGAGGGCGGCTCTACTCCTGGAGCTCCCCTCGATCAGGAGGAGGTCGCTGAGCGACGCTTGGCCATGGAGTCGGAAGCCCGGTCTGCACTGACCGATGCGAAAGCCATCTTGGACAGGGCCATGAGAGAGCTGACAGGACATGTTCGCAACCAGGCCCATGGAGAGCGAGTGTACCACTGGCGCACGACTTGTGCAACAATGAGCATCACGCCACATCGCATACACCCAAACACGAGAAGAACGCTGGCTGATGACATCGGCATGTGCCTGGCCCACCATGGAAAAATTGGTGCGAAGCCCCTACAAGGAATGAGTTTTTTCCTGCCCTGGATGCGGGGTTGGTTTGGTCCTTGGCCCGCCTCAATGTGGGATGCAGGACTATTGCCTGAAGGACAAGGTTGACGTTGAACGGCCTTGTTCGACTTTTGAGTTTTTCCCCTTCTGACTGTGTGAAATGCACTTCATGCATTCAGTCAGGCCGTTCGATCCTCAGACACGCTCGCTCGCCTCAAGCAAGCGTGGGTGGGTTCACCGTTCGGCCGTGGTTGCGAAAAGGTCGACTTCGTGTGCGACTTCCGTTCGTCGAGTCGGAACCTCGTGCGTCGGCACTTCTTGCTACCATAGCATTTGCAATCTGCATTTCCCATTGCGCCCGTGCGAAGATGAGAATGTCGTTTGCCAATTTTAAGCCCACAAGTGCCCGCAAACCATCAGGAAAATCCAAGCCAGCATTGCCAATATGTTGCCTTTTTTTACCCATGGCAAGTTGCAGAGCGCAACTCAACAACCGCGGGCTGAGTGCCCCGATTCAAGACCGCCCCCAGTTCGTGCCAGTAGACTTTTGAAAGTAGCCAAGCTAGATGATCTGAAATACCAGGATTCCAGCTGCTACCGTTTGTCAAAGTTCAAAACCGTTGTCCAAACAGTTTGTCAATCCGGTGTGCCGGTCGGAGCCCATGCTGTTCAGGTGGCTGGGAAGTTTCCAATCGCGATTCGGCGCGGGCCAAAATATGTGAACAAAAACTTTGTAGAACAATCGGACACAGGCAAAAGGGTGAAAGTCCGTTGTTCAAACTGCATGTTTTTTGGGGCAAGCATGGTGAAAACTTTGTTTCTCGCACATCACTTGAAAGTAGCACACAGTGAAACGACCCCCAACGGTACAACCAAAAGTTCGCCCAGAACGTGACCCAAAAACCCCGCTGCGCAGCATGTGCCAAGCTGCCACTTTTTGTTGGGAGAACAGTGGCTCAGCTAGTTGCATCGGCCTCCGTAAACGCATTATTTCGCCTGGAGGTCAAGCAAAACTGTTTTTCATGAGGTGTGCCAAATTGTCGGGCGAAAGTTGTTCCGTCACAACTTTCCCAGGGACGCGCCAATTTTGTAGATGTTTCCACTGTGCAAGTTGACCAAGAAACTGTCAACTGAGTAGCTTTCCATGCACGCAACTCTGCCCTGTGAAAAATTGTGCACGCGAAGACTCAGTTTTGAGTAGTTTTCCTGGTAGAATGATTTCTCATTGGCCTGTGCCCTCAAAGGGCCCGCCGACCGGCGATCAGGCGTGAAATGAAATGAAATGAAATGAAGCCTCAGAGTTTGTCTCTGTGCGATGTTTTGTTTTTGCCTGCGTTGCTGCCACATTTCTCGACAAGCCCCAGGATGGCTGGAATGCGCAACATTTCGACACGACGGTTGATGTTTTGAGGTTGGACGTTTGTGTTCTTTCTTTATCATTCGGCTGAGTTTGGGGTTGCAGGTTTTCACCGAACATGCGGCAACCAGCGCCAAACGGAGTGAGTGTGAAAGCGGGTCATGCCGACATTTGCCAGTGCATTTAGGGGTCCTCCTCTTTGCTGGTTTGCTGGGAGGTGACAATGATATTAGGGACCACGCTTGCAAAAGTAGGTATCTCAGGAATTTCACGGTCCTGCCGTTCAAGTGCTTCACCTTTCTTCCGCGCGCAGAAAATTCAAGCACGGCTGAAGGAAGAAAATGTTTTGGAGCCGCGATGGGGCTTTTGAGGGGAAACCCAGATGTTCAGCGCCGCAAATTGGTGGGGGCTTTGCTGGGGCAAGGCGGAGGGGAGGCCACAGCGCGTTTTTGAGCACAACTCAGCACGCTGCCACCTTTGCAAGCAGAACGCAGATGCTGGCGGCACGCGGGACGGAATACGGCAAGGCCAAAGTGTTGACCCACAAGCGCTAAGAAGTCAACCTCCCCCAAAATGTGAACCCAGTTGCATCACTGATGAGGGGCGACGCGCACAATGAGGACTCCACAACAATGTGCAACAAGTGGCCGGGACAAAAGCGTTCGTTATTGAACTGAACATGCACCTCCATTGGCATTGCCCGCTAAGATCTGCTGCAAACACGCTGGCCAGAACATCACGGAATTATATTTTTGCCAGACACACGCGACAAAAATCCACCGCTGCAAATGAACCACCAATGCTTGCACAGAACCGCGAACAGCGCCCAAAGTCCGTTGAATCTCACGACGCCAAACCTCCAGGCTGCAATGGCTGCAAGCCAGTTCCAAAGTTCACGGCGGGAACGGCCCGATGAAATTGATGCAAACCCAACTCTATTCCAATGTCCCCGCCAAATTTTTTTTTCCACGAGTACGGACGCCATGTGGGCGGTGCGCCCAGGTCATCATGAGAAGGCTGGAGACTCTGCTTATTGGTAGGGGAGAGCAACACAAAACACAAACCAACCCAAAAAAACACCCCAAAAGACAAGCACCAAAACCAATGTAGCAGAGTTTCGCCTGTGCTAAGTGAAACGTGTAAAACAAAAGAGTGACTGACTAACTAAGTGGGCCCGAATTCGCGACAAAAGGAATTTGCTGTATCAGGACTTGTGCTGTTGTCCTTGAAGGCCATTCAAAGGCGGCCTTCTTATGAGGACAAGGGGAAAGATCACCCTTGCCAGATCCGGTTGCAAGCACATCAACCTTGTTCAAGATAATCAAGGCAGCATGTGCGTAGGAATTGCAGCACGAAGGTTAGTGATGATCCGCAGAAGTCATCACGTTGCAATGCTTGGCAGGCCGCGGAAAACAGCATGTCAAAGGCACAACCACTACAAATGGCTGCACGAGCAAAAGAGGCTGTGGCCAATAGAGGTAAAGATGATCGACATCGCATCTAGTCTATCCTCTGGCGTGCGTGGCCCTGGTGAAACAGGTGAAACCTAAGAAAGATCCTAGTATGGTTCTTGCGCCATCTTTGTACAAGATTGGCTGAGTGCTGACTCCCACAGACAAAGAACTGAGGTCCTCACCTGGGCGCCAATCGTCTACAGACCTACCGCCACGCGCCAACTTCCGGCCAAGAGCTGAGGCTCACAGCCAGGTCGGCTCACTAACAGCTAGTGCGAAGACGAAAAAGGCAGCCAGTTGGTATACAGCTTATCTGGACCGCTTTAGCAAGCGTGACCTTCGCGTACTGGCAAGGTGGAAGCCTCATCTGGTGCGTGGACAAGGCAAGGCGTAGCTAAGCCGGACACATAGCCTTGGTCTGGGATCATGTGCAGCCACTGCAGCCATCGCATGGCAGGGCATATGGCAAAGGCATTTTCCTCAGCATAAGTCCCCCGCCGTCGGTGTCGGCCTGGGAGTTTAGTGAGCCTACGAAGTGCTGCGCAATCCAGGATTTTTCCACGAGTGCTGACGCCATGTGGGCGGTGTGCCCAGGTCATCATAGAAGGAAAGGAAACACAGCATATTGATGGGGAAAGAAACACGGACCAACGCCAAAACAAAAGGCAAAAACCAAAACCCAAAACAACAAACCAGCACAAAAACACAACCAACAAATCCCATCAATATCAGTAGTGTTTCCTCTGTACCGATGTGAAACAGGTGAAAAGATGAACTACCAAAATGGCTAAGGGCCTGAATTCGCTACGAACGGCAAAATGCATCTGGACGTGGGCGGCTGTTCGGGACGGCCAATCAAATGTGGCCTCAGTCTGTTGGCAGGGGTATGGTCGCCCTTGTCTTTGTGGTGCCTGGCACTCGGCGTATGTTAGCATCCTGCGATTTGCCATAAGCAAGGTCGGCAGTAACAATGACTCGTGCCCAGTGAGTCATTAGTTGCAAGGCATGGCAAGCCGTGGGAAATTCCCTCTCCGTGGCGCAAACTATCCAATTGAATGCGCCTACGAAAAGCAGAGGCTACTCTCGAGTGTCGCGGTGGAAAGCGTTGCAACGAAAGCAAACTGCAGACGGCGTGCTGATCTCCCTCCCGCGAAGGAGGCACAACACTACCCCAATGGCTCCCACGCATTTGCCAAAGGGGTGACTAATCTTTCAGATAGTGAGCAGAGAGGACACTATCCTACCACGCGCATGGCCCGTGTGAAACAGGTGAAACGGAGACCTACCCTGGCATGGTACTTGTGCCATCTTTGTACAAGACTGGCTGTGGTTCGGCTGCCGCAGACGAGCAACTAAGGTTCTCCCTGGGCGCCTTCCATCAACCGCTCTGCTACCACCCGCCGACCACAAACGAGGAGCTAAGGCTCTCATCCCGGTGGGCTCACAAAATTGCAGGCGATGAAGGATAGATGAAGATCAATTTGCTCAGATGAAGATCAATTTGCTCGTCGAGGGCTGGCTTTCATTCGGGCCACTGGGACCCTTTTAATTGACACAGTATGGCTATGCAGCTATGAGCCCGTGCGCACTGCTTCAATGAAGTCCTCTCTCCAGCCGTCCTTGGCAGTTGGCGGCAGGAATCGAAGCCACGGAGGCTTTTCGAATAGGTCGCATTTGTCGAAGGCATTGATTCGAGCATATGTCCCTCTCCAAGTCGTGCTTTTCCCAGCTTTGCAGAATGTGCGAAGTTGAGTGCAACCAGCAAAAGCACGCCGAGCAATGTATAGCAGAGTTGCAGGGATGCAGACCTCTCTGAGTGCGGCACAGTGGAGGAATGCTTCTTGCTCTATGCGTCTCAATTTGCTGGAGAGGTTAAGCTGCTGCAACTGCGAGCGGTGTGCAGAGGTGGACCCCAGGATTTCCACAATGTCAGTGCGGGACAGGTCAACTATCTGGAGCCGTTGACAGCGCTCACAGGCAGCGGGCCCAACCCACGTGAAATCTGGCGGAAGGGAGAGCGAAACGACGCCGGCTTCCAAGAAGCAACATTCAGGCAAACTTCTCTCTGGGTTAGTGGGGTCATGCTCTGTCCTTTCCAAATTGAGGTGGCGTAAAGCCGCGCATTTCTCAAAGGCTCTAGGCCGGAGTTGCGCTTGCGGGGCTGACTGGTTAGTTGTGTGGTTAGTTGCCCCAATTTGCGTTAGCGAGCGACATGCCTCAAAAGCTTTGATTCCGAACTGCCTGCATCCTGGGGCCACAACGGCTCTTAGTAGGTAACATCTACGAAAAGCTCCATGTTGTAGGCAGACTACTGTGCTCGGCAAGTGTACCACCTGCAGTCGCTAACGGCTCCTCCAGGCAGCCTCCCCTACAACACGAATTCCTGCTTCTACCTGAACGTGCCTGACTTCCGTGTGGAACGAGAAAGCCTGTGGCAGTATTCGATCAGTGGTGCTGGATGGAACTCGAATGGCTTTCGCTCCTCCCTTGAGATGCCCTTTGTGTAGCGCGTCCACAAAACACTGACGGGCAATCACGTTGAAACAGTGACTGTCGCGCAAGGTGTTCCAAATAGGGTCAGCCAGCACTTTATCGGTGCCCTTGTGAACAAATTGCAGCTCGCAGCCAAAGGTGCTGTTATCTCCAAGATAGGGGAGTTGATTTAGCACTGCATTTTCAAACTCATTAAGCCTGTCATATTCTTGCAGGTCG
Organism: Durusdinium trenchii; assembly: GCA_963970005.1. Taxonomy (NCBI): domain Eukaryota; class Dinophyceae; order Suessiales; family Symbiodiniaceae; genus Durusdinium; species Durusdinium trenchii. Next base: position 626,179 of record CAXAMN010024729.1, on the reverse strand, counting down.
ATCGATAGCCGGGTTTCCTTTCCAGCGAAAGTGGTTAGTATGAGATGTATTGTCACTGGCCTTTCTTCGCTCCCTTGCGAGCTGCATAGGGACATGGCGTCTGCACTCATCTCAGGGAGCCGCCTTTAAGTTAATTCTGGACGAGAAGCTAAGGCTCTCATCCAGGTGATTGGCAACTAGCAGGGACCATCGACAAGGACATCTGCATAGTGAGAGAAGTGTTCTTTACGCTAATCTGGACATGTGACCTGTGTCGGGAATCATGTGTAGCCACGGTGGCCACCGCATAGCTGGACAAATAGCAAAAGCATTTTCTTCTGCATAGATTCCTCTCCATTTACGCCGGCCTGGGAGTTTGACCAGTCGTCGGAGTGCTGTACAGTCCAGAAAGGCTCTGCTAGCAATGTAGCGCAATGAGGGAGGGATAGCAAGTTCTGGCAATGCGGCGCAGTTCATGAAGGCCTTTACTCTGAAATTCCAAGAAGATGACAGAGAGAGCTACCCCAAAGCCATACGCGTCCCGGTCAATCCGCGCAAAGAAATTGCCGACAGAGCTTTTTATGCAGCACCGATGCTCCGACATGTAGAAGTTGCTGCAGGCATACAGCATGTAGGTTTTGCAGCCTGGCAGGGTTGCCAACAGTTGCAGATTGTCAAGCTCCCCCCCTCAGTCCTTCGCCTAGAAGATGGAGCTTTCCAAGGATGCTATGTGGTTAGGGAGATTATAGCCCCGGGCTGTGTCCAGTACAGCCGAAGGGTGTTCGCGGAGTGCTGCTCCCTCAGTAAGGTCGGTATCGGCAAAGATGCGGAAGACACCAATGCCCTTGCACCAGGGGCGCAGCTGGGCCGATATGCTTTTGAAAGCTGCCTCACGCTCACATCTATCACTTTTGTAATGGACCAAACCAACAAGTCTAGAGCGCTGCCTGATGGCGTCTTTTGCGGTGCTGGCATTGAGAACCTCTGTCTCCCATGCGACTTTCATAACATCGGCCGGAGGGCCTGTGAAAACTGCAAGCGGCTTGTGGAAGTCAACCTCATGTGTACAGAGGTCACAGCCTTACTCCACTCCACCTTTGCCCAGTGTGTCGCCATGACGGACATTTGGCTGCCGCCACGACTAACGCAAATTGGCAAAGAAGTGTTCCTTAACTGCATAGCACTCCGAGAAGTGGTCATTCCGACCGAGCTCCAAGATATAGGCATTCGGGCCTTTTGTGGGCGCGAGCAATTAAGACGTTTCACACCTCTTGACTGGGGAGAGATCGACCAGACCATACAGGCAGAACACAATGCCTTCCTGATGTGTGACAATTTCGAAAAGCCACTTTGGGTGGAGCTCCTTCCCTCAGAAGGACCAGACTCCGACGCCTTTGACGAGGAGATTCATACGGAATTCCCCTAGCCCCAATACAGTGCGCTAAAGAACCAAGGTGGGTGCCTTAGCACCTGTCCTGGGTAGGTAGCCCCCCTTTGCAGGCATCATATGGCACGAGAACGGTATCCAAAAGCATACCTTCCCCTGGCCTGTTCTTCCAGCACGAAAAGCATACCCTGGATATTGGAAATTGTCAACATTCTTTCCTGGGCAAATCACCGACTCACGGGTCAAGCAGTTGCCAGGATAGGTGCCTTAGCAACAGTCCAGTGTGGTAAATCCGAGCTAAGAAAATTGCCCATCTAGCTCGTGTATCACACAGAGCAAGCAAAACTCCAGCTCCGAACGCACACACCGTGAAGCCATTGGCTCAAACAGCAGCCTGAGGTAGCTACCCACGCATGGAGCCCGCTGGGTCATCAGGAGAAGCTCCCCCCCTGAATGTGAGCCGGTTATGGACTGTCACTTGGTGTTAACAGCCCTTTCGGGCACGATAGTAAATGTCTCTCTTAGCGTTGCTAAGTTTGATCGATTTTTGAGGACCACGTAGTCGACTATCTCGCATCCGTGATTGACCTCAAGGTTTTTGGGTGCACCATTGATTTCTTGCAAGCGGCCACGCAGACCTACCTAGAGAACCCAATCTGGGAAAAGCTGCAGCAGAGTATGGAGTACTGCATTATCTTTCGAGATTGCAGCGAAGTCCTCCACTCACAGCCAAGAAGGGTGTCCCCTCGACAACATTCCGCTGGCTGTCCATGTCCCCATGAACCCAGAGGAAATGGTCCCGGAAGGGGCGTTTGCAGGTGTACCACGTCTACGTCATGTCAGCATTGAGCCAGGTATCAGATTCATTGGCGCAGAGGCTTGGCAATGTTGCCGACAGCTTCGAATCGTCAGAATGCCGGCAACAGTCGTTGGGATTGCTGACAATGCGTTTCGAGGTTGCCAACTACTTAACAGTGTCACTGCACCCGGCTGCCGGGAGTTCGGGTATAAAGCCTTTGCGGAATGCAGTTCCTTGCAATGGGTGTATGCTGCTGAAGGAGTTGCCAATCAGTTTAGTTGCACCACCAAGTTTGGGCACTACCTCTTTCGAGACTGTATAAACCTTGCTGAATTTACCCTGCGAGAGGTTCTCCCCCCAGGCAGGCTACCACCACAAACCACTGCCAGCGAGCTGGCGCAAGGCTGCCTTAGCTCTACGGGGATAACCACACTTACACTCACGCAGGATTCCTCAGTATTAGGGGCTCATGCCTGTGACAATTGCCACTTACTAAAGAAAGTTGACCTCTCCAATACAAAGATAGAAGAAATCCAAGAATTTACTTTTGTGCACTGCACTAGCCTTAGAGAGGTCAATCTACCGCCCACTCTCCACACCATTAGAGTCAAAGCTTTTATGAACTGTGCGGCCCTGCCCGAACTTGCCATACCACCTTCGCTAAGGTACATAGCAAGCAGAGCCTTTTTGGACTGCACTGCGCTCCGGAGAATAGTCAAGTTACCCGGCCGGCGCAAATGGCGAGGAATCTACGCGGAAGAAAACGCTTTCGCCATTTGCCCAGGAATGCGATGGCCGCCCTGGTTGCACATGATCCCGGACACGGGATATGTATCTGGCCTCGCCTGAAGTAATCCTTTCCTGCCTAAGCCAAAGTCCCATAGTAGGCAGTTAGAGCTCGCATCCGCAGGATTTTTACTTGGGATCTACCAGTGCAGATCAGAAGCAGACCGTGCGTGTAGAACTGGCCTTCGCCCAGGACACACCCTGCTCAGTTCGCATCAT
>CAXAMN010024729.1:556494-609921 GCA_963970005.1 Durusdinium trenchii | reverse complement strand
ACTTAGACCTCCGAGAGGCACAGGGCCTCTGTAAATTCGACCCTTCGCACGCCAAGGCGTCCATCCAAGAGGCGCAAGGCCTCTGTAAATTCGACCCTTCGCGCGCCAAGGCGTCAAGAAGCGCCTACTTCGACCTACCCATGTTGACCTCTAAGAGGCGCAGGGCCTCTGTAAATTCGACTCTTCGCACGCCATGGCACCAAGAAGCGCCAACTTCAACCTACCTACTGGACCTCCGAGAGGCGCAGGGCCTCTGAAACTTCACCAGCCAACTAGAAGCACAGTTGCCGTCCCATAGGCTGTCGTTTTTGTTTATTGGGGAATGAAGGATGTCAGTGAAATGCTTGGCCTGCCCAAGGCGGCCAGCCACAGGGTATGATCTGCATGACTCTGTCCTTTGCGCGTGCTGTCCTTATAAGCTATTCCTGTCTGCTAGAGGGGGAGCTGCAGGAAAACAGGACAACCCATGCCGTGCCACCTAAGTTTTGTCTTGCAAAGCCCTTTCCTTCAGAGACCTCGAGTCCTAGAGAGCCTAAAGCTGACTGTTGTAGAGTATGATTGGCAAGGCTCCCTTCTTTAAGGATGCAGTGCTCAAGTTGTTCCTGTTTGTTGGTAGGGAGGCTTCAGGAAAACTAAACCACCAATACTGTGACTCAACTTTATTATTTCTCTATTCATTTGTCTTGCAAGCTGCAGGCGCAAATTTCGTCTATTGCCGGTCACATGCAGCCGCGAAGTTTGGTCGTGGCAATGTATATTCATCGGCTAATAGCCTTAAGTCCTTTCGTTCATCGCCTTGTGCCTTGGAGATTATCCTAAGTGTTGTCTCGAGTGTCGTTTTGCCGTTTTTGTCTACAGTCCGCAGTTTGCCCTTTCAAAGAGGTGACCTCAGTCACTGTCCACAGTACGCCTGGCCATTCCTGTCTACTGGTGGGGGGGCAGCAGGAAAACTGGACAACTCATGCCGTTAAGCTGAAGCTGTGTCTTGCAAAGACCAAGGCCTTTCCTTCAGAGATCTTGAGTCTTAGCGAACCTAAAGCAGACTGTTGAAGGGTATGATTTGCAAGACTCCCTTCTTCGGGTATGCAGTACTCATGTTTTACCTGTTGGTTTGCAGGGAGGCTGCAAGAAATCTACGCCACCAACACTGTGACTCACCGGTTGTTGTCTTGTAAGCTACGGGCGTAATTTGTCGTCTCCTGCTAAACTAATGCAGCCGCGAACTTGGGTTGTAGACACGTACATTTATCAGCCATCCAGAAGCACAGATTTGCCGTCCCATCATTCTAAGTGCATTCGTGTTTGTTTCAGTAAGGATGAAGGGTATCAACCAAAAGGCTTTCGTCTTTGTCTATCAGGGAATGAAGGACATGCCGTGACACTTGAGTTTTGTCTTGCAGAGGCCTCTCCTTTAGAGACCTAGAGTCCCAGTGACCTAAAGCAGACTGTTGCAGAGCATGATTGGCAAGGCTCCCTTCTTTGAGTATGCAGTACTCAAGTTGTTCAGAAGTATAGGCTTGCCGTCCTATCAACCTAAACGAATTGGTAAATATAAAGAGTGTGTTGCTCCAATTGAGCAGACAAACAGGAGGAGCATTTCTCAGTTTCAGCCCAATGAACTGCACGCTCTACGCATCGTTTAACTCCAGGAGGTGTAAGTAATGCAAGGTTTAGGAAGAGAACCATGGCATGCTTCACGCTTCCTGTGTTCATACCAGGATCTGGTGGCCAACTTCCAATGTCTAAATCCCTTATGTCGAAGCCCTTGAGGCCACTCATTCCTGATAGATTGGCTTCAGCAGTGGAGGGGAAAAGTATCGATGAGACTGCGAGTAATAGAACAGACTCAGGGTTAACGTATTGAAGTAGATGATTTTGGCATGGATGCTAAGGTTAGCTCTACAATTTCGCATGCTGTCTCCATCGGAGCACGTGCGTTTGTTGTCGTACCTCTTATGATCTACGCGTTTATTCATTCCAGGAGGTGTAAACAATGCATGGAGTAGGGAGGGCCCTGTCATGCTTAGCGCTTCCTGTGTTCATACCAGGATCTTGTGGCCAACTTCCAATGTCGAGAAGGACGTGATCGGGGAATCACTGATGCCTCCATTGGTGGCCATGACTTTCAATAAATTGCCTGCCAACAGTGTCTAAACCTTTCGCTGCAAGTGAGCTAGGTGAGAACCTCAGTTTCGTCTGGGGGAGTCTGCACTCAGCCAATCTTGGCGCAAAGTACCATGCTAGGGAATATTTCGGTTTCACCTGTTTCACCAGGTCCATGCAGGTCTGTAGGTTGCCTGCAGCCACGTTTGTTTGCAATGTCCACCACCTCCGTGCCCTTGACCGGCCACAGTCGCCTTTGCTAGTGCACGGACATGGCCTGAGCTCATCAGAGCCATATCGTAAATGTCAAGTAGCAAGTGCGCCACACCAAAGCAATCCGACTGCCCTCTCCAAAGGAGTGAAGTGTTAGCCAGGTGTCGTCACTGCTCAGAGACCAACATGCCCACATTTGTACAACAGGCTGCACGCAGCTGCAACAACTCTGCCTTTCCCGCAATTTGAGGATCATAGAGCAAGAAGCCTTTCCTAAGTGTACCTCGCTACAGGAGGTCTCCATCCCACCATCCCTGCTTTATATTGCGCGACGTGCTTTTGCAGGTTGCACGCAACTTCGAGCAGTACGCAAACAAGGGAAAAGCAAAACATGGCGAGGGACATATGCCCGACCCAACGCCTTTGACAAATGTGAGCAATTGACAAAGGTGGGTAACTCGACTAGTCCAAACAGCACCGAGTTTTGCCGGCCGATGCCAGTGTTCTATGGAGAGATGACTCTCCAGAACCTGCTCCAAAGACCATCGATGCTTTCGCAGCGGGAATTGTGGATAAGCACGCCGCCAGTAAGCTACGGCAAATGAAAAGCGCAAACACTAAGTAGGATCGCCAACCTCTTTTCGCCATTCGCAATACAGTGAGCCAATCGGAGTGAGAGCCTTAGCTTCTCGTTCCCAACAGGCGGGTGGTAGCGAATGGCAATGGAGGATGCCCAGGGGAACCTTAGTTCCCTCTGTTGATGTCCGACATTTCCAATTTTGTATAAAGAGGTACAGATACCATGCTAGGATAGGTCCTGTTTCACCTGTTTCACACGGGCCTTGCAGGCAACAGAACAATTTTTGCAATGACGCAGCATTTCACGAAGATAGGGGACACCCCGATTTGGCACCTCTGTGTGCCGAAGGGTGCCGAGATGACCTCCCTCAGGGGGGGTGTGCCTTTCGCACCCTTACCTGCAGGCTTTCGTTGTTTGCTATGGCCGCCACTGCCTGAACACCACCAACTACTATGCCTCTTGACTTGAAAGTGCAACCAGTTGAATGGGTTGTGCTCAAGAAAGGACTTTTCCACGGCATGGTCTGCATAGCAACCGCTGATCCCTTTAGGCAAGGATCAGACCTGCATTAGAGAATACCAATGCCCGGAACTTGCATTGTGACCATGTTTCTGCCACTCTGTACAGTGGCCGCTGGTCACTGGTAAGAGGGATGTGAAGTCCTTTTGACGACTTCTTTGCGATTTTGCTAGAGCACGAACCCTCGCTGCCAAGCTCTCCGTTCGAGAATTCAGGCCCATCGACAGTCAGTAGTCATCGTTTCACCTGTTTCACCTCAGCACAGAGGAAAGACTACAGGATGGTGGAGACTTGGCCTTTGGGCTGTGGTTGGTGGTTGGTTTTTTTGGTTTTGTTGGGTTGTCTTTGTTCCTTTCTCCACCATCTGACTGTTTTCCCTTCCTTCAATGATGACCTGGGCACCATGCCCACACGGCGTCCGTACTCGTGGAAAAAAAACCTGGGGAGGGACTCTCGTGCAGGGCAAATTCGGCAAGGTTGATACAGCCTCTGAACAGATAATGCCCAAACTTGGTGCAGCTGCTGAACCGATTGCCGATATCTTCAGTGGTTTTGACCCACTGCAGTGAGCAGCACTCATCAAAGGCTTTAAAGCCAAACTCTTGGCAACCAAGGAGCAGTGACACTATCAAGCAGTTTGCAGCTTAGCGTTGTCAGAGATGCTAACAACTGTGGACGGCAGCTTGACAATTCGGAGCTGACGGCATGAGTGCCACGCTTCTGGGCCAATAAGGCGAACACCTGACTCTACGCTAGCATGACGCAGGCGCGGCACTCCTGCGAAAGTCCCTTCTGGGACAGCGCTTTCTGGGTTTGAAGGGACATGGACAGCATAGCGGAACTTTGTCAATGGGAGCCCTTCTAAAAGTTCCTGCGAGGGCAGGAATTCACTGCAATCCTTGAAAATGATGCAGTATTCCCTACTCTGTTGCAGTCTGTCTTTTGGGGTTCTCCAAATAGGTCTGTGTGGCCAAGTGCAAAAATTCGATCGAGCATCCAAACACTTTGAGGTTAGTCACAGAAATGATAATCCATAAACATGATCCTCCAAGTCCGCAAAACGGTCGAATTTGGCAATGCTGAGAGAGACATTGAGCGTCACTCCCGACAGAGCAGTTAGCACCAAGCAACACTCTCCGCGGGGGCGCTGGCTCCAGAAGATTCGGCAGGCTCATGGAGGGTGTCATTGCAGCCAACTGTGTGTGGTTAAGTTGATTTTACTTTGCGGTCATGGAAATTCTGCATGAAGCTCTTCATCAAATGCGTCCGAATCCGGATTCCTGGAGATCGGTCGGAATGACCACTTCCTGGAGCGCTATGCAGCTGAGGAAAGCTTCCTTACCGATAGCGAAGGTGGATGTGAGGAGGACTGTGATATCTGGCTCATAAGGTTGACGTCCACCAGTCACTTGCAGTTTTCACAAGCCCGTGGGCCCATGTTGTGAAAGTCGCTTGGGAGGCAGATTGTTTCCAGAGCCGACCCGCAGAATGCTCCCTCTGGCAGTGCTTGCCTTGTTGGTTTGGTCCATCACAAAGGTGATGGACGTAAGCGTGAGGCAGCTCTCGAAAGCACATCGGCCCAGCTGCTCCCATGTGAAAACACAGTAGCAACGCGCCCTTTTCGGTCCCGCTCCTTGAGCCAAAGTTACAGTCATTTATAGACTGTCTTCAAATGTCCTCTTAGCTTCTTAGAAGCACATCCACTCTTCTTGAAAGAGTACATGACTGTACCTAGTCATCTCCAAACTACACAAACTGCAAGGAAACTACATCAAACAGTCTCTAAAGACATCGTGCTCTACCAAAAGGTTCTCTAAGCAGTTCCTAGCCACAAGTTGCCACTTCAAACATCCTCCTGCTAAGGTGGTCAAAGGTCAAACACAAAAAGGGCACAGACCTCCACTCAGCTCCAACCCCAAGCACTCCAAAAACGAAAATTCCCTAAAGAAGCAAGCACTAGGTGAGCCATACGCTGTACACGTGCGCTGTACGCTACTTTTCACACCCCTTCTTGGGTCGCCTAGGGCTACCTGCCTTCTTCTCCTGTCTTCTTCTCTTCTTCTATTCGTTTTGTTGGAGCAACTAAGGATCAGACATCAACTAAGATCCAAACTTCTGCCCTCAAAGGTGATCTCAATGACATCAATCCAGAGTTGAACTCGAGCTCAAACCAAGCAAAACTCCAGATCCATCAAAGAATCAACTTCGACCTTCAACCAACACGCATTCAACCAAGGACAAACGTGCAAGAAGGATCTCTCAGAGGTGGGTCATGGAATCTCATGGGTTGATTCCTTATTTCATTGACCCTTTTCAACCTCATCATCGAGATCCTCAAAAGCACAAGGCTTTCAAGGACAACTTACCTGTCAGCTCAGGAAGCAAAAGGTGATCTAGAGTTACCATGCCGTGCAAACCTCTGACCTCAAGACCTGACAAGTTCACAAAGTTGACATCAACTGCACAAGATGAAAACTACCAAGGCTACCTAGACACGAACTTGCAATGAACATAGTTGCAAACAAGCACAAGTGAACTCGCAAGAAAACTCGCTGGAAGCTAAACCTGCGATGAACGAAGCTCCAAGCAACTGCACAAGACATCACAAGAAACTCTTTCTAGAGGTTACCTGGTCATGAAATGGGTTCCAAACAGCCTGAATCAAGTGAACTCGTCTTGCCACGGCAAACTCAAACTCAAAATCACAAACCCTTTGCCACGCTGCACGTGTCTAATTCTGCCTGCCTATCTGATCTTCCTTTTTCTTGCTTCCTCTTGCTTTCTCTTGCTTCCTCTTGCTTTCTCAAGACAAGACAAAATCTTCAAACATGAACTCCCCAATCAACAAGCAAGCAAGACATGAACAAAATGGCCTCCAAATCGTATCTCCATAAGTTCAACCTGACATCACACGTTCAAGCATGCCTCAAGCCAAGGTCAAGCCAAGTTCAAGCATGGTAGCACATGATGTTCTGAAAACACAAGGAAACACTAACCAAGGTGATCTTCTTTTTCTTTTTCGTGGTGCAAGCTGCTGGGCCGCAAAAAATGGCCTTCTAAAAATCATGCCATTTCTCTGATGGCAGTTCTCCATTCAAGCCACTACAAGTTGGGATCCGGCTGCCATCCTTTTGGGATCGTCATCGTAGATCCATCAGCCAGCTTCACCTTCTTAAACCCGGGCGCTGGATCATCCATTGGAGTAGACGGAGTCCCTCCTGGATGTCGCTCTGGTACTGGCGGTGGCTGGGGCAAATTGGTACCAGCAAGCTTGCCCCCTCCAAGTGCTGGATTCTGGAATGCTGCCGGAATCACACTGGCACCTGGTGACACACCTGGACTGCCCATCGACACTGGCGGTACAGGCGCGGGTGGTGGAATCGGAAGATTCGGAGCTTGTTGCTGAGCCTGTTGCTGTGCCAGATTCTGAGTAGCATGCCGAAGGGACATCCGTTGCCCCTCAACCAATTCCTTGAGCAACTGGTTCCCCTCTTTGACATTTTCATTGAGTGCGATCATGCCTTCGTAGGTTCGCTGCGAATGATCCACTCCTTTGGCAAGATGTGCACTACACTCTGACAGAACCTTGGCAATGCTCATAATCAGCTCCTTCAAACTGGCGTTCACCAGTTTTGCTCCCGATCCGCTCAACTGCCAAGCGCAGTTATCAAGCTGCTTTTGAATTGCCTTGACCTCCTTTAGGAGCGGAGGCCCTTGATCTCCATTTACCTTAATGTGAGCAGCGAGACCAAGGATGGCGTCGGACATGCGAAGCAGACTGTTCTGCTGGTTGTCCAACTTCGGACAGACCGACCCGCTCGATTCGGCCATGCTCGATGCAGCACTCTGTACCTTCTCGATCACTCCTGAAAGCTGACCGAACTTGTTGGTTGCCCATACAAGGCAGTCAAGGAGGGATTCCACCGTAACCTCCTTGGCCGGGGTCGGAAACGGGTTGCTTAAGGAGCTCAAACCCTCCGACCGGTCCACTGCCATGTTCTCAAGGGCAGTCAACTTCTCGAAGTACGACCAAGCCATCATCGATGATCCAGCTCGCAAATGAAAGAGCCGACCTTCCAAGTCGGGTAGCTCAGCACGCAACTCTTCAAGACTTTTTCCCGAAAAAGCCACAAAGCCCTCCTGGAGAGGTGTCGTCGGGAAAATGTCTCTTGCCGGGTTGTCATCATTCTCTCGGCTGGCAAGCTCAATGGTCAAACGTTTGAGATAGTAGATCATCTTCTCAACATTTGTTGCGGTAGTGTGCCATCGCGAGGCTTCACAGCGCAAATCGTTGAGTGCACTGACCTCCAACAAAGACGCCGAAACCTCTCCTTGGAGTTGGCAGTCAGCAAGCTCAGACAAGCTGACGGTCATCAAATCGCGCCCCGGAAACAGCACGATCGAATCGCGCTCCCCGGCAGGGCGGGCACTGGTCGCGGCGGTCACATCAGCAGCGGCGGACATGTCTCTCAACGAGTGTCGGGATGCAAAAGAAAAGCGTCACACAGGCGATGGTTCGCGGAAGCAGCTTGAGACAAAGCAACATGGTTTCCTCACACTTGCAAAACTCACAAAACAAGTTCAAACCACAAACCAAGCTTTCGAGATGACTAGTTACAAAAACATCAACCTCCCAAGAATCTTCCAAGCTCAAAAAAAATGCAAACCGGCAAACAAGGCAAACAAAACACATCTGTTCCACAATTTTTCACAGCCAAATTCAACTCAAGCTACTATCGCTCTAGTCGTCTCCAACTGCAAACATGGAAAACTCAAGAAAACAACAAACAGAAACATGCTCAACAAGCAAATCAAGCTCAAGCAACTATTGCCTTAGCCCTACTCACCTGTCAACATGTCAACAACTCAAAAGCTTGCACAGTCACTGCTCATGGGTCATGACTCCTTATTACCGCAACTGCAAGCAAAACTTTCAAGTTCTCTCAGTCTCCTGGCCTCGTTCCAATTTCCACCGTGGAAGAATTCCTGTCCTTGAAAGAAAAACGGCTGCGGGCATCTGTCAGTTCACCTTAGACATAGGCAAGTACAAGTGCAAGTAGAAAAACAGTACGTCGTCTCGATTTCCTTAGGAAAGAGGTAGCTATCCGGAAAGTCGGTCAAGCAAAACTGGATTCCCAAGGCTCCTGCTGTCCAAAACCATCTTCACCCAAAAACAGCATTTCACACACAAGAAACTTGAAAACAAATGCACAAGACAGCTTTGAGCAATTTCACAGTGAATGCTTCCAATCCAGATTCCAAAAAGCAAAACGCACATGCATTCAATTCTGCAAAACTCAAAACACTGCACCAAAGAACAGAAGGCTCCTAAATCAACAAGAAACAGTCCTCCTACACCTCCGAACCTAGTCGGACCTCAACGACTGCTCTCGGACACGTCCTTCCACTAAAGTTCTGTCCACATGACAAAGGTTCCAAATCTCCGTGCTAACAAGACAAAGCAAAACGAAACTCCTCCGAACGAGTTCGGACACAAACGAACAACAACGGAAACACGCAAAACAGATTCAGAAACTCTCCCAAGTTCAAGTGCATCTCGAAAAACTGTTCCGGAAAAAGCACATTCGACAAAGTTCAAACTTCAGCAGGCACAATGCCCAAAGCTTCCGTCACCTTCCGATCCCCAACGGACGAAAAATGCAAGAAACACGCACGATGAGCATACTCCCCTTCTCGAACTGAACGTTCACCGATCGGAAGTTCGTCGTCATCGGCGTCTCGAGACAAGCCCCTCAACAATGCTGCCTTATCTTCATCCAAACCAGGTACAAGTCCTACAGCATTACAGAGGTGCAGCCACATCTCAATGAGCTTGCAACTCTTCGTGAGACCGTCGGACGGGTTGGAAACACCTTCCCAATGTTCCAAGGTCAAGCGGCGCCTTCGATGGAGGTATTTGACGTAGTGTGCACGAAGTTCCATGTGCTTTACACGTCGGAGCAAACCTTCCATGGTCGATATGGAAATCGCCGCTTTCCCATCGTTGTACAAGTGAAGTTTCATGCTGCCAGCGGTCTTGGCTGGCATGCCTATCTCGTCAAGAGGAATCCCATCACGAGCTGTCTCGATCAGCATCCCCAGGGCCACAAGTTCTTTGCTAGCCTCCGTGATGGCGATCGCTTCTGCTTCTGCAGACGACAACGCAGGAACCTCTTGTCTCCTACTGAAACACTTCAGGCAACATCCACGCCAAGAAATGACAGCACCAGAAACGCTGGTCACATTCCATGAAGCGTCACAAAAACCTACAACTACCCCTTCTTCAGTCAAAACGGGTGGTGAACTAGCAGGCATCTGCTGCACAAAATGCAAATGACCCTTCAACCAACGAAGAAAGCTACGAAGACAAATCTCGGCCGGAACATGGGGCTTCGACTGAAATCGACTCAAAAACCCAACAGGAAAAGCAAGGTCTGCCCTGGAGAGTGCTGCCCACGCAAGTTGTCCGAGGACCCTACGGTAGCGCTGGGCTTCCGTGGCGGACAGTTCAGGAGTCCCGAACTTTTTCTCTGCGTCTTTTAGCAGCTCCTCCAGCTTGGGCATGGCTGAACCGGTGGATTCTTTGAGCTTCTCTTCCCATGAAACAAAGATGCCTTCCATGTAGCTCCTGGACACTCCAAAATACAGACATTCCTCTCCATCATGGCGTCTGTATATTGTGCGGCCTAAGAATTCCAGGAGTCCTCTCTGCCCGGACGGAATACTTCCCGTGCGTTTGATCTTCCAGATCTTCTGAAGTGCACGCAAGAAGTTCTCACCTCCTTCAACGTCATTACTGGCTATAAGCAAGTCGTCAACGTAAACTAGGACCAACAAAAACTGGGTGTCAGTCTTCACTCTGAACAACGTTGATTCAAAGGTCTCGTCTCCGCCCAAGTCACGGATCGTTCTCTGGAGCTCTAAGAACCACAACAATGGAGCCCTTCTCAAGCCATTCATGGCCTTCTTCAGCCACAAAATGACTCGTTGGCCCTTCACAGTGATATTCGGGGGAAGCAAAACCAGATCACAAGCGTCGGCTTCAACAGGCGCGTACATGAATGCTGTCGACACGTCAGCTGTAAGAAGGCTCATGCTTTCCACCACTGAGAAGGCAAGGACCACTCGCAGTGAATCTAAACTACTTGTAGGGGCATAGATGCCAGACCGAAACGCGCTTTCAGCACCAGAGGCGTAATCGCGAACGACCAACCGGGCGCGACAAAGGACAGCAGTCTTTTGGGTAAAGACCCACCTCGCTGTGAGGATTTGAGCTTCATGCTCAACTGCAATGGTGCGACCCTTCTTCTCAGGATAGGTGTCACCAACTTCCAATGTCTCCAGTTGCACCATTTCTGTGCGAATGCCTTCAACCACCTGGTCATGCGCTATGGGGTGCCCTGTCAATTCATCACACACTCCCTCAGCGATCTGTACATCTATTTGGTTTCCCCCAAACTGAACTGAGATGGAAGAACCTTGACCTTCTGCCTCGACATCACCTCCTACCTCATCACACCTAGAGGCACCTGCCAAGAACTCATTTACTGCTTCGTTCTGGGCATGTTGGATGACTCGATCCAAGACAACATCAAGGTCCATAGGTTCTCCAGCTCCTTCTGGAGCTAAGCTCCCATCTGGCAAAGGAATTTCAACTTCCATGTCTCCATCCCCTTCTTCACCTGCAACCTCCCCACCTGCACCTGCACCACCTGAGTCCTCAAGTGGCCTCTTCACTGACCTCTCCGGATCATGAACTGGTGGCGGAGGAAGCGCTTGTTCGCCACTTCTGGGATCAACATATGCACCCGCAAGCAGAGGAAACAAGACGTTCACATCATACCATGGTGATTGGTCCCTAACTCTGAAATTGTGACCCTTGATCACTTCCCTCACTCCAGTGGAGTCAACAGAAACCGGGTAAACCAAACAACCACCACCTGTGCTGTACCTGGCCCCCAAATAAGCACCAAGCACCATCCTCTGACCTTGCCACTTCTGTGCATGAACTGGCTTCACAAAACCCATGATCCCAAAAGGAAAAGTTCGTGGTATCTGACCTCCTCTCTTCTCTCTCAGAGACTCCAAAGGAGTGCCACCCCACTTGCGCTCACAGAAACCATTGAAAGTCCTGTAGGTGTACCCAACCAGATACCCCATCAAAGGTGATTCCAAAGCCAACCTCATGCCTAAATGAGCTTCCAAAGCCAACCAATTGGTGAACAAACCCTCTTTCATGATCCCCACAGCACGTTCTACACCCTTGGCCTGTGGACGATTCTCTGAAATGTTCCTCCAATGGAAGCCTCGACGGTTGGACTCTCTCAGAGACCTCTGCATCAGGTTCAGCAGGTAGGCTTCGTTGTCAGTGGCCACTTCCAAAGACAAACCTCCAACACCGATCTCATTCAAAACAGAGACAGTGGACTTCACGTCCTTCTCCCGGTCACCACCTAAAACCACCATACCGATCATGCCAGTCTGAATCATGAGCAAAACCAACACCTTCCAGTGCCTTCCTCCTACAAACATGATGTCAGCTGCAAGATCACATGCGCTAGATTCCTGGTCCTTTCGTCTCCTCGCGGGCGTCCGACCTCTTGCCTGAACACACGCATCACACCCTCGATCATACGGCCAATGTCCTCGACATTCGTGCTCGTACAACAAACTGCCTTCCAGTTCGGGTGATGGATCTTCCAGATCCGACGAATGTGGACCCTCAGGATCATAATGGGGCAACTCCCCGGGTGGTTCGTCAACCTCGGAACCTGCCTCAACCATCGGACCTTCGGCCTCCGCCTCTGGACCAACCTGATCGGGAATGGAAGGAGTGTATTCCTCCATGTCATCACTCTCAACATCAACGGTTTTCGGCAACCCACGGAACATCCGGACACGCTCGGACTCCTCCGAAACCCCCGGAAACCCTTCTTGGTTCCTCCAAAACGCAAGCAAGGAAGCAAAATCCGTCTCAGATCCCTCAAAAACCTCCGAAAAAGCCTCCGAATCTCCGTCCGGACCCTCGGAAAAGAAGTCAAAATCCAAAAACTGGCTTTCACAGCTCACAAAAGACGAGTTCGACTCAACCTCCCAGGTGTCAAACTCAGAAGTGAAAGAGGCAAAATCTTCCTGATCATCCTCCTTCCCCTTCTCAAACGTATTGGGCTCATCTTCACAAGACAAAGTTGGAAAAGAAACACGCTCATCACCACAAAAACGAAACATACGACACACATACGAAAAAGACTGCAATGAACCAGGCTGAGTGCACATCACTTCTCGACCCTTAGTTCTGGACTTTCCTGCCTTAGAAACTGGTCGTGCCTGCTCTGCCAGTGCTTCGTTTGTCGTTTCACCATCGTTTCTGTACTGAGTATGTGGTGTGGCTGTGCTTTCAGTGCTTCGTGCTTCTGTGGTCTTGGTCTCTCTGATCTCTCCTTCTGTGTTCGATGGGGGGCCTTTCACCTCATCAACCTCCATGGGGGCTGGACCTTTGGTCGCTTTGCCACTGCGTCTGTTCTGACCTGATTTGGGAATCAAATCAACCTTCAACCACCAAGCACACTCACAGATCCTCAGTGGAAAAGTGGTCCCCTGACCATTCTCCAAGATGCTTTCGCGGGCTCCTCCTAACTTGGTCCACCAACCAGTCTCAGAAAGAGCATAACAGCTAAAGACATTCAGCTTGATGCGCGCCACCACTACTCGCTGCATGACTACAGGGATCTTACCTACCTTGAACTCTAGGTCTACCATCCCTGCAGTGGGAAGAATATGATCCCCTGCACCTCTCAGGATTGGAGCTGAGCCTGGGTACCAATGCTTCACCTTGTAAAGCTTCAACCACTCCTCAGCAACAATGTGGCAAGTGGCACCTGAGTCTACAAGCCAATGGGTCTTGAGATCCTTTCCCAAGCCCTGAGTACTCAACAAGTACTCAAGAGGATGGGTGACGCTGTGCACTACAGGCTCGCTTGTGGAGGCTCCTACCCCTTCAGTACTCTCAGTACTCCTCGCAAGAACCATCATTGCGACTTGGTCTTGGTCTTCATCGACCTCGGGGTCTTCACCTTCCTCTTCAGCTTCCCACTCTTCACCGTCCTCCAGTTCTCGAAGCTTGTTCCTCTTTCCCTTGCCCTTGCCCTTGCTCTTTCCTTTTCCTTTTCCCTTGCCTTTGGTTGGAAAAGGCTTCTTCACAGGGTCTGCTCCATCCTTTTTGGATGGCCGCTTGTCAGGATGCTTCTCCCAACAATCTGAGGCCACATGGCCGCTCTTCCCGCAGTGTTTGCAGCGCTTTGGTTTGGGGCACTCTGACTGCATGTGGCCAGGGTCTCCGCAGTTGAAACAACCCTTGCTTCGAATAGGAGAACCCTGAACAGCATGCGCATGTGCCCTCTCCATAGTTCCAGTGGCACGACTGCGAATGTAATACTCAGTCACTGCTCGCCAAAGCTGCTGGACAGTCCCTGCACCGCTGATGAGTTGGACATGTTCTGACACCTTTTCAGGCAAATTCCTCAAATACAGCAAAAACTGATCCCCCTCATTGATCCTCAAATCAACCAACGCTCTGGCCATCACACTTGCCTCAAGCATACTGTGAAATGATTCGATCTCGGTCTGGATCTCTCGAAGCACATCAATCAAACCATCAATCGAAGGTTTCTTGACAGTGAACTTCAAAACAAGCTCTCTGTAGTAAAGTGCCTCCTGCCTACTGTAAATGGAAAACTCACGTCGAATCAGCCTGAAAAGTTCATAGCCATTCGCATCAGCTGCCACACGGGCCATGATCTGATTTCGAATCATGTGTTCAATCTTTGGGTATCCAGTGAATGCTTGCTGGATCAGATGAAACAATCTCCTTGCTCTGAGCTCCTGGTCAGCTCCTTGCAAAACAATGGGTTGTTCCATGCGCAGTGCCTCTCTCAATTCTGGTCCATATCGGTCGTGAATGAGACACAACCAACCTCCCAGCTTCTCTGCCCAATCTCTGAACCCTGAAAGTTCCCTAGACCTGCTCACCCACTGCTTGTAAGATGGCATGGGCATTGCAGGGATCCACTTGGTGTCCATGGTAAGTCGTTCACGGTCTTGAACACCAACTTGTGGTTGTTGTTGCTGGGCTTGTTGCTGAGGTTGCTGTTGTTGCTGTCGCCTCAAAACCTCCATCATTGCTTGTCCCAATTGCAGTTGTTGATTCATCAAACCAGTCAACAAAGGATCAACTGGGGGAGGAGACCTTGAAGGTCCAGAAAAAGGCAAACCATCTGCTCCTACTGTCGGCAAATTCTGATCCCATCCAGGTGGCAAACCAAAAGAAACACCATGTCCACTATCGTTCTGTCCAGAAAAACCTTGTCCAGGCACAAAACTCGGCTGCTGAGATTGCTGCCCACCTTCTTGTTGAACAGGCGCTCCCGACTGATCCTGACCTCCTGTCAAGACACCTCCAGGTTGCAACCTATCACCAACATGCGAACATGACTGTGGCAAATTCAAAGTTCTCGGCATAGCTGCTAGCTGTGTAGTAGTAGGACCATAAGTTCCCCACAAAGCATCTCTCAAAGCTTGCTGACTACCAGGCCCTGAATAGAAAGACAACCAAGGATCACTAGTCTGCAAAGGATCAACCTCCTTGTTGCTCCAACATCGCTACTCGACACTCCAGGCTCTGCACTCGCTGGCTGAGTCTCTTCAGCAGTTGGACTCATAGGAAAAACAGTGGGTCCAAAAGTCACAGGACTCATCGGAGTTGGCGACGTCTGGTCGGCCATGGCTCAAACAAGCTGCAGGTTTCTACAAACCTTTCCAAAAACAAAAACTCTTCTCTCAAGCGTCTGCCCCTCACCCTTAGGATCCTCGGGGCTCCGCTACCATGTGAAAACACAGTAGCAACGCGCCCTTTTCGGTCCCGCTCCTTGAGCCAAAGTTACAGTCATTTATAGACTGTCTTCAAATGTCCTCTTAGCTTCTTAGAAGCACATCCACTCTTCTTGAAAGAGTACATGACTGTACCTAGTCATCTCCAAACTACACAAACTGCAAGGAAACTACATCAAACAGTCTCTAAAGACATCGTGCTCTACCAAAAGGTTCTCCAAGCAGTTCCTAGCCACAAGTTGCCACTTCAAACATCCTCCTGCCAAGGTGGTCAAAGGTCAAACACAAAAAGGGCACAGACCTCCACCAGCTCCAACCCCAAGCACTCCAAAAACGAAAATTACCTGAAGAAGCAAGCACTAGGTGAGCCATACGCTGTACACGTGCGCTGTACGCTACTTTTCACATCCCAGGACATTGTCGTCATTTGCCGCTTAACACCAATTCTGCTGAGAGAGCAGCACTCCGCAAATACCCTTCGACTGAACTGGACACAGCCTGGGACCACCACTTCTTGGGGACATAGCAGCCTTGAAAAGCTCCATCTTCCAGACTCAAGAGAGAAGGAAAGCTTGACAATTTGCAATTGCTGACACTCCTGCCAGGCCGCAAATCCTGCATGCTGGATTCCTTCAGCAATCTCCACATAGAAAGCCCTGTCAGCAATTTCTCCACGCGGATTGATTTGGACTCGAACTGCTTTGGGGTATTTCTCACTGTCACCTTCTTGGAATTGCCAAGTGGAGTGGCCTTCCACCATACATGGCCAAACCACAATCTGCAGCTTCCTTTGTTGCGTGCTGCTGGCAAGGGCAGCTGGGTAGTAAAGTCGATTGGATTAGATCAACCTCACAGCCAAAAACATCAATGTCAGACACGGTTGGTGGGAAGCAAAGTGTGTCATCCTCCAGTTGCATCATGTCTTCACAATGAGTGATGTTGGTTTGCATCACTCCGTTCCTGCCATCATCACAAGATCGATGCAGACTTCATGTTGGTTTTGCTCCATCGGCATCCTCTCTGCTGGCGGCAGCGCAACAGCTGCGGATTTGCAGCTTCCACAGGTCCCTCAGGTCTCATCGAGAGAGAAGACCACGCGTGGACTGTCCAGCCTGCAACTGATCTCGAAGTTTTTTGGATGCACGCTGGACTTCGAACATCCCACCATGCAAACGCATCTCAAGACCCGATGCTGGAAAACCTTGCAAACACAGTTACCATGGTGGTTCGTGACTGCCTCGAAGCTCTTCATTCGAAAGAAGTCTTCGAGTCCATATCCAGACATCCCAAGCAGTCGACATGTGTGTCGAGGCATTGGCAGTTGTTTTTTTGTGTGTGTTGTTGGTCTTGTTGTCCTTTTCTCCACCATCTGACTGTGTTTCCCTTCCTTCAATGATGACCTGGGCACCATGCCCACACGGCGTCCGCACACGTGGCAAAAAAACATGTCAGTGTCGAGGCAGGCAAACGCAATTAGAGCTGGAGCATCCCTTCTGTCACTGTTGGAATCGCCGCATGTGCTGCCCTTCCTCACACATGGTCGTAGAATCACCTGCAGCCTGCAGTAGAGTGGAATGGAAGTGATCTTGCAATGGCAAAGGAGTTTCCGGCGCAATGAGGTCAATTCGCAGCCAGGAATGTTGTGGTATCGTCACCTAGCCGACTTGTCAGATCAGGAAGGTTTGACAGCATGTGTGACGGAAATCTTCGCCGGAAGATGCAGAAAAGGAGTTGCAGAGGAGAATCACTTGATCGTTTTGATGATGTTGATGATTTGTTGGTCGTCGGAGACATCGGAGTGTTTAGAAGCTCGTTGATGAGTTGTCGAAGAAGCTTAGACTAAAAGTCGCCGGAAAACTTGAAGAAGACAGAATTCGTTTTCTGGGAAAGGTGATCGAAAAGGAAGAAGGTGGAACGATTGCCTTGTTCATGGAGAAAGAGTACTTGTTTGCAGGAGGAAAGGAAAGTCAAGCGACCCCCAATTTGTTTCAGCTTTATGATCGTGATCGGGAAGAAGATAGGAAGCCGTTGTCGCCCGAGGCAGCAGCAACTTTTCGAACCGCACTGGGTAAACTGGGTTGGGTAGCTCAGTCGAGGCCTGATCTTTGTTGGTTGTGTTCGATGCTTGCCGGAGGCCAATCTCAGCCGCTAGCTGTACACGAGACTGCGATGCGTGCGAGTATCCGTTACATCCGATCGGTCGCCGATGGAAAGTTGAAGTTCAGAAGCTATGAGTACTCAGGACAACCAAGGATTACGACATATGTCGATGCCAGTTGGGCAGCCGAAAAGTCCACAAACCGGGAGAGTACTGCAGGAGCAGCCATCTTCGTTAGTGACTGTTGTGTCAAAGCATTCAGTAGGTTGCAGCAGAGTGTAGCCTGTAGTTCAGCCCGAGGCAGAGCTATATGCTTTGTTTGAAGGAGCGACAGAGACTACAGGTATTCAACATGCCGTGGCACATGTCTATGGATGTCAAGCTGGAATTGCCCATTCCAAGTTTGCTTACGGATTCGATGGCAGCCCGAAATGTCACAGAGATGTCAGGGTTGTTGAGAAGATTGAGACATATAGACATTCGGATCTGTTTTTTGCAAGATGCAGTCCACAAGGGAGTGATTTCCATCAGCTTTGTCCGAGGTACTGAGAATTGTGCCGACCTTATGACCAAGGCATTGTCGAGAGCTGTGACTTTACAACATATGGAGACGATCGGAGTTGTCAGAGCATTTCTCATTTCATTCGAAGTGCCGTATGACCGGATCGGGAGATGGTTGTTGTGGGTCATGGATAAGGTCACGTGTACCGAAATCCTGATTGTTGAGTTTTGCGCATCACCGGAGTCCGAGATGAAGGAAGTCGGAAGCCGTACCGAAGGTGTTGAAGTCTTGACTATCACTGAGGCGGATGACGGAACCCAATCGGACACGATCGAGTCAGTTCGGGAGCAGATGGTGAGCCACAGGAAGAGAGGAAAGCTTATTGTTTTGTGGTCGTCAATTCCGCGCACCGGAGGATGTCCGTTTCAGTATATTTGCATCAAGAAATTTGGTCAGGACTATATGGGTCACCTTCGAGAATTGTACCAGATTCAGAAGAAGCTATGGAAAGGTTTCTTACGAATGTCGGAAGTAGCCGATTTTGTAGCGATTGGCGATTGAATGGCCGAAGAGATGTGCTTATTGGGGATGGAATCAGACTAGGGATTTTCTGAGGAAACGGAAGACGTTTTCAACATGTGTGGATGCATGTTCAGTCAAGTTGAACCAGAAAGGTCAGTTGATCAGAAAGACCTGGAGGATTGAAACAGATAGTACTCGGTTGTTGGAAAGCCTGAAGATTTGCGTTTGTGATGGTCGTCATGATCATTTGCCGTCCAAGGAAGTCAATTGGAAGGAAACGCAACACTACCCCAGGAAATTTTGCGAGCTAATCCTTAAAGGATTTAAAGCCGAGTTAGAAGCATAATAGCCAAGTAAGTCTGGCACGTTGTCTAAGCCGAATGGCACGTTTTTTGCGAGCACTTTCGATTGCACACTTCGAAAGAATCTTGGTTTTGCAGACTGTGAGATACAGCTTTTCTTGGAATGAAGCTTTTGCCATCCGAGGTATGATGCTGGATGTGGAAACGGCGCTTGCGGCGCTTAGCCTGGAAGCAGCGGCCACTTTGGTCTTTGCAGCCGGTTTTCTTTTGGGATGCCTGCTGACCTGCTGCTGCCTGCGGTGTCGGAAGCATGCTGAGCCTGATAGCCCAGTGACTTTTAAAGTCGAGATGCCGAAGAGCTATCCAGTTCCAAAAGGCATTGAGCAATGCTCAAAGGTATATTTTTCAGTGAGTGGGAGCAAGGTTCATTTGAATCCAACTTGCTCGGGCATGCACGTACCTATGTCGAAAGATATTTGTCCCAAATGTCTGTCCTCATTGAAGAAGAATAAGAAGGCTTAAAGTCAGCCAGTTCGTTTCGAGCTTTGTGTCCAAGAGGGGGCGAAGAAATTCCATGCCGGGATGTCCACCTCGCTCGATGCTTGCAGTTTGCGATGCATAAATTTCGTTTAAGTTTTTTGTGAAAGATTTGGAACCTGGCGGTAGTACAACATTTTGTTTCTTAATTGTTTAAAAGCGATTTGTAGCGTAGTCGGAAGTTTTGAAACAGTTCTTTGCGTGTGGAGATACTGTAAGAGACTTTTAATATGTTTTTCGTGTGTTCTTTGTATAGTTTAGTGCTACGGGATATGTTTTGGCTCAAGGCCAATTCGTTCGGCTAGTGTGAGAAAAGAGTGCGAGTGTCTGAGAGCAGCTTGCGCAGCGTTTGAAGTTTTCCGAAGTGTTCGGAGGTTTGAAGGAAAGGTTTCGTACCGTACCGGACGAGTGTGAGAGCTTGTTGTGAGCTAAAGATCCAGGGGAGGTAGGTAGTCTACCGTGTAAGGTTGCTACCCGGGGTTTTTCGAACTTCATCGTTCGCCAGTACTTCACCCAGGCGGAGCACAAGGGTAGTTGCGGCGCAGAGTCAAAGCCATCTGAGCACCCTCGGACGACGCCGATCGAGTGCTACCTCATGCCTTCTCGCACGTCGCAGACATTCGACATGTACGGCCTGTGAGAATTCCAAACGTTTGGTCCAAGTGTGCACGGACATCAGTGGCATGGGAGTCCACCTTCTTTTACTGTGTGGCCCTGGTCGATTTCTGGCTCCCGCCAAAGCTCAGGCGAATTGGCAAGGAAGCCTTTCTCTGCTGTACCTCGCTCCGAGAAGTCATTGTCCCGCCAAGACTCCACTATTTGGCTAACAGAGCCTTCTGTGGTTGTGAGCAGCTCATGCAGTTGCCAAGTTGGATGATGCTGCTGCATGGAGGGGCCTTTGTGGAGAAAGTAATGCTTTCTTGGTGTGTAGCAAGTTCAAGCGTCCATCGTGGATCAAGCTTCTCCCACCGAGAGACGCCGATTCAGATGCCTTCGACGAAGAACTGCGCAAAGGGCTGCGCTAGAAGGACAGTTAAAACACAAGAGTAGAGCCCGTGCTTGGTGAGAGCCTTAGCACTCGTCTTGGGCAATGGGACTTAAACGAGATGTCACCTATGTTTCATAATCTTTTCACGCATTTCGCACTCAAGCCTTTCGCGTCTAAGATTACATGACGTAGGAGGATGGTCTAACCCCAATTCCAACAATGGAGAAGCAAGTGAAAAAGACTGCTGCAAGGTTAAGCTGGCTCAAGCGAATTCGTTGGCAACGAGATCCTTTGCAGGCTAATCTTCCAATAGCGACTACTCGTGCCTCGGGCACGAGTACTTCAGAAGAGAGTGAAACAACCATGGACTGTCGCCTATTGCTCACTACTTTGTCTGGCAAAGAAGTCGAAGTGTCAACAAACATCGCCCAATATGACAGATTCGAATATTGTTGAGCACCTTGCAACTGTTACGGATCTAGACGTCTCTTGGGAAGCCTTGCAAGAGAACAGACATTTCACCATGGTGTTTCGAGATTGCGTCGAAGCCTTCCAAACAAAAGAGGACTTCGAAGATTGCGCGTACCGAGACATCCCGAAAGCAGTCAAGGTTCCAGCCAATGAATCGGGGATTATCCCACAGAGTGCGTTCATTGCGGTCCCGCTCATGCGCCATGTCATCATTGAAGCAGGCATACATGCTGTTGGGTCACGAGCTTGGCAGAACTGTCGTCACCTCCGAATCGTCAAGATGCCGACCACAGTTGTGCGTATCGAAGAGAGTGCCTTTCGTGGGCGCCGTTGGCTCAACAGCATAACAGTGCCAGGCTGCACTGATTTTGGGTATAAAGCTTTTGCCGACTGCTGCTCGCTACAGTGGGTCCATGCCAATGGAGTCAACAATATCGGTAGTGCAACCAAGCTTGGACACAATCTTTTTGTTGATTGCATCAATTTAGCTACCATGACAATCCTGCAAGACGGTCGTGACTCGAACTTGCCAACGTCTGGGCCACGTCGAGAGCTTCCGACGGGATGCTTTTGTTCGACAGGGTTGAAAGAACTCCAGTTACCCCGAGACTTCTATGAGCTGGGAGCCCATGCCTGTGATAATTGCAAACTGCTTACCTATCTGGACATTTCGGACACCAACATCGAAGAAATTCGAGAGTTCACTTTCGTGCTCTGTACCAGGCTCCATGATGTCCGTCTTCCATACACAGTACACACAATGCATGTGAAGGCCTTTATGGACTGTGCCGCGTTGCAAGAACTCGCCATCCCACCCTCACTGCACTACATTGCCAGTGGGGCGTTTCTCGATTGCGCAGTCTTGCGGAGACTCACGAGGATGCCAGGCCAAAGAACTACGTGGAGAGGGACGTACGCTGAAGAAAACGCATTTGCGCTTTGCCCTGCATGGCGATGGCCGCAATGGCTGCATATGATCCAAGATCTAGGATGTGTGTCGGACTTGGGCTAAGTCCATAAGAAACACAGCATCAATGTTAAGTACCAATTTCGAAAAGAATTGCGAATTCACATCCACATACTATACATGGTTCTAGAAGGTCTCATTGCCAGAAACAACTATCCCATTCGCACTCCATTGCACTGCCTGCATACCCTTTCTCGATTGCGCACTCCTAAGGTAGTTCATGAGGTGGTCAGGCCAAACAAAGTGGAGAGGGGCATCTGCTGATCACACTGCTTTCGAATTTTTTGAAGTCTGCCTCGCACGGCGATGGCCCTTGAGGCTGTGCAGGACTCTATCCAGGCTGATGCCTCGCAAATCAGAACCATGCCCAGCATAAGTCCATATGTGCCGCAGTGGACAATGCTGACGGTAAAGCATTTCGACTGCCCTCTCCAGCCTCAATGGAAGGGAAGATAGCAGCTTTGAGTCGAAAATGATTTCTGCCAAATATGCCCATACTAGTGCGCTGCTAGTGAGCTGGCCCGGTTGCGAGCCTTAGCTTTCGACCGGTGTCCGCGCGCGACGGTAGGAAGGTAGCTGATTGGCACCCGGGTGAGAACCTTAGTTCCTCGCCTGGTCAGGGACCGTACCCTGCCAATCTTGTACAAAGTGGGCATATAGCACCACGCTAGCCTTTTCACGTTTCACAATGTTTCACAAAGGCCATGCATGAACGAGGCGACCGACTGATGAATGACAACTCTATCCTCCCTGGATATCATCTCGCGCACTTCCCGCACTCCCGTAGGCTTTGCTGTTAAGGAGCCTGCTGGATATGTGCGCGACCCTCCCTCTGTTGAGGGAGGTTTCGTCAGGCGCCTGCTGGCGCACTTGCAAGCAATGCCCTGCATCGGCAAACGCCCACCACAGGCCACAGTTTCTTCTGGCATTGCAATTGTGTGAAATGATTGTGACCAGATGCTGACTGTTTTCCAAGGCCAGAAATGCATTGCACTCGAGCACGTTCATGATAACCCGCACTCCTTGGGAATGTCAGGCACTGCTTTCCCATTCGCAGACTGCTGAATTGACATCCTGCCCTACCAATGCTGGAGTTGGAGTGCTTTTCGAGCACTCCGGTGGCAAGCGCCTGTGATCAGGCCAGTCCGAACTAAGCCTGAACGCACAAAGCCACTCCACAGGCATGAACAGCAGCTTAACCGAGAATTCGAGGCCCGGGTAGCTAGTTGCAGCAGTTCCCATGTTTCACCATGTCTCACCCTTATGTACAGAGCGAAACTCTGCAGGTTCTTGCTTGGGGGCTTTTTGTTTGGTGTTTTGTTTGTGTTTTGGTTTGTTTTGTTGTTTTGGTGGTCTTTCCCCGCTCTTTTAACATGCAGAGTCTCCACTTTTAGAAATATGACCTGTGCATTCCGCACACATGGCGTCTCCACTCGTGGAAAAAAAACTCTACAGGCACATGGACAGCAGCGTGAAATTGAATTCGAGGCCCAGATAGCTAGTTGCCACAGTTCCCTCGTCTCACCGTGTTTCACCAAGATGTACAGAGCTGAAACTTTGCAGTTTCTTTTTCTGTGGGTTTGTGTGTTGTTGTGGGGCCTTTTGGGGGTTTGGTTTGTTTTTTTCTGTTGTGTTCTGGTTCTTTATTTGAACTTGCAGAGTTTCTACCTTTAGCAAAGATGACCTGTGCACACCGCACACATGGCGTCTCCACCCGTGCAAAAAAAATGCTTGAATTTGGTGAGTCGGTCACCGTGTTTGCCCACTTGGCTGGGATCCAAACCAGGAAATGGTGGTTGCAACGAAGCACCGTTGTTTCATTGTACCATCATCGATTTGGATCATCCTGACTGGTTGCAGTTGGTCGTTTCACAAAATTCTAGCAAGGGTTTTATTTTTTTGTCTGTTCTCATGTTCATTCTATTTCGATCTCTCTTCATGGCAGTTGTCATGAAACTATCACAAAAAGGAAACTGCGGTGAAACTGTTTGTTGATTTGCCATTCCCACAACTCTTGCTTTGCTGCTGAGCCTGCCAGCGCTTTGAAACAACATGCTGAGCCTGCAACTCGCTCGTCCGAGTCACCGTTGCAAGGGCAAACCGAGGAGTGCGGCTTCTGGAGTGTTATTAAATCAATATTTTTGTAATTTTCAATTGTTTCAACGTTTTGTATGGAGGGTTTTGAGGTCTTGGACATCATAAACAGTACAATTTGTGTGACTCTGCAGTTGTTTGGGTGCTTGAAACCCTTGTTTTCAGGAGTTGGAAAGACACCGGGACCAGCGATCTTTTTGCTCAGAATTTAACAAAAACAAAAAACACACTTTGCCAAACCAACTATGGAGTGTGGGTTTCACCACGGGCATAGTGACAGTCATAGATCCAGCAGCACATTAAACGAGCCCAGCAGCTTATCCATTGCGATCTTGGTTGTCCCTTTGCTCTTGGATTCATGGACACCTTGGCCGATCAGACGACTTTCACATGCGCACAGAGGTTCTATGCATTGATGGCCATGTGCAAACGTTTGTTCGGCCTGAGAAATCATCAGAGGTTCTACGGCCATGTTTCTTCGGCCTTTTCCGAGCAGAGCGATGGTGGAGTTGATCAATGGGTCTGGCTCGGCACGGTTCTGACCGAGCTTGCAGGTCTGACAGAGCTGTCACGGTTCCTGTCGCAAGGCCACCATTGGGTTGATGATCTGCCCTGTCCTCCAACCACAATCCACTATCCTGTACTACTTGAAATCCACAACCATTATCATTAAAGGATTTTACCTGTTTTGTTCAGGGCTTTAAGCATCAACCATAGCGCAGCATTCGGGAAACCACCAAATCTTTTGGACCAATCGCAAGGATCCAAAACAGCGGGCAGTGGCCAGAGCTTCCGAAGCACCTTAGGTTGGGACTCACCGAATCCGTGCCCAAGCTCAGTTTGTGAGCGTGAACACTTCTCCGGAGCCATTTGTTTTTGTTTCTTTTCCCTTTTGGGGCTCTGACGCTTCCAGCAGTTCAGTGCTGCTGCAGTGCGGCCGGGCAGGATGGATGTCTTCGAAGATGGTGCAATGTTGGACGGTGGACGACAATTGCTATTCAAAAGAGAGATAGAAAACGGAGTCGTCCTGACGACATCTGTTGCAGCCGATATTTGTTGCCCGCGGGCTGTCCATGTCCGTGGACAGCTTTGTCAGACTTTTCACTTTTGTTCGTGTAGCTTGCGAAAGGTGAAGAGAAAACCGACTGACACATGCGAGTTGCCTTTGAAAGACCTGAAAACAACATCCAATCGGCACTCGAAACTCAAAAAGACTTCAGCACAGTCGCTCAAACTGAGATTCCTTGTCCTTTGGGGCTTTGTTCAATTCGCTTTGTTTGTTGTCCGAACGAACAGAGCGCGCGCGCCATGGCCGCCAGGTGCGCTTTGTTCCAGGTGTTCGGATCTGAAGAAGGCCGAGGTCAAAGGCGGTCGGGGAAGATGTGGAGTGGAGCTGATGCGACCATGTGACGTCCCTTTTTCTCTCAATCTCTCTGACAAGGGGTCTTGGGGCATGTTTTTGGGGTCTTGGGTGGTTCAGCATGGATTTGTGCCTCGAAGTCTGGGGGGATGTGATTCATGACCATTCAAAAACGATCAAGTACAAACATGAAACGCAAGCGGTGCTCTGTTTGTCTGTGTGTGTGGACTTCACGCTCTTCAATCCAGAAGCTGCCTCCGTGAGGTGCGTTTGGGATTCGCCCGGAAGACTTGGAGGAACGTGGGACCCGTGGGACTGTCTGATCGATTTCAGTGCCGGACCGATGATCAGGTGTTGGTTTGCTTCAACCATTAAGGTTGGCACCTATTTGCGGGGAACCTGTTCGGTCCAGGATGAAGCGGAGCCTGCGGGCGGTTCCGAAGATGAGCGGTGCGGGTGCCTGGTGCATGCGGGTGCCCAACGGGCACCGGTGACCACCGAAGAGGGTCGCCGGTGGGGTGGCTGGGTTAGACAGTGACGCCCCCGGCTTTGGCTCATTGGTGGAGGCGTTCTTGGTATCGCAAGAAGAGCGAGCGGGTCGCGGTTGTGAAGATACTCCGTTTTCTACAAATCGTATTTACTGTTGGGGTTCTCTCTTAGGAACAAAGGGCTGGCCATGATGGCAGTGTCCGCGACGTCCGCCCTTTCTTCTCCTCCTTGGTCCTTGTCCGGGCCTTCTCCAGGCCTTTTCCGAGTTTGTGTGTCCTGCTTGTCCGCGTTGTCGGCCCTCTTATCACCGCCTTGTCCGGGCCTTGTCCCTTGCTTGGCCACGCCGTTTTTCCTATCTCCACCGGCCTTGTCCGGTTTGTTTTCTTGTGGCCATCCATGCAACATCCTGTTCCGAACAATCGTTTCTGTCTACACATGCACGCTGTTCTCAAACAGCTGGGAACTGCAAGAGTATACTGTGATTACAGATGTTTCCATCAACATTGGAATATCAGGAATGGACGTAAAAAGAACCTCTGCTGAAAGTGTTTGGGGTCTATGGCACTATGCAGGTAGTATATATATATATATTGTTCAATGTCCGGCCACCGAAGCCGACCTGCTCAGCCCAGGTCGGAGGCCGACTTGCAGTCCGAGGCGCGCGGCAGTGTTTAAAATTGGGCGGGGGTCGGGTGAGAGGAGGTGGGAGGCAGGTCGGGTGGCTTTTGCAGTGGGTGTTTGGTGAAGGACTTGTCGGTACAGGTGGGAACACTCAAGCTCGCGGTCGGTCAGGGTATCCCTGATAAATCACACACCTTGTAGTGGAGAGTGATGAATCGGATGCCGAAATCAGGTCACGTCATGCCCAGATCTATTGATTTAGTTTGAGGAGCCGGACCACTCTGGGCGCATCATACAGATCCTGCAGTGAGTTCTACACTCCTGCTCCTCCAGCCTCCAGCTGTTGCGCTTTGCCGGCCGCTCTTGTCGGTGCGGAGGCGGGGGAGACCGCAGAGGAAGCTCGAGAGGCAAGCCATGGGTGAGTGATGGCTTAAGGCAGGAGGTTCCATGGGCTAATCTCGCCTGAACAAAACGAAAGCGAGTTGATTTGTGTAGCTTTGGACAACGAGACAGAACACAATCATTTTTTAGATGTATCCGAGACAGAACGATCTCAGTGGGTGAAGACTGCACAAAATGGGAGCAACACTCACTGCATGGTTTTGGACCATTTGGGGGTTCCCGTTGAGATGAAGCTGGTCTTCATGCTCGAAAGTGTTGTGCATGGAACGTGGTAAGCGAATGTATGGCGTTGCTGCTTTGTTTAATAAAATCTTTCATTGGCGAGAGCCTGTTTTCAAAATTATAAAGAGTAAAAAAGAGTCAACTTAGTAGTCAGTCCCAAAAGTCAAAGTCAAAAAAAGTAACATCAGACAGTTTCAGAAGTCAAAAAAGAGTCAATTGGCCCAGATCCGATTTTTTATTTATATACTTATTATTTCTTTTCCGACATATATATATATATATATGTCTATTTTTTTATTTCTATTTTTGAGTTGTTTCCTTTTTTATTTTTTTTTTTGACTTTTATGTGAGTTTTTTCTTGGACATTATTTTTTCGAGTTGTGATACATTTTTGATTTTTGTTTTGACTTTTTTTGGGTCTTGATCGAGTTTTCTAATGTTGTCCTTTTTTGACTTTATATATTTTTTTGGACCTATTTTTTTTGGAGACTTTTTGAGTTGTGATTTACTTTCGATCTTTTTTCAACACATTTTTTGGAGACTTTTCAATTTGACATATTTTTTTAGCTTTGACTTTTTCATTTGATTCTTTTTGACTTGTCTTTTTTTTTTCAACCTTTGTTTAAATCAAGGATTCTGGCCTTACCATATGAAAGAATGTTTTAATGCTTTGGTTTTCTTAACTCACCCCCTGAGGGTATCCAGAAGCTCCTCGAGGAGACTGGCAGGAGATGCACGGAGTGCTTGACTTCTTGAGTTTGGGACTGCAGAGAATCCTCGCTTAAAAGCTCCACGTCCGATCGGGGAACTTTGACGAAAGGTATTTCTTTTTGGGAAAAGACGTTGGGGTTGAAGCCCATTGACCAGATGGGACGAGGTGAAAGCCACCTGTTGAGTGACTTCCTCTTCAGCTCTTGAGTCTAATAGAGTCTATGACCTATAGAAATTTGACAGCATAGACCCCGAACAGTGTCAGCAATCAGATTCTTAAGTATCAATTCCTTGAATTCTAATGTTGGTGGACACTTTTGCAATTATATACCTATTTTCTGTTTAGCCTCCAGCTGTTAAACAGAAAACGTTTGACAACAACAGTTCCTGATGTCTGAGTCACATGTGAAGAACGAGGGGATATATATATATATTTATATGTCACATGTCTGAGGATGATAGCAAATTTGAAGCTCCGCATCACTGTTGCATTCATAGCCACGCAAAAACATACCTGGTGGATAAAAAATAGCGGCGTGGCCAAGCAGCGGACAAGGCCCAGACAAGGCTGTGGTAAAAGGGCCGACAACGTGGACAAGCAGGACAGACAGACCTCAACAAGCCCCGGCCCGGCCAAGCAGGACACACAAACCTGGACAAGGCTGCGCGGCCAACAGAACGTAAACCGTTTTTGGAACAAGAGGAGGACACAGGCGGCCAAAAACAGCAGGAGGGCACCAAGAGGCTCAAGGACAAGAAGGTGGCACAAAGTTGGACGGCGGACAAGAAGAGGACACGACGAGGACACCAGGAGAACAAGAAGAGGACACCAGGAGGACCAGAGGAGGACAAAACTTCCCCAGGGAAGGTGTAACAAGGTTATCGAGTGGTGAACTTGAAGAACACCCGCCTCACTTGTTCAAATGGGGTTGAACTTCCTCTAAGAACCACGGACCCCCTAATGGTTTGCGAACAATTTTTTCTCGTTCTTTTTTGTATTTTTATTCAGTCTTCTAGATATGTTGAGTGCGAAAGCCTTGCTTCAGACTCAGACACTGCACAAACAGAGTTCTTTTTGGCTTCCCCAAAGCAAAACCATCCCAGGTGTTTTCTCTAGAGGTCTGAAATCTGGTCTGGTGAGCGCAAGACTGGTCACAAGAGGCGTGAAATGTTTGCAGTGAAGCGCACTAAACTAGAGATAGTAGGCTCAAAATCCTTGGTATTGTAGAGTTCAAGGGTCCCATCAACGGATTTCCATCAAATTCACCGCGTCCAGGACTTTGCAGAGGGGACCGGACCCCAGTGACATTGCCGGACAGCGGAAAAAAACCGGGCTAGCTGCTCGTGGCGTGTTGGGCCGTCCAGCCAAAGCGTGGCGAAGTTCGTTCGCTTCGGACTTCGGCTGCTGGAGACAGGGGCACCCGGGACCCGTTGAGTTCGTTGAGGCAGGTCTTGTGGATACGAAGCCATGCCAACGGGCTGACGGTTTCTTGCGGTGCTTGGCTCTGTCAGATTTCGTCGGGCGAAATGGGCCAGAAATCGGTGGGGCGCAGGCCCAGTGCTTTCAGATCCTTCGAATCTGTTCCCTTTGCCAAGGGTCTGTTGAGACTAAGCATTTTGAAGGCCCTCGACGGCCGCCACGAGTCGAGACTCGTCGTCACTGGGGACTCGATTATGTCTCAGGTCGGACCCTGGCGATGAAAGAGGCCATCAGTGCTGTGCCTTGGTTCGATTTGGTTGGGGGGAAGGTTTTTTTGAAATACCCAGTCAGTCAGACCCAGTAGTTTTGTCGGGACAAGGCATGCGTGAGCGACGAGCCAACATGTCACGAAAGCGAGCTCAGAAGGAGCTCAGCGGAAGTTGTTGTTTACGAAATATGGTGAGGCTCAAAATTGAAAGGTTCAGTGAACTAATTGATTCTTTCAATTAAAGGGAGGGGTCAGCCGAGGGGGGGGGGGCCCCTTCCGTTTTATTGATTCTTTCAATAACCACACCCTCCCTCGCAAAAGAATTGATATTTCAATTGCAGATTGAAACGTCTAAGGGGGGGGCCCTCCCCCCCCTGTAAAGTGAATTGAAAGAGGCTATTCGACTCCTCGCTCGTCCTTGTGAGAAAGCATACCAAACGCGTAGAAAAGACAATATGAACGTCGAGATGTTTTTTAAGTGTTCGGTTGACTCATCCAACAACACTTTGCGCTCGTGGCACAAAAGCGTTGCGTTGCTGCCCTCCCTCCGCGTCCCCTTGATCCTTCCACACCCCTCGCTTTCGTCCCCACTGTCCTCAAGTTTTCACTGGTTTGTTCCGCAATGTCAGAGGTGACTACCAACGTGAAGTGGTATTCATGGTGGTGTTCATGCCCGGCTGCTGATGGCTTTTTTGTCAGCTTTGATTGCTGGCTTTCCAGCTTGGGTGTTTCCCAAGGCACGGCAGCATGGAGTGGAGAGCAGTCTCATCAAGGAGGTGGGGTTCCTGTTGCGTTTTTGGAGTGAACAGGTCCGTCTTCACGCTTTCGCCAGAGCCTCCTGACGGCAACCCACGAACTTACACAGAGTCGATGCAATTGCCAGATGAGTTTGGACAACACATTTGCATGCTGTACAAATCGGAGCGTCCGAATTATGGCCAGCGTCCGAATTATGGTCAGCCAGGAGGACTTGAGTCTGCATTGAACCCATTGGAGGCGTTATATAGGTCCGTTTAGGTATCATTTGATTGAAAGGTTCTCCATGTGAGGTTCCTCGTCGCTTCTCGCCCGATCCGTGGCCGGTGGGTCCAGGCCCAGCAGCGCTTGGAGCATCATCAGCTCCGGCAGAAGCGTGCCGAGTGCGAAAAGGAGGCCGGGGCAAGGAGGGCTGGGAGCTGAAGTGGTGGGTGCGCCAGCCTTAGTGGATGATTTCGTTGCTGTTGATTGTTTTCCCCATATTCCATAAGCCTGGAAGTCCAAGACCACTTTTAGAACTGGTTGATCTGGTTTTGTAGTGTAAACTCCTTAATGGTTGTTCGGCAAAGGCTATTAACGTTTGTAAGTAAAATGTGGATTCGACTTCTAGGGGTAAGCTGTGAAAAAGGTGGACTTGTTTGCATGGACGACCCAGAGGTGTCGCTGTGGTTTGCCTCTGCTGCCCAAGACCTTGAGCAGTGCGGGAGGTGGGGAAGGGAAGGAGCGCAGCGAAGCGCAGCTCCGTTGGCCTCGGAACACGGAGTTCCTTTTTTCAATAGATGTGGCAAGGTGAGGGTTCTTTCCTTTAGGCAGATTTGGGTATAGAACCCGCTGCTAGGGAAAGGCAGTCTTTTGGGTGAGGTTCGTTTTTGAAACAGGCTTTTGGAAGCAGCTGTGCAGAGTCAGTGCGCAGAAGAGGCCGGGGATCAGGGTTTTGGCCTTATTTGCCCAGTTCATGATTCAACATGGATGCGGAAAAAACAGAACCTCCACTTGGCCCATTTTGGCATGCTTTTGCTTGTTAAAACTTGAGGGTTTGCCAAGCTTGCCATTTACTGTATCTGCCGTTCTATCAGCGGTTTTTGGTCGGGGTCCTTTGCTGCTTGGGCTCCATGGATTCCAGAAATCACTACAACTACAAGCTGTCTTTTGTATCCCTCCCGCTTGGATGCTCATGTCGCAGGTGAATCACTCTAAGCATGAACCCATGAAGCTGGCTCATATATCTATCTATAAATATATTTATCTATAAATATATATATATATATGGTACTCCCCCAAAAAACCAACGTTTTCAGACAAATAGGGGAGGTGGGGGGTACCAACAAATCTGAATCAAGGTCAAGGGCAAGTGGAGGTGGCAGCTTCCAAAGTATGTTCGTATTGCTACGCGCAAAGTGCCTGGCACTAAGACGGTTCTGAAGGTCAAAGCCGGCACTCAGGTCATCGACCGGGCCTGGCGATATCTCAAAGATCGGATTGTCTTGAACCAGAACTGTACAGCAGGTTCGAAGCGCCTTCGCTCCAAATTGCGTTCTGCGCAGTACCTGTACTGGTATAGACAGAAAGATCTTTGGGAAGCGACCGGAGAGCTGTGCACTTGGGAAATGAGAAATTTCCTAAGAACAGCGTAGTGCACTTTGATCGCTGATGAGATCTGCAAGGCAAAATGAGCTGTTTGTGCCATTGCATCCAAAGGCTTCATCTGTTGGCCATCAAGAACAAATCTGCTTTCAATACACTTATCAATTTATCATCAAGGACAACTCTCACACACAAGCAAGAAATTTGTCGGAAACGTTGGTTTGGGGGGTAGCATATATATGCATATACAAAAATGTGTACATGTATATATATATATATATATCTATTTTCATACTCGAATGGTATCCACCGGTCCACCATGGGGCAATCCATGTTCAACCGCAGCAATGGATCTCGAGGCCCCCATTTACCTTTTCCATGGCCCGTTGGGTGAAACATGTTGCGCTTGCTACCGCGTTGTCGCTTCTTTTGTTTGCTGCCCGAGTTGGTAGCGGAGCCCTAAGTGCTCCAGGGCCCACCTTCGAATGCTTTAGTCGCCGTGATCTTCGAAAGCTTCGATTGGAAGGGTTCCACCACGCTGGATCGGTGACGTGCAGTGCAAAGTTCTTGACTGGACTGAGTTTTTCATACATCCGCCAGTCGAGTTGAATTCACAGACCTCGAGCCCAATACCCATAGGCCCGACAACAGCTGACTTTGACTTCGGGTGTGTGCGCCTTTCGCAAAGTGATATGTGCCCGCGCTACTTGAAGATTTGCGTTCAGGTTCATTGATGCCTCACTCACTCACTCACTCACTCACTCACTCGCGCCTTCGGAGTCCTGTTGATCATTGATGCCTGCGCGAGCACCTTTGTTCATTGAATGTCTTGGATCCGTGAACACTACTGCGGTTGAGGACTTTCACACCAGATTTTTCTACGATACAAACCGGATTATGTTTGGGTGGACAGTTTTGACAGTTCTTGCAATTGCTACGGTCTTGACAAGGCTTGTATTTACGACATTGTTGGTGACGGCAGTTGCGATGGGACGAATGTTGAGCAGTATTTGACAGGAGTTGAAGTTGGCACAGTTGAGCATTGTTCAGGCGATCAAGCTTGCATTGTTGAGCGTTGTGCTGAAGAAGGAGCACATGGTTCAAAGGCTTCAAAGCGGGCTGTACCGCGTGACGCAATGATGTTGTCGTTCAACATAGCTGACGAGAGGGCTGTACCGCGAGGGTCGATGACGCTGCGTGCTGGTGAGCGGGCTGTACCGCGTGAGTCGACGACGCTGCGTTTCACCATCTCTGATCGCTAGGACCACATTTGGTTCGAAGCGGAACTGGAGGAGTACGAGCTCCGGTTCATGACGCATCCAACAGTGATGGAAGATCCCGATTTCAAACCTGCAGCCGACTGTGCTGCTCATCTAGGTCGCCCGACCTCTGCCGACGTAGGAAGTAGTCAGGTGGATATCGACCGAGGGGCACACCTCCATGACTGTCACCCCATATGACCATTGTTCAATCCAGGAAAACCAACACAACCATTTTGATGTCGGGTCCCACGCATATGCGCATACTCCACCCACATTCTACACAGGACTTGGCAAAGGCCGCAACGGCGGCCATGTGTGCGATTGCACTCAGGTTTTGAAATTGTGTTTCGCTGCGCGCGCCGCGTGCCAAGCCGATTCAAGTGCCGAGAACTTGAAGACTACGAGCCTATAGGCCATATGTTGGCAAGCTGAGCAATGCGCCTTGTGGCCATCCTGACATGCATTTCATTAGCTGCCATTGTACGGTATGCCAACCACAATGCATTGCGTACCCCGCCATCATGGGGTCCAGAACTGGAAGGGAGTTACCCCCTCAGGCAATGGGCCCGGGACATCATGTTGTGGTCCACCGGCCAGGAAGGCCGCTAGTGTGATGCTTGTCTTGAAGGGGGCTGCAAAAGAACTCTCAGGACAAATCCCCCCACAAGCAGTGGCGGAGGGCGGAGTCGTAAACGGAACACCAATGATATCCTTTATGGGGAGGAGGGCTCAGCATCACGAGGTTCACGCAAGAGATGACGTCCGATGGTAAATCTGGGAGGTACCCAAAAAGTCGACTTTTTGAGTATGTGCGTGGTGGTGGTTGGGTGCTTGAAATCCGGCCAGGGCCCGGGAGGCCCCAAGGCCGTGTCCTTGCCGTAGGCCATCTCTCTTCTCCGTAGGAGAGAGGGGAGTCCCGCCCCCGTTGCCGACCATGCGCGGACCTACCGAAGCTACCGCGCTTTACAGTGTTTCTGGCTTGTCCCATTTTTCGGCTCTTGCGGCGCAAGATGGGTCAACGTGGCCCAACGTAGGCCCAAATAATGCTGGAAATGCGTGCCGCACCGGGGTGCTTCGTCTGCGTCGTGGGCGGATGCTGGGCTAACGTGGGCCACATAGCCCCAACATCGGCCAACATAGCCCCCAAGATGGGCCAACATGGCCCCAAGATGGGCCAAGATAGCGCCAAGATGGGCCTACATAGCCCCCAAGATGGGCCAACGTAGCCCCAACATAGCGACAAGATGGGCTAGCGTAGCTCCCAAGATGCCCAGATAGCCCCCAAGATACGCCAACATCGACCCAAGCTGGGCCAACAAAGCAACAACAACCACCACCACCACCACAACAACAACAACCACAACCACAGCAACAACAACAACAACAACAACAACAACAACAACAACAAACAACAAAAAACAACAACAACAACAACAACAACAACAACAACAACAACAACAACAAGCACAAGCACAAGCACAAGCGCAAGCGCAAGCACAAGCGCAAGCACAAGCGCAAGCGCAAGCACAAGCGCTAGCACAAGCGCAAGCGCAAGCACAAGCGCAAGCGCAAGCGCAAGCGCAAGCACAAGCACAAGCACAAGCGCAAGCACAACCACAACCACAACCACACCACCAACCACAGCCACAACCACAACCACAACCACCTACAGCCACTACATCCACCGCGACCCCCCCTGCGTCCCCCGGCTGCCCCTAGCCCCCGTGCCCTTTTTCCCTGCCCCCTTCCCTTTGCTTGGGCCCCTGGCCGGCTGTCGGGCGTAAGCCCTTAAATAGAATGGTTGGATCCATCGGCGTTCTTTCCCAGTTACAGCCTGCACGACAGGCGGCCCCAGAGACATACTCCAATCGCACAGATATACTCCAATTCCACCGTGGTTCAGCTTCCAGAACGCAGCACTTCTTTGGCACCCACCCAAAATGCCCAAACGAAAAGCAGAAGAGCCGGATGTGGCCGAAAGCCAAATTCCCGGCGGCGATTCATGGGCATTGCGAGTGGAGGGCTGTTTCTGGCACAAGGTGCCTGTTCTGAGAGGGGCAGTCCTGCGCTGGCTGGCTGCTTGTCAGCATGTCCCGCTTGGACAGGCCACGCGCTGAACGATACTTGCGGCTCCCCCAATTCCTGCTTTCTTTAGCCAACCTACAATTTCCTGGACAGTTCCTTTACCGGGGATCCTGTGGCCGGAAGGCGCCAAATGCCACTCGTGTACGCGACATTTTGCAAGTCATGAAGATCAATGACGAGCCATACGACCATTGTTCTCGCATACTTGGTGAAGTCTTGACGGAGCAAACTTTAGAACAGGCGGAAATGAAAGCGTACGTGATCGCACGTACGCAATGGACAGACATACACCACGGTGTGGATCTTTTGCTCAAGGACGTCATTGCTAAAGGTTTCCAGCCCCGGGACATTTTTACGGAATCCTTCAGCCCGAACTGCCGCCACTCCAACGCATGTGTCGGTAGTTTGCCAGCCCAGAAGCACTACGTGCAAGACCTATTCCCTCCGACACTTCCACCGCTCGAGTGGAAAGACGAGGCTGGCCAACATGCGTAAGGAGGACATTTTTTCACAACTACTTTCCTGGCCAGGTGTTGGCTGCCTCACTGGCAAAAACATCTTTCAAATCGTGCGGCGCTGCACGGCATTTCACCATTTTAAAGCGGCCGCAGGCAATGCCTGGCATCATGCCAGTCAACGCTGTGCGTTCTCTGGTCCGGGACCCCGCATGGCCATTAACTTGTTGTTCGCGGAGCCTGGTGGGCGAGGGTTTTTACGCGACAACAACAGCGCAGCTGCGCTGCGGCATTTCCACCCCAAGGTTATCTTTCTACAACGAGCCTTCGTGACAGAAGTGTGCAGTTTAGTGGACGACCTTGGGGTTGATCCATTGACATTCTTGATGCACTCCCTACAGGAAAGGTTCGGCGACCTAGGAGAAGAAGTAAGAGTCCAGGCTGTGACGGAACTTATGAGTTTTTCGAGAAAAGGCAACGAAAACGTCGATGCCCTCCTCGTTCGCTTCGACAGCATTCGCACCCGCGCTGCCGAACAGGGAGGAGCCGTTGTAAGTGTCCAAGGTGTTGCGTGGCTGCTCTTGCGCGGCCGTTGGGATCTCGGACAAACTGCTTTCTCCAACCTTTCGGAGGTTTGTTTCCGGCCGATGAAGCCAAGCTGACCCATCTCAAGACCAGTCTTCGTAGGATGGGCCACATCCTCGAGCATGCGCCGGGGAACATCAGGGAAGGGTTGCGCAGTCAGAGTTCGAATGCGTCAGGTTTGTA
Source organism: Durusdinium trenchii (assembly GCA_963970005.1). Classification (NCBI taxonomy): domain Eukaryota; class Dinophyceae; order Suessiales; family Symbiodiniaceae; genus Durusdinium; species Durusdinium trenchii. The sequence continues at coordinate 573,736 of CAXAMN010024729.1, read as the reverse complement.
TTTGACCCACAACTGGACAAAAAAAGAAGATAGACCCCAGCCGCACACAGGTTTTGATAGTTGGGCAGATAATCACGCGTTCCCAGCAGCGGCCATGCCAGGTACGCCCATGGAATCCACCGAAGCCTTCGCCGCGTTCGAAGATGAGGACATCGATATGGATTCGATCACTAGTTCAGGTGAGTGCAGTTTGGTTCGTGATGATGGCACCGATCCTCAGAGAACAGCGCAGAACTTGTTCTGGGCCTATCGACAGGCCAAACATAAGTGGCGTAAGTACATGGGCAAGAACACCCGAGCCGTTCGTCGATATGCCAAGAGATTCGAACGTCGCAAGGGTAAAGGCAAGGGCAAACCCCACTCAGCCTACGCAGTAGGTAAGGGTAAGGGGAAGAAGGGCAAGAACCAATCTTCCGCATTCCTTGCAGAGATCGGATTCGGAACCCCAACACGCCTTGCCAGCATTTCGTGGTCACCGCACCCCTAATAAGGGCAAGGGTCGTAAGACTAACCCTAGAGGTCCTGATGGTCAGACCATGCGGTGCTATGAATCGAACACCTGGCAGGTTCATGCCCTCGACGCCGCGGAGGACAGTCATCCGGCCAAGTCACGACGTTCTTCGCCAACCCCACCAGGAGTACACATGACATGTCTTCAGGTCCATTGGCAGGAATATTGGGCGCAGATGACGTTCATGCCACCGTGCTGGCAGCCCATGCAGTGACGTTTACAACACATGCCAACGAGTCCAATCAACCAAACAGCATTTTCCGAAGCTACATGGTCTCGGAAGGTGATGAATAAGATCCCCTGCAAGCCAATGACCCATGGGGATCAACCACCACACGGTCGTCATTCCCACAAAACAATTCCTCAGAGTTTCGGTCCGACTCCATCCGCCCGACCTTCGTCCGCGTCCGTTAGGAATGAGAACATTGCAGTACTTTCGGTTGCCATTTAATAACTTCGGATTCGGTCGGTCAGCAGTGTCAGAACCAGGTCGGAAACTCTGAGTCGACGCCTCGAGCTTCGGCCCCACAGGAATACACGGCCAGGTCCCCTTCCGACGGGGGAGAAGTTCGACCGCCGCTGTGGTGTACGAAATGCCGACCGGAGTACCCGGTTCCGGGAACATGCAGTGGGCGTTTATGGCCCAGATGCCCGCGGACCTCCGTGAGTTGATGCCTTCGCGCAGCGCCAGAGGCGCCAAGCTTTGCAATGAACGAAGCGTTTGACTTTCTCCAGATGAGGAATCAACCGCAGATGCCCGCGCCGCCGACGTTGCGGGCCCCACAAAGGTCTACCCTGGAAGGACTCTAGAGGCCAAATTGAAGAGTTCCATTATGTACCACAACAAGTTGCTTACCAACGCCAGCAGGTTCGCAATGCTCGACCACAAGCGCGCCCGAACCTGCAAGTTCGTTCGCAGTTAGATCCACAACACAGGCCAGAGATGGGTGAGTTCCACCATGTGCAGAGGACGATAGAACGCAACTCTCGCCGAAGGCGAGACTGAATCAGTGAGAGAGGATCAATGTTGAAGATGTTGAGTATGACGGAGCGCCGGATTGTTGCCCTTTGTGCTAAGAATCATTTTGTGCCAAGGAATCCGTGCTTCGATTAGTATGCAAGCGTCTTTATCACACCGAGTGTTGGACAGAGTGGATGTGTCGTGGCACTGCCTTGCACTGCCCAGTCTGCCGAGGTAGCTGCCACATCATCGCTCGATATCGCGTCCCAGATGAGTCCACAGCCACAGCATCGAACATTCCCAGCCAACCGCCCACTCAGGCAGTGACGCCCGAGCAATCCGATAGACAGCCTGACGCCTTCATCCTTCTCTTCACACCTCCACACAGCCGTGGAGATGAGGCACAGCACAGAGGTCACCAGCGGGAACGCCATTCTTCTCACCAGAACAATCGGACAACTTTGCTTGGTGGCCAACTGAGGAAGATTGCCAGGCTGGGGTGGCGTACCATTCCATATCAATCCCGAACCGAGCAGGAATCATCATTGATGCAGGTGCCTACACCAATCTCATCGGCGAGCAGACGGCGCCAGTTCGCTAAGATTGCCATGGGGCAAGGGTTCAGACCCAGACAATGGCGCATGAGGCCGATGTTTGTGCAGGGTGTGAGTGAAGGTCAGCAGAAATGCGAGTGGACAGTTTCCATCCCAATCGCATGCCGTTTATCAGTGGAAGGTTGTGTGTGCTGCCTGAACTTCGAAGCGCCGGTTGTAGGAGGTAGCGGATCCCGGCTTCCAGCGCTACTCGGACTTCGTTCCCTATCAGCACTCTCCGCTCTCTGTATGCGTGAAGGGCAGGAAGCATTGTTCGTGCCCGTTGTAGGCAATGAAACTGTTGATTTGTCGCAGCAAAGAAGATGCCCATTGGAGAAGGCCCCATCAGGACATCTGATTACGACGGTTGACAACTGGGAGGAACTAAAGCAAGAGTTCGTCCAGAGCCCATGGTCTTGCACATTGATCCTCCCCCAACATCAGCCGAGGAGTCTAGCATTCCTGCAGCCATGTAGATGCAGACCTCCCAGGAACATATGTATCGAACGCCTCACAGCCTAGGTGTGTGAAGAAGCCCCTCATGTTTCGACCCGCTTGCAGGAAGCCGATTGGAAAGTTGTTCGCTTTTCGCCAGCGCAGAAAAATAAAGGCACTACTGCGCAGGTCTCATTGCAAATTAGAGAGGCCAGTTCCGGCTTTTGTGGATTGAAGTGGTGAACTAGCTGAAGCCACAGGACAGGCAGAACGTGTAGTGCATTTACACCGCCTCCAGGTTCAGCGCAGCTTCTTTGTAACCCACCTGAGTTTGCAGACTATGACGAACGATACCATGTGCTTAAGTGTCTTCGTCCAGGCACGGGACGCAAGGATGCTTTCAGAGCATTCAGCATGAAGTTGTCCAAGGCCACTCGTTTTCCTGAAGTAGGACGTAGTAAGCCGCTAGCAGCAGACCCCGAATGTGAAGTTAAACGTCGACATGGAAAACTGGTACTCATCCTGGTAAAGCATGTAGACGACCTGAAGATCGCAGGAGAAGAAGCCGAAGTCAAGAACTTGCTTAGTGCCTTGGAGAAGACCTTCGGACCCAGTGAACGGAACAATAATAATTTCACCTGTGTAGAAATTAAGCGCACGAGGGATCAAGACGGAACCATAACTTTAGACCAAAATGAATACATCAGTGCTTTGAAGCCCATTCAACATCCAGATTTAGTTGGCCGGCCTTTGAATGAAGCGTGCGCAGACGCAGTAATTCGTTTATATGGGTCTTTGTTGGGTGCAATCATCACACCATGCTGACGCAACACTGGCTAAATGTGTACATCAAAGGCTACCGTGTGAGAGGCGCTGTGATCTTGAGAGTGGGAAGAAAAGATGGCGCTGAACGGTGTCACTTGATCGATGCATCCAGTCAAAGTCTTATGTTAGTGACGCGTAGCGCATTCAGCCCCGAAACTCTTGCAGCAGTAGGAACAGTAGATTCCTTCATCCCTGTATCAATTTCACTGACGGAAATCCTCCATAAGCCCTTAAGTCCCGAAGATTTGCGCCGATTTAGAGAAGGCGCTCTGCCACGCAGACCAAACCTTAAAATTACTGTGGCCATCGACGCGATGAATCTCTTTCAGGCTTGGACAGGTACTTCGACAGGAAAGAGCCTTTTCCCTCATCTAGCTTGGCTTCGAGATGTTGTAAAGTGTGCACTGACGCATGTTCTTTGGGTGGACGCCCGTGATATGCTTGCAGACCCGACGACAAAGGGTACAATCTCGCGAATGGCCACGCTACAAGCCATGAGTGGTTTCTTCGAGCTTGTTCATGAAAGCTGCGAGCATGCGTTCACCCAAAGCGTCGACGAGTAGGTGCGTACACGACGCATATAGTTCACAATGCGCACCCGCACCATACATACAACCACCGAGTTCCACAAAACCTCAACGTGAGCACACCCGACTCGAATGGTATCCGCCGGTCCACCGCGGGGCAATCCATGTTCAACCGCAGCAATGGATCTCGAGGCCCCCATTTACCTTTTCCATGGCCCGTAGGGTGAAACATGTTGCGCTTGCTACCGCGCTGTTGCTTCTTTTGTTTGCTGCCCGAGTTTCATACATATATTTCTTGTGGTGGCTGCTTTTCTGTCTGTCTGCCATTTTTCTCATTTCGTGCCGCTCCGTTCCCAATGCATGACATGAGACCCTCCCGAAGTGACCCTCTACGTATCAGCAGACCCAGATCGCAAGACCCGCCCAATTCTTCCAAGCAGAGGTCTCCCAACTGGTTTGGACCCCCGATTCCCACGCGGGGGGTCCTTTTCTTGGAGGGGGCCGCTGCGCAAAGCGCCGCTCCAAGCGCATCTCCGCGCGTGTGCGCGGGCTTCGCCGGGCAGATCCAAGCGAAGCTGCGGAAGCGCTTGGAGGAGCTGAAGATCACCAGGCGCATTTTGGGGGGGCTCGACAGACGCTCTGGCTCTGGACGTCCGGGTAAGGAAGCAGTTGATGCTGTGAGGGAATTCACCCTGGGACGCGGATGGGGAAACTCATAGAACCTGAACCTGGTTCAAACATAGCAGCGTACAAAAAATAGATCAATTTGGAGTCGGTAGGATCTCTCGGTGTTCCCAAAGGCCCACAGATCCCGAGATCCGAGCTGAGCTGAGGTTCAGAACTCTTTCCCACCTAGACTTGGACAGCGATACCAAATACAAAAAAGGAAGAGGAATACCCAAAACACAGCCATGGCGGCCATGGCGATGCCATGTTTTTCTCCGTGGCTTTGGCTCATCTCCAAGGCCCCTGGCCCCCGACGAGCTGGACCAGGCGATCGGGTGCGGTCCGTTTGGCGGGCGCGGTCCGTCGACGGCGCGGTTGGGATGGAGGTCGGAGGGGAGTGAGGAGAGCCTGTGACGACCGAGCAGAGTGGTTGGATGGTGGTTGGATGGACACCGGATGGGCCGGAGGGGCATGCATGGTATCTAAGTGCCTCACACGCCCATGTGCTGGAAGGAACACACTTCAAGCTACGAGATGTTATGAGCCTTACAAGCGTGATTGTGAAAAACATTTGCAGAAGGGAACATTTGTGCTTGGGCTGCACTCGAGACACAGCCGAGCAGCTTACATCTGCCCAGCTGGGGGGAAGATCTCCATAATTCAATCACAGGTAAGCCCAGTCAGCTTTCTTTATTTTTTTCTTTATTTTTACTTCTTTATTTTTTCCTTTATTTCTTTGTGCGTAGCGTCTTGCTCAGCATCTAGCAAGGTAACCACCCAGCGCGGTGGGTCGGCCGCACCTCGCGTCGTCCTCACGGTGGTAGGCCCAGCGCTACGTGACGGAAAGCTGCCAGGGCTTTGTCTCCGCAGCGCTTCTGGCAGAAGGTGGAGGGGTGATGGGTGACGATGGGTGCCATGTGAGCAGCTATTTATTGAACAGTTTTGGTGGAAGAAAAGCACACATCTTTGTTTGCTTTCATGGCTTTGTTGGAGGTTGCGTGCAGGACTTTGGGGCATTAAGAGGGCTGAAAGGTAAGAGAGATAATGTCATCTATATTTGAGAGGGGCGGCTGGAAGGGTAAGTCGCGCCTATTTGACAGGGCTGAAGGCTGAAGGGTAGTGTTACTTATTTGTATCCAGTTGAGGGCGGGTGCTGCACTGGGGCCTTCAAGGTATTCCAGAAAGAAACATACAGTACTAGTTTGGCAGAAGGGGGCTGTTCGTTCATCACCAGTTTGCCGGACGAGTGAAGCTTGTTCATCACCAGTTTGATCTTCGTCCGATGGCCTCCAGACCTGGTGTCCTCCAGGCCCCGCCACGCCCTCTCCAGGTCGCAAGACGCTTTTCCTCGACCTGGACGAAGGGACTGGGAGTTGCCCGTGTGTGTGTTTGCTTTTTCTTTTTTTCAGGGCCCGATGGGGCGTGGATGAGGTTGGAGGCCGCATCACATCATGCCACCTTTGAAGGGAACCTCTTGGAAGATTTGCCTTCCACGGAGCTTTGACCCCGGACAACTAACTCGGGGCACTGCAGGTTCGACCGCGCCAGCCACATTCAGAAAAGGAGGGGGATGCGGGATGCGCTGCTTACGGTTTCACCCCTTTTTGCCACATCATGCATGTAAAAAAAGCTTCAGCATGTTTTCGACGTGTTATCTTCTGGTTGACCTGATCAGGTTGTGGAGTTAAAGATGCCACTCACTGGGCAACATGGTCCGGTCTGTCCTTTTTCATGCAACTGTTGCGAATCCTGCAAGTGAGACAAGCACCAGGTTGAAGACGTTGGCCAACTCAAGGGCTTCAGCTGGTTTGTGAAAAGCTTGGCGCCTTGAGCCCGGACTCTGGCCAGGAACAAGAGTACGGCCACGTTGCACCTGAATCCTTCGCTGCAGGTGCTCTCACTGAAGGCGTGGGCGGAACTGCGAAGCGCAGATGACTGAGCAGACCCAGTGGCAATTTGATGCACTCGGTCGTTTCTTCGGGTTCTTCCAATTTCTTTTCTCACTCTCATGTACTCCAGCTCATGTAAGCCATAGCAGCGGAAACGGACGGCCAGGTGCACATCGACGAAGGCACAAAAAGCGCTTCCGCAGCACACATGCAGCAGCTGGAGGAGACTCGGACGGCTTTTTTGAACACCCCGACGATTTAGCGACTGAAATGAGCTAGGGACAGAATTGGAAGTTTGGTCCTCGATCATCCAAGGGTTTATCCTTGTGGAATGCCGAGTAGCTTTCCGTCCCAAGTACTCAGATGATGCAGTCGGTGCCAATTTGGCACTGTTTTGCGTTCAGGGCATTCGGAAATTGGTGTGTTCTCCTGGAGTCCTGTTTCTTCCAGACGGTCTTTCAAAAAACATCCTCCAAACCAAAAGGAGGGCGTTGACACGGGGGCCAACCTCAAAGAACGGAAGGCGATGTCCGGGTGATCCGGCCTGGCCCTACGAGCGGTTTTGGGAAGACCGCCTGTTGGAAAGACATGGATACTACCCACCGGTGGAGGTACAAACCACCGTAGCGCGGGCGTCATGGTTAGCAGCTGTTTTGCTGCTTGGGCACTGGCGAGCTAGATGGAAGATCTTTCCTCTTTGGTAGTCGTGGGATATGACTGGTGGGGAGCCAGAAAGTCCTTGGAAGGTGTCGCGAGTTGTGTTCAGCAGCCCGTTTTGCAAAGCCGACATCCCTCCGGCCGGCGGCTTTTCAGCCATGGCACGTTGGTTGCTGCTTGCGCTGGCGGGAGAGGTGGCCAGTGGAATCGAGAATGGCCTTGGTCGCACTCCCCCTATGGGGTGGCGGTCCTGGAATTTGTATGGTCAGAATGTGAACCAGTCCCTCGTGCAAAGCGTCATGGATGGGATCGTGTCCAAGAAGCGGAAGGTGGACGGCGTTCCAACCTCCTTGTGCGACCTGGGTTACTGTGATGTGGGGCTAGATGACAATTGGCAAGACTGCCATGCCGGGCAGAAGTATCGCTATCATGATGATTCTGGCATTCCAGTGATCAACAGGGAGCGCTTCCCTGACATGATTGCTATGACATCTCATGCTCACAAGTCTCTTGGCTTTTGGTTTCGCTGGCTTGACTGGGGGCAGCTTCAGATGAAGGATTCCCACGAAACCGCGGGGTAGTCTATCTTTTCCTTTTTGTGCATCCCTCTGTGTCCAAAGTCTTGGAACTTCTGGACCCCCAAGAACGACATCGTGCCACTGCTGTTCATGAGAGATGCCCATACCCGCTTCTTTTGCAAAGACGTGCTTCTTGTATCTTAACATCTCTGGAGTCCTGGACATCCCGAACAGTGGACAAAAATCCTCCCCCTCCGGCGGAACCACCCCGGCTCTTCTTTTTTTGATTTTTTCGTGGCCACCAGCAAACCCGCCCCCCGGCCTTCCAAAACGCCTTCCATTTCGGCGCGTCCGTGGACGAAAGCGAGTCAGTTGAACCGGGCGGGTTTCCTCGGCGGTGCTCGTGTGAGGTTGAACCTGACCGCTGGATGGTACCTGAACAATTGCATTTGTTCCGAGGGCACGGCCACCGACGAGACCCTTGGACGGCAACATCCCGGCAACACCGGGGCCCGCTGTGTTTTTGCTTTTTTGGAGCCAGCTCCGGGCGAGGGGCAAACACGAAAGACTGATGTTTGGGAAGCTCCCCCCTCAGAAAGAGAGCCTAAATTGTGGGAAGACCAAGATTGTCACCGGGGGGCCAACTATTTTCAACGTGGTGAAAAAAGGCTGATGCCTCAAGGCACAGACGCCTGCATGCAAGACACACATGGGGAAAGACTTTGGGGAATGGGGAAAGACATGAGTGGCTTCTTCGCTCTCGATGGGCCTCAACCACCAACTGAAACCCAAATGGTCCCCAAGTGCGTACATGGGGCACTTCCTTTACTTCAGAGCCAAAAAGATTGTTTTTTCTATTTTTTTCTCGTCTTTCGGTACTTCTTCCAGCTTGCCGCCTCTTTTCCGCTGTTCCCCGCTGGCGCGTGCCGCGTCTCTCTCGTTCCACCCGGAACCCGGTCACCCGCCCCCGTTCCGGACCGCCCAACGCCCGTTCCGGACCGTGACCGGCGGGGAACGGAGGATGTATCAGAGCGATGTGGCGGCGCTGACGCTCTTCGGCTTCGATGCGGTGAAATTGGACGGCTGTGGGAGACAGATGGAGCCTCGGCCGAGAGGGAAGGGGCAAGAAGACGGAGGGGCAGAGCCTGTTATTTTTTTTGATTCATAAAAAAGAACGAGGGGGCACAATCACAGGGTGGGACAGGCACAAAAGAGGGAAGGGTCGTCTTCTCTTCTTTTTTTGTTTTTCGGGGTTCCGGCTACAAAGGAAGGAAGCCACTGGTGGCTTGGGGACGAGGCCAAGAGGAGAAGGTTCCTGCAAGTCTGAAGGAGTCCCCTGAAGGCCAGGAATGTCAGGGTGCACTTCTTTGATTCGTTGGGATGTAATTAGATGTACTACGGATACGTGATCCTCTCACATTCTCTCTTTGGGGCTTGCTTGGCTTCATCTGAGCCGCGGTCTGGTGGGCAAGTCTGTCGGCTTCCACTCCGCGATGCTCCACTTCGCTGCCAGGATTTGGACAAGTGGGCGGAGCTCTTCAACCACACCGGACGACGCATCATGATCGAAAATTGTCACTGGGGCGGCACGGTGCCCAACGCCACCTGGTGTCCCTGGAACTTCTTCAGGCTGGAAGGGCGAGTGGAGGGGGCTTGGAGGGGGGTGGTTGTCAAACTGATGAGCGGAGGAGAGTGATCAGTCAAAATCCGAGTCGGAGTCCCTGGAAAACCCCGAGTTGCTGTGGGCCATGCGGGCAAAAGTCCTTGTTTGAGGGCAGGGTTGCCATCCTGCCCATACCTGGCAGATTGGAGGAGTTCCGAGGTGCCCTTGGAATCTGGAGATTTTCTTCCACGTCATTTTGTCCTGGTCCGCAAACGGACAGAACACACACACACACAACACACAGACAGACTGACACAGACACACGAAGTGGTCGAAGAATACCTGTTCGATCAGGGCATTTGTACTGACTCCCGATTCCCTGTTTGGGGTGGTGGTGCTTATTCGAAGGATGTGAGGACGGAACCGGCGGTCATCTTGGCGGGTATCAGGACCTCTGGAGACATCCGGGCCTCCTATGGCAGCATGGTGGGGAACTTGTTGACCACGGTGCAGTGGGCGCAGAAGAACCTCTCCAAGCCAGGAGAGTGAGTAGAGTGGCGCGAGTGGCGCGCGTGGCGCGTTTTCCTCCCGAATGCGTAGCAAAGGGTTCTTGTTTAACTGTGGGGTCCGGCGGTGGAAGCGTGCTTGTATGACGCTGCTTTCATGTTCGCAACCGTCCGAAACCGTTCGAATTGAGAACGATCAATCCTTGCCGTTGGGGGAAGCTTTTGGAGGTCTTGGATGGAAGCATGAAGTGTCGGATTCGTATGACATAGCGCAGACACGTAAGCGAACGTGCCGGCCGTTCTTCGCTCTCTTGGAGGTGTTGAAAGTCGCTGTGCCGGATTTGCTCCGGAAGCGCCTGCCACAAAGCTTTGGTTTTGGGGGCAAGTCCCAACAGAGGCTGAAGAACCCTATAGACTATCCCAATAGGTACTCCAGTAGGGTCCTATAAGGTACCTCTCTTGGTCATAGCATGTCATAGCTGCAGCTGCGCTTCGGGACTGTTGCGAGCGGGCACCAGTTCAGCGCCTTGCAGCATCGAGTCTGAGCGGCGCTCGGTTCCGACTTGAGCGAGCAAAGGCTGGCAGATGGACCTGCCAACGTTTCTGAGTAAGGAGAACTCCTCTTGATCGTTCAGCAACGCAGCAACGATTGCACGATGCGTGGAAGTTAAGAGGGTGCTGACTTCAAAAGCCAAAGGTAGAACCCACGAACCCAAGTGAACACATGCACTTCGACACAAACGGCCAAACGTTGTTTGACACTTGTGTGTTACTCTCCAAAGACGAACATTGTGGGGTGACACTCTTTTATCATACTCTTTTGGGACACGCTTGTGCAATGCTGTTGCTCGACAGTCAATTTATTCTAGGAAAACTCTTGGATACGTTCTCAATGGGTACTCTTGTAGGACACTCTTGTGGGACACTCTTACGGCGCCCTCTTGCGGGGACAGCTGTGGGATATTCTTGTGGGACACTCTTAAGCACTTTTGCAGGATACTCTTGTGTCACACTGCGGTAGGATAGTCTTGTGGGGTAATTTTGTGGGCACTCGTGGCACACTCTGGACACTCCGTAGGACATTCGTGTAGGGCGTATGCCGAGGCACTGTGGTTGCTGTTGTTGCCGACGACCAAACATTTTGACACGCAGCCTGCCGTGACAGGAAACTCTTGATGGGCTTTCATTCAATGGGACAGTGTTGGAGGTATTGGTATGTCTATTGATTCCGCCAGGATGTTGGGCTTACCCCGACATGCTGGAGGCAAGGTTTGTGAAGATCATGAATAGTATATTCAACCCCTGCCGTGAGTGCTGGTTGAAAGGTGTTGTTTGTCCGGAGTTTTCATGATTTGATCCTCAGGGAAGCAACAGGGCTTTGCGTCTCTGGTTGGTGTATTTCAACGTTTCGTGCACTTTTGGATGCCACAGACCGTGGAATTCGGCCGAGTCACCGCCCGGGCGCTTCGTCAGGTCGGTTGCCATGGAGGCCAGGAGCCCCAGACATAACACCGAAACTGAAACACCAAGAAAGGATAGAACGGCCTGTGGAAGGGTTCAGTGCTGTGCTCGGCAGCTGTTCCACCTTCGACTCGTGTCGGTCGAAACGCCTCGACCGTCGGTCCCTTCGGGTCCCTTCGACCGAACCGGATGCTCGATGCCGGGGCCCGCCGCAGAAGCCGCCGAGGCTTGAGCTTCTTCGAGGCCCGCTCGCACTTCAGTGCCTGGTCCATTGTCTCTTCGCCCTTGGTCTTGTCCATGGACGTGAATGACGATGCGGTGATGGACCAAGTCTGGGAGATTGTCTCCAACAAGGAGTGAAGAGGGGATAAGGGGGAAGGGGTAATTTGGGTGGTGGGGTTGAAACCGTAGATTCTAGATTTTTGGGACAGACATACATGAGATGAACAACTCTTTTTTTGTGGTGTTTGGGGAGTCAAAGAATGACATTCATTATAGACATTTTCTTCGAGGCTCCGAGGCCGAAAGGATCCCACAGCGAATGTGAGCAGAGACGTGCCAATTTCCTTCGGAATCACTGCCTAGGTTGGTTTGGCGATCCTCCACGTATGTTGTGTTGGCACATCGGTGGCCCTACACCCTTTTTTTTTGTGGAGTGAATCACAGACCCTTCGATGGGACTGTGATGCCGGATGGGTGTGGGGTGGCTGGTTCGAACCGTTGGAGGAGCAAGCGAAAGGGGTCACAGGATGCTTTGTCAATATTTGTGAGTGCGTGGTCCAAAGTCTTGGCGCCAGAGGCTTTGACGTTGCAGAGAGACAAACGGCTTTTTGGGTCCGGTTCAGCTTGGAACCTCCACACCAGCGCCCTGCTGCCGGAGCTCGGCCGCATGGTGCGTCTTCCTCACCTGGTGGGTCCTCGTTGCCCCTCCGTTAAGCCGGGCGGGAGACGGTCACCCGGTGGAGTCGTTTCAGGAGATCATTGCCGTGAACCAGGCGTGGGCGGGTCACAGCGGAAGCCCTTTTAAACAGTCCGACGCTTGGCAAGGAGGACTCAGTGACCCATGTGGTGACCAGAAATGAGAGACCCATGGTGTGGAGACGGTCTTTTTGTGGCCTCTTTCTTTGTGCAATAGCTGGCTTCGAGGCATTTGAACATGCGTCATTTTGTTTTGTGGAGGCCTAATGTTCTCAATCTTTTTTACCCCAGTCTCTCTCTCTCTCTCTCCCTGCTTGCTCCCTCTGTAATTTGTTGAGTGATGACTAGCTTGAAGCGAACCTGTCACCTTCCCTAGTATGGCTAGTGACCACTAGCGGCTAGTTGGGTCCTTGTGTGTTCCATCTACCGACCCTTTTGGTTGGACCATACCAGGCGTGATGCCGAAAAAAACGGCTTCGCGTCGCCGGTTTCCGCGGGGCTTCGGCTTCGGCCGCTGAAGGACGCCCTGGTGCAGCTCAGCGACTTCAACATGCAGCTGCACGGACAGGTGATCCCACACACCAGCCAGGCGCCGCGGAGAAATCGTGACGAGCCACGTGTTTCCGCCGGGGCGGTGGAGGAAATGGGTTGCTCACAAGTGAGAAATAGGTCAACTGTTCATAACTGTTCCACGTCTCGAGCTGGAATGGGTGGTGTGTTTGTGAACAGCTAGAAGACAGGGTGGATCCCAATGTAGACTCTTGATTCAGAAGACCCCCATACCTAGGAACTCGTCCAGGCTAGAAATCCAGCCCAAATCCATTCAGACAGTATTTCTGCCCGAACATGGTTTTCACGCCCGACCCTGGAATTCTCGCCCGAATGTGTTTTTGTTGAAAACAGACATATTCTGCGAGTGATATCATGCAATGCAATTTGAGTCTACCAAACCCACCCGATCACACAAATTCTCGCCCGATCACAACAATTCACGCCCGAATCACGCTGATTCTCGCCCGAATTGAAATGTCGAGCATTGTTTCAAAACTGCAGATTTGCAACTTAGGTGCTTTGCAAGTAATTTGCAGCATCTTCCGCTCTGCCCGAATAATGATTTCTGCCCGCAGGCTGTTTTTAAGGACAAACCCTGGTTCAGGCAGATTTTCTTGAACAGGCAGAAATTTGAGCCTGAATGAGGGTCCAGGTATAAAGAGGATTGATCAATGATTAATAAGACCCCCACTCTTGAATAATAAGACGACCCCCATAAAGACAGAGGATTTCCAGTTCAACTGGGTCGGTTTATGAATCCACTTCGACCAGCGTCGAATTCCATGTCCCTCGCAGTCGAATGTTGGGGACGGGAGGTCCGGTCCAGAAGGTCCGGGTCGTCTCTGAAGTCCACAGAAGCAGTTGGTTTTCTTTTTGTCTGATCAAATTGATAGCAGGTTTCGAGATCTCTCTCTCTCTCTCTCATTCCTTTCTCTCTCTCTATTTTGACGATTCTTCCATCTAATCCTCACCTCCGAGGTCGTTTCCCTCGAACTCGTCGTAGAACCGTCTCGAACCGGAGCCCAGCGGTTCCCGCGTAACGACCGCTTCGCCGCCCGCGTCTCGACCGTTGGAACCGACTGGGGAGATGATCGGTCGAGCGGGGCGGGCCGATTGGGGCGTCCCCGGTCCTCGGTCGACTGGGAGATGTCGGACCTTCTCAGTGGTGCTGTGGTTCGCACCAGGTGCCCAGCTGGCAGTTCTTTTACAAGCCGGTGGGTCACTTGGCAGGGGGGGAAAGGGGTGGACGTCGCCTTGCTCTCTTTCTTTTAACATCCCTCGCCTTGTTAAGCCCCGAACTTTAGACTTCTTTGGCAGAAATGGCTGATTCGAAGTGAAACAGCTCATGGAAGAATTTCACCTATACCCTTTTGGACCCAACTAGACATAAACTGACAAACTTGTTCTTCTAACAAAGATATTCTTCCCATTTTTGTGGTTTGGAGTTCTCCACGCAAATTGGACATGCAAAACGCTTCTATTCTCCAAGTGACACCTTTGGACGACGCGCCTTTCTGCAGCATCTTCACACCAGTCGACACCTGTCCTCCCTGTCGCCTGTCAGCTTTCTCCCAGGCGCTGGGAAGATCGTGGTGCTGCTAATGAACCACGACTCCAAGGCACAAGACTTGGTTCTGAACTTCGCGGACGTCCCAGGCCTTCAGTGCACCAAGTGCCAGATGCGCTGCCTCTATGTGCCGCGCCGGTAGAAGTGTGGCCGTTTTGGTGGCGGGGATGGTGGTGGAGTGGGAGAGCAGCGGCGGTGCGTGTTGGCGGGCCAACCGAGAAGAAGGGTTTGGTGTTGAACAGCGGAGAAAGATGTACAATGTATTCTTATTATTTCAAGGAGACGTCACTCACCATGGCCAAGTCGAACAGCTTGTTCTCAGAATTGGGTGGGATCCCTCGGAGCAAAACAACAAAACCCGGGGGAGCTCCAGCAACGGCCCCTGGACCCCCCCATCCCCCCAACTCCCCCGAGACGGCCTGGCATTGATTTGGTGAGGTTTGATCGAGGCCGAGGACTCCACGGTGGTGGGTAAACATCCACCAACGTCTGGTTCTTTGGTTGGGACGGTGGACGGGTTCTCCCCTCAAAACCTCAAAAGCTGGACAGACTTCAAGTAGAGCTTAGAACCTACATGGGAAGGATCAATACTGTTGACTATTGATTGATCAACCCCCTCCCCCCCCTCCAACAACCAAGGCCTCCAAAATAATATATACATATATACACTAGAAAACCAATTAGTTGATAAATAAAGAATCCTTACTTAGCTACCTCTGCAGCTACTCTGGCAATACTAAAATGAAAGGAATACAGAAACCTAACTTTGAAGACAGATGTTAAAATGAAAAGGAATCACGAAAACCTCAGATTGAAGACATCTGGAATATTACAATAAAAGGGAATCAATGGAAATGGAAATGGAACTCTTTAAATTTCAATGGACATCTGAATCCAACGACCTGCAAAATCATTCAATCTCAATGGAGTTCTTCAAAATTTCAATGGACATCTGAATCCAAAGACCTGCAAAATCATTCAATCTAAATAAAAGGAACCCCCAAACAGAAAATATTAATTCATAACACAATAAATACTATCCCACTACAACTACCCCTCCCCAAAAAAGAACTATTCTGGTGGCCTTTATTCATCTGTGCAGGAAAAAACTACATTATTCTAGGGGCGTCTATTAATCAGAGGTCAACATTAGAATGGTTCTACGATATACCGAGGTCATGCAACTGGAGCCATGCCCCAGAAGTTTCAAGACTCTATTTGGCACCATTTCGGGTCGCCTGACATTGGGTCACCTGTCGAAAAACCGTTCGATTCCCAGGGCCATCGTGTTGGACGACGTCGCTTCTCAGCTCCTCCGCTTTTCCCCTCCGAGGTGCACTCCGACTTGGGCGTCCACGATGGGAGCTTCACCGCCAAGGGGGTCCCATCGCACGACAGTCGCATGTTTATGATCTCGGTGCCCAGCGAGGCCGGGGGGGAGGCGGTGAAAAGGGCTCCGAAGAACGTCGTGACGGACCTTGACGGTGACCGTCACGAGACGAGGGACCGTCGCGCGGAGGGACCCGTCGATGCATCTGAAGCGTTTTTTCATGGACCATCATCTCTTTCAATGGGTTCGAAGTAACTCAGTCGTGGCCTGCTGGCGTTGGAGAACTGATTTCTGGTAGGGGACATCCTTCTTCCTGTCATCCAAAACCACATGGCCTCGATGATCCTCGATGCCTCCCCCTCGACAGGTCGTCTTCATGTGAAGAGCTTCTCGCTGGCTGCGGCCGTCCTTTTCTGGCTCCGGTCACCAAGCACCGGAGCCCGAGGCAGAACAGACCACGACCACACCGACTGGCCGCCAGGGCCGTCCAAAAGGCTGCGAGGGGCCGGCCGTGGGCGGTGGGTTGGGGCCGAGGGATGGTTTTTTCGTGTGTGGAGCGATGAGGAGGTGGTTTGCCATGGGGGTGACTCGCAAGATCTGAAGACGGAGCAGATGGGTCATTGAGCGACCACCCTATAGCGACCGATAAACAAAAGACAGCAGCCAGCTGGCTCCGGACTAGACTGAGTTCATCTTGCTGAACAAGTTGGATTTGCCGACGTTGGCATGGCCAGGAGACTTGGCTGAAGGACATTGACTCCTTACCTGCCAAGGCTGGGAGGGAAATGTTGCGGACATGCCACAGATGTGCCCCCCTTATGTCCTTTCGGTTGCGTGTGGCACACTCATAAGTCTCATAAGCCTCCAGCCTTGCTTTTACAGGATTGAGAAGGATTCCGCGGAGGGGGCCATATAGAAGGTGACTGTACCGTCCGTACCCAACCATTTTACATGATGAGTTTGTACTGCGGGTGCCCGGGGTGTCAATCAACCGGATACTTTTTGAGATTGCGGGACACCTCATTTCCTTGGCACATTTGCGCGCAAGTGCAGCTTGCAGATCCCATCCAGCTTGCTCTGGCAGATCCTATCCACAGTCACCAGTGATCCACCTGGTTGCGTGAGGCATTCAGTCTGTTTGGATGGACATTCATTCTCAAAGGGATTCAAAGGGATGCCCTCAGGCCGGCCGATCAGCTCGCCCCTCGCAGGATGATGAGGTGATCAGTCAGCATCGAGGCTTCTTAGAGTTGGAGCCCGGGGGCCCGGGGGAGGGGTCGACGGTCACGCAGGTGTCGACCTGGGATGTGATGGGGGGGGGGGGGGACCTGTGACGTGGGAGGAATGGAGGCCGGGCCGGGCAGGACGACCAGGAAGGGACAGGAGGCAACGGACCAGAAAGATTCAAGCGCGTTGGAATTCCGAACGTAGAAGGAGAGTGTTGTCGTGATCATGGCTGCCCAAGCGACCCGACCCATTGGGCCCAGCGACCCCGGGAAAACATGTAAAAACAGTTGATTGAGTGAAGTTTTACAAAACTAATATCATAGCATATCATAGCAGTATAACAAATCAAAATTTATTCCAAAACAACATAACAGTCCCAAAATATCAGTTTAAATATTCTTGTTTGCTTCATTTTCTTAACAATATCAAAACATAATTACCTCATTCAATTTTTCAAAATCATAGCAGTCAAAGCATACTTACCTCATTCATTTTT
>CAXAMN010024729.1:539759-556484 GCA_963970005.1 Durusdinium trenchii | reverse complement strand
TTTTTCAAAATCATAGCAGTCAAAGCATACTTACCTCATTCATTTTTTCAAAATCATAGCAGTCAAACGCGTTATTACCTGATTCATTGTACAAAATCCTATCCATCAACCGTTCCTAAATTCCTTTTATGCTTCTCTGTTTTTAAATGTCTTGAATAACATTGTGCCTTTATTGATGAACTACATTACATTACAAAAGGCAACTTTATCACGATAGTTTTGTATTTGTTCCTCTTTCTTTTTTCTATATTCTTCATGTTCTTTATATTTAGTTCTTCGTGTTTCCTTCACTTTATTTTTATGTTTGTCATAGTTCTTTCTCTTGTATTCCAAGCATGTCTTACAAGTCTTCAATTGGTAAATCTTTAACACAGTATCTACAAATTTTATCCAATACATATAAATATGATTATCTGCTTAAATGTCTTTCCAAGAATTCCTATAACAACAAAAAAACAAAACAATCCAAGCAAAGAACAATATATATATATAAGACAAAACGGCAGACAACAATAAAGATACACCCTGAACTGTTAAAATGTTTCCGTACAATATTTGCTCTGGTGTAGTCTTTGTCAGTTATGTTTTCTTCATATAATTTGCTGCAAACATTTTCTTTCTTTGGTAGTTTTGTTTCATCGAATTTCTCCCATGAGTTCATGTAGTCATAGGGATATACACCCCTATCAGTCAGAAAATTCCAATCAGTTTTAGATTTGATATATGGGTTGGTGCTTGTATATCTGAAACGAGTGTCCATTTTTTAATCTTTTGATTTCCTTCATATTTGTTTAACCTAACTAACTTATCCAATGACGCAGTTAAGAAAGCGAAGCTGTCTTTAAACGGACAGGCACCAAATGAAAAGGTTATGAACTTTTCACTGTTTGTGCTATTACATCTATTCTTTTGTTTTGGTTTAGTTCTATGTTTAGTTCATTTGCTTTTGCTATGATTAAGTGAGCGTCATAATTTTTGGATTATGAAAGAAAATAGGGATGTAAAAATGCCCAAATGAATAATCCAAATTACATTTTACATTCGCTGCGCCCCTGTATTTGCCTGTGAAGTGGCAGTGGTCGCGAACCTTTTCATCGTCAGGTTCAAGTTTCTTACCGCAAATGGAGCAATGAGACGATAATTTTTGTTCGTTCATTACTTCATCCATCGGTTTATTAAAATTTTGATTTTTTTCAAATATATCTTTCTAAATTTCAGTCAGTTTTTCTACAAACTGTTTCATGCAGTCCTCACCTCTGTATAAATACGGTTGGCATGCATTCTCAATCCTGCTTACTACATTTAGCATATAACCACATGGTTTATGTTCCTGATATGTGCCTTTTATACCATTTTTAGAGTTAGTCGTTAGACATTCAAAATCACCATAGATTACAAAAGGACAAGGCAATTTAGTATTATGCTTTTCAAATTCTACATAAGTGTCTTTATCAGGCATCTTTGTTTGTTGTCCTTCTGATGCCATACATCACATCCGTTTTCAAGATGTTTCTTATATACCTTTTCTGATTGAACGGGATTTAAACAATGGTGGCAGTAAAACTTTTATTTGTGTTGCTACTGATTTGACAGTTTAATCTACATTTATTTTAACTAACACATAGTGATAATTGTTATCTTCATCATCGAGTTTTAGTATATCAATTTCGTACTTAGCATTTCTATTTTTAGTGCCTCTATGACTCTATGCAATATAATCTTATTATCATTTAAGCAGTCATCGGGTTCAAACACATTTATTGAAACTGATTTATTGTTCTCTTCAAATGTCCCTATTGCCAGTTGGAAAATGTACACCATCCCAGTTCAAAATATCATCTTTCAGTTTATTATAGTGGCACATTTCCTCTGGGTGATGTTTGCTTATTTTGTCATAGACTTTGGATTGAATACAATATTTGAAGCATTTTTGGTCATTATTTTTAATGTTGATACATGCCTTTTTTAGTTTAATCCATTCTGGTAATTCTATGCATCTCCCTGCTCTTTTTGGGTCATATTTGTCATAGTGAATAGGTATCGATACAATCCATTTAAATCTTAGATTAGATGTTGAATCTTCTAAAGTGTGTATTTGTAGTCGGATTTGAATAACACTATCTTCTAATGCTTGTGTCAGTTCAACCTCATTACTAATATTGAAGCGGGTTGATGGTAGGGCATGTACAAGTTCCTGACTTCCTAATTCATTTCCTCCATCATCATATTCAGGTTTTTCAACTAACCCTTCCGTTCTTATGTTAAGTTTCATGCTTCTATTATTTTCTCAATAAAATCTGATAGTCTTTGTTTTTGGTGCGCAATCATTTCTAGTCTCCTTTCTCCTTGAAAGTGTTTATTTTCTAAAACTATTGAATTAGCGTATCTTCTAAATGCTGATTGAATATCTCTGACCCTAAAGTTATTTCTTATGGCGTGTTTGGCTATTGATTGCCTAACCCTTTCTCTATTTACAACATCCGTTGCCTTTTTCATAGCATAACTTCTGTACTCATTAGTTTTCTTTACTGGCAATAATTTCTTTGTCTAAACATTTGATATGGCTTTGTCTTTGTATCTGATTTTCTTATCATCTATTATTATTGACTTTAATTCTTTTCTTCCTTTTTTTGGGTATGTCTGCTTTATTAGTATTCAATAGATAGTCTATAATCTTTTTCATCCTATAATAGTATATATTTTTTTGTTAATTTATCTTTAAGTAGATTTTAAAGGACTCTATTAATGTACTCTTTGAATATATACTTAAAGAATAGTTTTTTTAAAGTATATTAGTAGGATGGATTTTATGAAGGATTTACCTGTTGATGTGTTGAGTACAAGTGTTTCTTATAAACTTGGAGAACCTGAATATGTGAAAATTAAGCATAGTGAAGCATTGAAGAGAATACAAAACAAATATAACATATCAAGACTTGGTCCGAAAATAGACAGAAAGATAAGACAAAGAAACACAAAGTATATATAGTTGAGTATTGTATTATGAGAGAGGGAGTGCAGGGAGTGCCATTTAGTTTAAAAGGTATAGGAGACATCATAACAGAAGAAAAAGAAGAATCACTATCTTTGATTTATGAAGAAGTAGAAGAAGATAATTTAAATTTTAGAGTTAAACTTGATATTGAAGTCCAAACAGTAGCAAGACTCCCAGAGAAAGAATGGAGACAATGAATTTAGTTATAGAGAAGTTTACTTCATGAATGACTTTGATGAATATGTAGATGAAGATAATATAGGCGATGTATTGAATAAAGCAGATGAAGAAATAAATTCCAACATAGAAGAAGACAAAGATAAAGATAGTATAATAGGAATACAAGCATTTCATGTTAGATTAATAACTATTGAAGATATTTACTACCAGCATATTTCCAATAATGTTTATTTATTTATTATAATTATGGATTTGTAAGATCGGATTATCAAAGGTTAAGGTTTTATCTTTATTGTTGTCTGCCGTTTTGTCTTATATATTGTGTTTTGCTTGGTTTGTTTTTGTTTTTTGTTGTTATAGGAATAGTTGGAAAAGACATTTAAGAAGATAATCATATTTATATGTACTGGATAAATTTTGTAGATACTGTGTTAAAGATTTACCAATTGATAATTTTAAAGATGGATTGAAGACTTGTCAGACATGCTTGGAATACAAGAGAACGAACTATGACAAACATAAAGATAAAGTAAATGAAGCACGAAGAACTAAATGTAAAGAAGATGTAGAATATAGAAAATAAAGAGGAACAAATACAAAGCTATCGTGATAAAGTTGCCTTTGTAATGTATGTAATTCATCAATGAAGGCACCATGTTATTCAAAACATTTAAAGACAGAGAAGCATAAAAGGAATTTAGGAACAGTTGATGGATAGGATATTGAAAAATTGAATGAGGCAATTGTGTTTTGACTGCTATGATTTTGAAAAATGAATGAGGTAAGTATGCTTTGACTGCTATGATTTTGAAAAATTGAATGAGGTATATGTGTTTTGACTGCTATGATTTTGAAAAATGAATGAGGTAAGTATGAATTGACTGCTATGATTTTGAAAAATTGAATGAGGTATGTGTGTTTTGACTGCTATGATTTTGAAAAATGAATGAGGTAAGTATGCTTTGACTGCTATGATTTTGAAAAATTGAATGAGGTAATTATGTTTTGATATTGTTAAGAAAAATGAAGCAATCAATAATATTTAAACTTATATTTTGGATGGTTATGTTGTTTTGGAATAAATTTTGATTTGTTATACTGCTATGATATTAGTTTAACAAACTTCACTCAATCTTTTTTTTACATTTTTTCGGGGACCCGTCACGACCCGTCCACGTGGTGGACGAAGCGCGGTCCGTTGGACGCAATCTCGGTGGTTGGGAGGCACGGCGAAGCGCATCACTGTGCTGCCGTGACGTGGGCGGGATGGGAGGAACAAGAGGAACCTCGAGTGGTTTGGTTGACGCATGGAACCTCAGTGGTTGGTGGACGTACCGCTACCCCTTTAAGAATCCAATCACATCCGATCACATCACGACAGAAGATTCTCGTTCTGGGTGAAGCCGACCTTCGAAAAGGGTCGTTCGGGGTGTGAATGGAGCTGACCTGGCTTGGTGTGATGAGGGCCTTGGTGAAGCAGTCTAAGCTTGGTTCGAGCTTCTTAATGAAGTCGAAGTCTTCATGGGGATTCGGAATAGCTAGCTGAATGCTCCTCAAGGCTGCCGTTTTCGGTAGGTCCACGGCTGAAACCCCCACTTTTGAACAGGATATTACGCAACAGGGTAAGGTTAATGTAACGTACGAACTCTCACTCTTCCCCTCACGGAAAAGGACTGGCTCTCCTGCCCTAAGTCGACCTCCAGGGAGCGAAACGCCCTGGACCGGGACCGCCGCTCTGCCTCCCGCGTCGGGTCGCACTGCGTCGATGGCGGTTTCCACGCGTTTTCCACGCGCTGGACGCGAGTCCCAGCGGCGCTCGGTCTGCTGTTCGATGGCTTCGACGGCTTCGCCAGGTGCCAGGTGAATGGCCGCTCGAAGGTCTGGTGCTTCGTCGAAGCCTCGCTGCACGAGCGCGACCGGCTGCTGCAGGCGGACGCGGTGACCGCCGCCGGTGAAGTGCGTGACCGGTGGGGGGTTCCCAACTGGGTGACTCACATCGGGTGAGCCTCTTAGGTGGCAAAGGGCGGGGTGGTGAAAAGAGCATCTTCAGAACCTCAAAAGGGGGGTGAGCTCTTCTTCAGAGCAGGGGTGGTGCATCAAAGCAAGTCCTCTTCAGAAACCTCGAGGGCTTGAAACTGGAGGTTTTTTGATTGGTGAAGGGGATACGTCCGGTTTGGGGGTCTGCGAGGGAGCTCACACAAAGGCGACAGAGACGTCACCCTTCTTGCGCCGCACAGCGGTCCTTCAGATGGGACAAGGGAGGGGCCATGGGCCATGATGGGCCCTGGTTCTGCGATGCTTGTGAGTCTTGGTTTGGGTTCACCTGCTGGAAACCACTGCATGTCCTGTTTTTCAGTTCTTTCATGGTGCCTCCCACCTGTCAGTTAGATAAATGAAATATTCTAATCTATTCTAAGATATTCTCACTTTGTAATGATAATAGTCAACTTGAACAAGTTATATAAATATGCATTTCTTTCAGCGCAAATTCCTTGGGTTTCACTTCCTTCAGTTCCTGGGCGCGCCCAGCCGGCGAGCCGCGCGGCTTACCAGCCCCCGGCGTACGCGAGACGCGCCGGTGATGGGGGTGGACCCGCTCCCATGACGTCGTCGAGCGCTGAGTCTGTTGAACGATGTTGAAAAAATCGGTGCCTGATGTTCATGGACAAGAGACCCAGGGGACCCAGAGCACTGACTTTTATGGTTTGAGCAGGATATGCCATTGACGGCTTGCCTCGTCCCATCAACCCTAGGACTCTAGGCAATTCCTGAGCTTTCCATGCAGACTGCAGCTTAGTACCTACTTGTGCATTGACTAGCTGTTTGGGGTCTCCATTTTGACGACCCTAGGATACAGACTGGGCTTCCACCATTGGACACCAGTCCAATTCACAAGTCCGGTACCCGTCAGCCACAACACCAAATGGGTGTGCATCAAAATAGACTCCCAGTTCGACCCCCTGGAAGGAGCAACATGGACTAAGACTAAAACCCATTGGTTGGGGATCTCCATTACAGTCATGACTCCCAACCTTTCGGAAGGTCGAGTCATTATGACAGGCAATTTCACCTACGGGTCCTATGGGTAGACCTGCATGCGAGGTGACCTGCATCAATACAGCGACATTTACTTGAATTACCTGACAGACTCTTGGCTGCAGTGGGGTCAAACTAATGCCAAATGTCGGATTAATAGCTCCCCAACTTCAAGGTCAACAAGGTTTGAGATTGGAGGTATTGGAGACCACATCCCCTTGATAAAGGTGATGTCCTGATGATGGATGATGGTTGATAGGATTCTGTATGAACACTGAGGCCTGTGTGAGGGGTACCCTTCATGAGCTTTAAACTTTAAACCGTTAAGATTTTGATAGAGTTTTAATAAGGGAAAGTGAAAGAATCTTGCTAGAGACGGATTTAGGGATTGTGGAACAACGATTCTTGGGGAGAACATTGATTGGTAGGGGGAGGTTTCTGCCAAGAAAACAATTATTAGGGTGATGGACATATGGCAATCCTGGCTTTAAAATTGTTTAGTATTGGTGGCTCAAGCTGGGCTTGATTAATAGGGGAGGTGACTTAATCCTAGGTGCGCATTAGGGGAAAGACATGGAAAGACCACAAGCTGCGGAGTTTTGTTTGCACGCAATCACGGCATTCCAAACTCTGTGTTGACATGGGGGGTTGTCTTGGAACATGTTCACCTTCATATGCATATCATTGCCATGTTCGCCTAGAATGACAACTCTTCTGAATGGACACATTGGGTTAGCAAGTACACGGAGAATGGATCAAGCAGGTCGACAACGAGTCTGGGTGGTTTGCTAGTCGCCCCCAAAAAGCACGAGAGTTACCTTCTGGGTTGTGATCAGGCGCTTGGAACGCCTCCAACATCCCCCCAGCACGCAAAATGGTGCCAATGCTACAATCGGTCAAAAGCTAAGAACGTCACAGGGAGTCATAATTTTGATTCATCAAAGGCATTCAAAGGCATCATATTTATATGAAGAGGTTCTGCCATCAAAATGGGGGTGTTCGCAAGCATGGATTTGGATGACATTTGACCTCTAGCAAGGGGGGGGGCCTCAGCAGCCCCCGGTTGCAGGTTGCATCGAGGACATCGAATGGCGAAGGTGGCGAGGCATGGGGGCGAACGAGGGTATGACAATGGATTGAGGTTGGTGGGAGGCAGAGGCCATGTGAGGTGTGGATGAGAACCAGGAGATGCCTTACCAGGTAGGGAGTCCATTCTGATTCTCATCTTGGTTGGGTTCAAGCATGCTTTTTTTTGGGGGGTGCCATTCTCTTTTTTTGGGAATGGTACATCACATCGTCGAAACAACTTCTTGTTTTATTTCAACACCTAATTATTTCTTGTGGGTTTTGATACTTCTGGCGTGGGTTTTGTGGCAGTCTTTTTTGGAGACCCAGCCATCAGGCGGTGGGCGTTGCTGACCCTGGTGGTGGCGCTCGCAGAGGCAGCACCGCGACTCCTGCTGCGACGAGAGGAGCGAGATGGGGGAAACGATGGGGGTCAGGAACAGGAAGACTCAGGAAGATGTATTCCAGAGACGAGTGGGACGAGGAAGGGTGTGAGTTGGTGATTTGGGTTTCTTCGTTTTTCCCCAATAGCCATGCTATGGGGTCTTGCAAAACTAATAGGCGGACGGGCGCCGTCGGGTCACCGTCAGAGCTGGTGGGCGGATGGTGTCCCGGTCATGTTTTGATGGCGTCCGGGTCATGTGATGCTGGTGTCCCGGTCATGTTTTGATGGTGTCCCGATCATGTTTTGATTGTGACCCAGTCATGTTGTGATGGTGTCCCGGTCCTGTTTTGATGGTGTCCCGGTCATGTTTTGATGGTGTCCCGGTCATGTTGTGATGGTGTCCCGGTCATGTTTTGAAGGTGTCCCGTGATGGTGTCCCGGTCATGTTGTGATGGTGTCCCGGGCATGTTTTAATGGTGTCCCGGTCGTGTTGTGACGGTGTCCCGGTCATGTTTTGATGGTGTCCCGGTCGTGTTGTGACGGTGTCCCGGTCATGTTTTGATGGTGTCCCGGTCATGTTGTGTGAAATGAAGCATGATGATCAGGAATGTTCCAGCTAGCTTGCAGTTGGCCTCTCAACCCAACCACCAGGTTCCGGTTCGCAAGGGCACGACACGACGCCCTTGGCTCAAGCCATGACGGAAAAGGCGTTCGCAGCCTTTTGCACGTTTGTTTTGAGTTGGGTGCACATCCATTTTCAGATTGGCACCGGAGCTGTGTTCTCCTTAGGGACCTTTCACATCGACAGATCTTTGGTTTGTTTGATTTGGGGGTACTCTCACGCTTTTGCGCCGGAGCTCATGTCGGCGCTTGAGTGCCTTAAGTGGCACCGGTTTTCCGAGGCATCGGAAGCCACCCTGGTCGCTGGCACCGAGGGCAAAGGTGTTCCACGCTATGATGGGAGCCCTTCGACCCTCCAAGAGTATGCCTTCCGGGTGCGACTACGAGCTGCACGGGATCAGGCCATGGATCCCAATGAACTGAAGAAGCACGGACCCTTGGGGCTACGCCTGATCGATGGGCTCACTGGAGCTGCATTGCAGGTTGTGCGGGAGGTCGAAGTCTCCAAGTTGGCTGAAAAGGATGGTCATGAGCTGTTGCTTCGCCACCTATATCAGGCCTTCAGACCCCGCCGACAACAGGAAGCACGAGAGCTCTATGCAGCTGGAGCTCAAACCCATGGAGTCCTTAGCCGACAGAGCGGTGAACCGATGACCTCGTTCCTCTTGCGTCGACGAACCTGGTACAAGATGCTCTGCGATTTAGATGACAAGTTGGCCCTGCCGGAAGCGATCTTGTCGGAACAGGTTTTGATGTCAAGTGGCATTTCAAGTGACCACCAGCTCCTGATCCGCACGGCATTGGCCGGGAAGATGACGGTGAACGATGTCTGCAATGAACTCATTGCTCAACATCCTAACATCCATGAAAAGGAGCTTCGACATCGACAAGATCGACATGATCACAGGTTCAGCCGCAGCGGAAAAGGAAAGTCCAAATCCTTTCACACCTGGTCACCACCGAGCTATCAGGATGTGGCTGCATTGGCTGAAGACCAATGGGAAGATGCTTCGCAGTCCCTTGGAGGCTATGAGGACTATGATGACCCTGCCTCCTACTACACAGGAGCGTCCGAAGAAGTTGATCCCGGCTATGAGCCACCATCCAATGAGGTGGACTATGCAATGGAGTCCTATGCCGCTTTGGTTGAAGAAGGCTTGGACGTGAACAACAGTGAAGCCGTGGACTACGCCTGTGAGGTGATTCAGCTTGAGGCCGAAGCCATGTTCTTGCACAACAAGGCCCAGAGTCAAGGCCACAGTGGATTTGGTGGAAAGAGCGCTGCCAACTACTGGTACCAGAACAAGGGGAAAGGAAAAGGTTCATCTGGCACCCCTGACCGACGACGCGCTCTTGAAGATCTCAAGAAGAGAACCACCTGCCGTCGCTGTGGACAATCTGGCCACTGGAGCACGGACTACTCATGCCCGAAGCATCCAGGCAGCAAGAAAGGTGGCAAGTCTTCATCATCGGCTATGACTGGAACGTGGCAAGAAAGGCAAGGGCAACAAACCTCGAGTGGTCTACTTTTCCGTGACTGAGTATGACGAGGACCAAGAGGAGCCCTATGACCTTGAAGCGCAGACCTATATGGCGGTCACGAACTATGGCAGTGTTCCTCCGCCTTCGAGCTTGGCTGATGGCACCATCGTGACAACTCCAAATGAGATGTCTGCTGATCAGATGCTTGACATGGCCCTTCAACAAGCACGCATGATGCAGCAGCAGCAGACCCTGGCAATTCAGCAAGAGGCACATCAGCACCCTGTGCCGGATGATGCTGATTGGGAGGCACATGAACTCGCCCTTCAGGACCATGGTGACGCTGCTTCAGTGATGAGCATATCATCATGGACTTTGCCTTCCATGCCTGGTCTTGCATCTCCATCTGTGAGTATGCCATCGCTTGTGGGTATGACGATTCCCTCAAGTATGACAGGCCTGCCGAGTATGCCCTCACAGTCGGGCTTAGCACCACCGAGTATGACCTCACCATCGGGCTCAGCATTTCTGGATATGCCTCCACTTCCTGGATCACAAGCTGCTCGTGTGCAAGAGATGCTTAGAGAGGACGATCCCAACAGTTTGAATCGCTTCATGATGAAGCCGCCTCCGCAGGATCCAACACTGAAGCAAAGAAGCTGTCCTCATGCAAATCGCACTCGTGCAGGATCCAATGCCTACCAGAATGTCATCAAGTGCAAGGATTGCGGCTTTGTCCTTCATCTCGAGAAGAAGACTGTTGGCAAGGCCATGGAGACTAAAGAAGCTGGCACTTGCACTCACTCCCGCAAGAACTATCAGGGCACCACTGCAACGACCTGGAAGTGGCGCTGCTTGGATTGCGGAGAGACGGCATCAGGCTCGAAGAATCCTGGTGAAAGTGGAGCAAGAGCAGCAGAGATTGCACCTCTTCGAGTTGGAGCAGTGGCGGACTGGTTCCTTGATGACCCTCCTTCCAAGGTCATCGAACTGATGCAGCTGACGCTGAGCATCCAGCGACAGACTGGAGCCGTGATCACAGGTGACACCTTGGACGTGATCTACCAGCGCTGCAAGGACACGATCTATGTCCCTCAGTCCATGCCATCTGGAGCTATGCCTGCACGGCCTATGCCATCGACACCGCCTCGTACCAGCGCAGGATATGAGTTCTACACTCCAACAAGGGGTTCAGCAAGTTCGGCACCCTCAACACCAGGTGATCCAACACTTGGACCTCGAGAAGTACTGCCTGAAGATTTGGCAGCTTGGGATGCTGAGATCATGAACCATGGTCAGCAGAAGGGCAAGACATTCAGGATGATTGCTGAGACGGAACACTCCTACTGCACCTACATCCTTGGACAGATGAAGGGAAAGAACCTCAAGAATCCTCAGCTCCTGGAGTTTGGCAAGTA
The DNA here is from genome assembly GCA_963970005.1 of Durusdinium trenchii. NCBI lineage: Eukaryota > Dinophyceae > Suessiales > Symbiodiniaceae > Durusdinium > Durusdinium trenchii. The sequence goes on along the minus strand of CAXAMN010024729.1, from coordinate 545,302 downwards.
CCTCAACACCCGGCAGTCGTTGGCCATGATGGCTTTCAGTGGCACTCCATGTGAAGATCAACTGCTTTGCATTCTGGACACGGGATGCAACAACACGTGTCACGGTGCCGGCTGGATGAAGAACTATATGAAGCTGACGGGTCAGAACTATGAGCTTCTCCCTCATCAAGGACGAGTGCGAGGAGTCGGAGGAAATGTGCAAGTTGTTGGACTCAGGAAGATTCCAGTTCTCTTCGCTCTCGCGGACGGAACGATCGATTCTGGAACCATCACATCCACAGAGCTTGGAGGAAGCGATGCACCACTTGTCCTGAGCACCAAGGCCCAGCGATCGCTTGGACTGGTGATTGACCTGGATGAGCACACCGTCTACAGCAAGAAGATGGGTCAGTATCTTGAGCTGGTTGATCGAGATGGACTTCCAGCCGTTCGCTTGATTCCCACGAATGACGTGGAGACAGACATGGCCCTCAGAGCAGAGCACACCCTGGAACTGCCGATGTCTGAGTCATCAAGCACTATGAGCTCAAATGAGACCACTGCGCACTCACCGACGAGCACTTCCTCCTTTGAGACCTCTTCATCCAATGTGACAAGCTCGCCCAACAGTACGAGCTCTGGCACTGAGGAGGCCTTTGAGACTGCGTATGACAAGCACAAGATCGAGGAGGAAGACACTCTGAACTATGTCAACTTGGCAGAATCGCCGAGGAAGGTGATGACACGCGGACAGCGGAAAGTGATGCAGGAGTCCATGCAGAATGTCCATCGTGAAGATCTGGCATTGTGGGGCACACTTCGACATGAACAAGGACTTCGGAAGCCAGGAAGACTCCTCCCCTTTGGATGCAAATGCTTTCTCTTGGAGTTGTTTGCTGGCGCAGCTATGGTGACTGCTTTGGCCGCTTCATGGGGCCTACCAGTTGGCAAACCCATTGACGTGAACCTGGATCCACTGCATGATCTGCTCAAATCTGCCAACCGGGAGATGATTGGCAAGTACATTGACGACATGGACCCCTTTGTCTTGATTGCAGGTCCTAAGTGTGGTCCTTGGTCGGCATGGCAGCACATCAATGCCAGCAGAAGCTTTGAAATGGAGGAGCGCATCTATGGAGAGAGGCGGAGATGGTATCCTGTCTTCAAATGGCTCATCGATGTCTTCAAGTCCCGCTTGCGAAAAGGGAGACATATCATGATGGAGCATCCATGGACGAGTGCCGCCTGGACGATCAAGTGCATGGAAGATTTTCTTCACGCACGGCCCTATCACGAGGAGACCAATGAGCCGGTTGAAGTCATGAAGATAGACCAATGTCAGTATGGGCTCAAAGATCCTCAGAATGGTCTTCCTCATCAGAAGAGTACTGGCCTGCTGCTGTCTTCGTACTACATGAAACAGCATCTTTGCCGACGCTGTGATCACTCTCACGATCACCAACAGCTGGAAGGTCGTAGCCGTACTCGAGTTGCTGAGCAATGGCCGCAGGAGCTATGTCATGCCATCGTCCTGGGAGCGTATGAAGAGTTGATGTATGGCACTTTGCATCAGGCCTTCCCTGTTGAGGAGATCTTCGAGACTCACGAAGAGATGGGTGAATTGGATGCTGTTCACTCTGAGCAGGACCTCGCCCCTCAGACCAAGAAAAGAAGAGTGGATCCTCAAGAGATCGAAAGAGAGGAGCTGATCTTGGAGCAATCAGTGCATGAGAACAGAACAGATCAGCTGGTGATGGCGCAAGAAGACAAAAGGCGAAGAGGATGGTTGACTTTGCCCAAAGAGAAGCGCTTGGCTATCAGGCGGTTGCACACTATGACTGGCCACTGCTCAACTATGGCTTTGAGGAGGATGCTCATTGCTTCAGCAGCTGACAAAGACGTCGTGGACGCTGTCAAGTTCTTTCAGTGCCAGGTGTGCAAAGAGCTTCAGAAGGATGAACAACCGCGTGTGACAAAGGAGCTCAGGCCGTCTTCGCAAATCCACTTCAACTATGAGCTGTCAGCGGATGTGTTTGAGATTCATGATTGCCTTCACCACCGTCACTCAGTGCTTTCGTTGGTGGATCTTGCTACACACTTCCATGTGGCAGTGAGAGTTGGAGGAGGTGGAACACCCAGTTCCAAAGTGTGTGCTGACGCTTTGAACCACTCATGGTTGTCTTGGGCAGGTGCACCAACTTTCTTTGTTGCCGATCAAGGAGTTCACAACCGAGGCAAGGTCGCTCATCTCTTGACCCTGCTTGGAACGGTGATTCGACAGACAGGAGCACGAGCACCTCACCAACTTGGAGTTGGAGAACGACATGGTGGACTTCTCAAAGGAATCATGAAGAGAGCAATCCATGAACGGCAACTTCATGGAGCGGAAGATATTTCCGCCTTGTGCTCTGAATCGGCAAGAGTCAAGAACCTCTTCATGAACCAGCATGGCTATTCGCCTTCGCAATGGGTGATGGGTTTTCAGCCCTTGGACATCACCTCGATGGCAAGTCAAGATCCTGAAGGACATTTGGGACTACATCAAAGCCTTGTGGATGCAGAAGAAGGAGCTCAAGACACCTTCACAAGGCAGTTGCTGGTTCGACAGTGGGCAAAAGAAGCTTTCATCAAGATGGACACTTGCAACAAGGTTCGAAAAGCCATGTTGCGGAAGAGCACTCCACTCCGTGGACCCTATCGATGTGGGGACCTCGTGAGCTTCAGCAAGAAAGGCAAGTGGTACGGTCCGGCCCGAGTTCTGGCAAATGAAGGGAAGTCTTCTTTGTGGCTTCTACATTCTGGAGTTGCAGTCCTTGTGGCAGAAACTTCTTGCCGACCGGCCACCACTGATGAAGTGCTGAAGAAGCAAGCTCTGGAGCTACGACCGGAGCGGAAGAGGAAGCGACAGATTCTCAATGATTGGGAAGATGAGGACGACCTCCCCTTTGCAGATGACTACATCGAGGACATGAACTTCGGTGGAGGAGGAGGCGGACCTCAAGAGCAAGTTCCTTTTGTGGACTTTCAAGAAGCGAGAGAAGCACATGGCGAGACAGGAGTGGCTGCTACCCCTGGAGATGTCGAGATGGGTGCTGAGGAAACTATCGCACCGACATCACCATCGTTGCCTCAACCTCATGAACAACCTCTCCGTGAAGTTCTAGCACCTCCACCTGGGCTAGAAGACGTCAACGTCTCAGAAGAAGGTGTAGTGACACCAGTTGAATCAATGATTAGGGATTCAACAATGAGCAGCCAACCGGAATGGGAGATTCCTCCGGCACCAAGTGTCTCCGCACATCCAGCAGGACAGAACGACCAGAACATCATCAATGAGCAAGTGACTCCTCTCACCCAGTCACTTCGCCAGAGTCCTGACAGACTGGATGGAATTTTTCGTCGACGCGAGCCATCAGCCTCCGACAGTTTCATCGCTACCAAGACGGAGCGCAAGTACAAGAAGAAGACTCAAAAGAAGGTCGGAGCTGGCCGTGAGCTGAATTTCTCCAAAGAGGAGCCCGAGATGCAGAAGAAGTTGATCGCCACCAGAGAGAAGGAATGGCACAACTGGAAGTTCTATAGTGATGGACGTTTGGTGGCAGAAGATGAAGTGGTGCAGATGATGGCCAACAATCCCAACCTCAAGATCATCCCTACGAGGTGGGTGGATGTTGACAAAAGTGAAATTGGCGAGCCAGAGAAGTTGAAGTCACGACTTGTGGTGCGTGGCGACCTGGAGGACAGCTCGCTGATGAGATGTGATTCCCCGACCTGCAGTCAGACGATGATTTCATTGGTTTTGACCTTGGCAGCATGCCGCAACACCAAGCTTTGGTCAGGTGACATCTCAGCTGCATTTCTTGACCCTCATTTTGAGCCTGCCAAAAGATGGAGTACCAGGTGTTGACCCCAACATGTACTACATCGTCTCCTCCACTGTGTATGGCACCCGTGATGCTCCAAGAGGATGGTGGAAGAACCTCGACGGCGCCTTGAGAAAGAAAGGCTTTCACCCTGTGCCTTTTGAGCCTGGAGCTTACACGCTCTTGGAGGAGGAGGGCGTTTTGGCTGGTCTTGTCATCACCCACGTGGATGACCTTTTGTGGAGTGGTGGTCAGTTGATTGAGGAGCGCATGAAGGAGATCTGCGACCACTACAAGTTTGGCAAGATTGAGTGTGATTCGTTCCGCTACTGTGGCAGGAACATCACCCGAGATGCTGACAAGATCTATGTCAAGTGTGACAATTTGATCGACCGCGTTCGCCCGATCTGGTTGACCCATGAGCAGAAGCGCCAAGGAGAACAGCCAGTGACTGAAGGAGTACGTGGGCAGCTTCGCAGCATCATCGGAAGTCTTGCTTGGCTATCTCGTGTATGCCGCCCTGACTTGGCATATGCAGTGTGCAAGATGCAAATGAGTGTCAGTTCAGCCACCTATGAGGACGTCAAGTACGCCAATTCGATTGTGGCCTTGGCCCAGAAGACAAAAGAAGTTGGACTGGCTTACCCTGTCGGCGCCTTCACGTTTGAGAATGCCATGATCCTTGCAATTCAGGATGCAAGCCATGCCGCTGACTATGAAGCCAGCTCTTCTGGTGCCCGCATGGCTCATCGAAGCCAGAGTGGACGTCTGCTGTGTTTGGCTGACAGGAGCTTCTTCGAGAACAAGACCGGCTACTTGGCCTTGATCGAGTGGCACAGCACGGTCTTGAAGCGTGTGTGCAGGAGCACCTTGCAGTCAGAGGCACTCAGCCTACTGGCTGGAAGCGAAGAGGCAGAGCACCTCAGGTTCGTACTACATGGAGTACGCCATCCTCATTGTGGAGAACCACATTGGCAAGTTCAGGCCATGGATGGAACTTTGGTGGAATGGCTGACGGACTGTCGGTCACTTCACGACCACGGCAACCAAGCTGGGCTCCACATTGTGTCGGACAAGCGTTTAGCTATCGACCTTTGTGGTCTTCGCCAGATGCTGTGGCGAGTTCCTGGAGAGGCAGTGGGAGATCCTTTGGCGACGGATCGTCTGCCGGTCAATGGCAGCACTCGCTTGACTTGGACCAGCGCTGACAAGATGCTGGCGGATCCTCTCACCAAGGGCATGAAACACGCCGGTTTGCGACAGCTCATGTCGGCGGAAGCTGTGGACTTGAACCCAACGGTTGGATTGAAGGCCAAGAAAACTTACGGGTGTGAAATGAAGCATGATGATCAGGAATGTTCCAGCTAGCTTGCAGTTGGCCTCTCAACCCAACCACCAGGTTCCGGTTCGCAAGGGCACGACACGACGCCCTTGGCTCAAGCCATGACGGAAAAGGCGTTCGCAGCCTTTTGCACGTTTGTTTTGAGTTGGGTGCACATCCATTTTCAGAGTTGTGATGGTGTCCCGGTCATGTTTTGATGGTGTCCCGGTCGTGTTGTGACGGTGTCCCGGTCATGTTTTGATGGTGTCCCGGTCGTGTTGTGACGGTGTCCCGGTCATGTTTTGATGGTGTCCGGGTCATGTGACGGTGTCCCGGTCATGTTGTGATGGTGTCCTGGTCATCTTGTGATGGTTTTCCCG
>CAXAMN010024729.1:510436-539659 GCA_963970005.1 Durusdinium trenchii | reverse complement strand
TGTCATGTTGGTGTCCCGGTCACCTTGTGATGGTGTCCCGGTCATGTTGTGATTGTGTCCCAGTCATGTTGTGACGGTGTCCCAGTCATGTTGTGATGGTGTCTCGCTCATGTTGTGACGGTGTCCCGGTCATGTTTTGATGGTGTCCCGGTCATGTTGTGATGGTGTCCTGGTCATGTTTTGGCGGTGTGCCGGTCATGTTTTGATGGTGTCCGGGTCATGTGACGGTGTCCCGGTCATGTTGTGATAGTGTCCCGGTCATATTGTGATGGTGTCCCCGTCATGTCATGCTGGTGTCCCGGTCACCTTGTGATGGTGTCCCGGTTATGTTGTGATGGTGTCCTAATCATGTTGTGACGGTGTCTCGGTCATGTTGTGATGGTGTCCCCGTCATGTCATGCTGGTGTCCCGGTCACCTTGTGATGGTGTCCCGGTTATGTTGTGATGGTGTCCCAATCATGTTGTGACGGTGTCTCGGTCATGTTTTGATGGTGCCCTGGTCATTTTGTGATGGTGTCCCGGTTATATGATGATGGTGTCTAAGGAAGAGATGGTCGATGTGTTGAAAACAGCAGCTGTTTCTAGATTTTTCTTTTTGTCCCGGTTTGTATTTTGCTATTGGGGTCTCTAGCTGGGCTAATTTCTTTCGAATGCCAGGAAGGCGCTCGGCCGGGCTGGGGAAAACTTTTCTCAGATACTGTCATTCTGGGGGCAATGAAGGGAACTGACCTCGTATCCATGTAGGTCCGTGGGAAAAAAGGCACCAACAAACATCGTTTTGCTGCAAAAGCGAGCATCAGTGGTTCATCCGACCATCCTGTTTGGCCCTTTCCAGCGAGGAGAGTGGAGATCGAGCCGCGGAAGAACAGCTCCGTGCCAAGGAATCCAAGCAGGACCGCTGGTTCCACTGAAGGGCGCGCCCCTCGCAACATCCACGAGTGAGAGGAGCTTGAGCCCGCAAACGCCTCATCACAGCTGGTTAGGATGGCTCTAGGGTCGCCGGGGTGGATACCGTACATGTCCTTATATACTCCTTGGCACCTTGGGGAGTTTTGGGGAGTCAAGGAGCTTCGAAGTTCTGGTGACCACTTGCTGAACTCTCAGGTGCTAAGAAGTGCTGAATTTGTCATCAGCACTGGACATCAATGCAGACTCGCGACCGTAGATTTTGTGACTTGTACGGCAGCATGTGGCATTTCACTATCCAGCCGCTCAACTATCTGGGGATGAAGACTGACTTTGTTCCGTATCGCCCCCTCCCCCAAATTCCCGTGTTTTCTTGACTTGCCAGATCTTAGGGAGTCCCCTTGCAGTTTTTCAGGAGGGCGATGCCCCGCCAGCCGCTCACGCAATGTCCAGCGCTGGCCGGGCGAAGCGTTCCCAGGACGTCCCGGGTTGGTGTTTTAAGCAAAGGATGCGTCCTGGGGGTGGTCCCCCGCCATTGCTTTCTTTCATGTGTTTTGTTTGATGGCTTTTTGACCCTGTCCCCCCTTAGATAGCACATTTGCATATATTTGCAAGGGCATGCCCCCCACGAACTTTCGTACATATTCTGGAACCGGTGCTTCTCTGGAAACACCGAAGAGGACACGAAGAATATACAGTTGATAAAGCTGACATCAATTCTCATTATGTTGAACCCTTCTCTCGTAGACGCTCTGGAGGTGGACTCCCAGCTTGTAGAGGAAAAGAACTTGCCAGGGGCCACGTCATCCACTTCCATGTGAGTCGCAGTGTGCTTGCAACATTGTTTGGGGTGTTTCGATTCTCCAAACACTGTAGAACATCATGTGAAGACCTCAACTGCAGACCTTGATTCAACTATGCCAGGAGAGGCCTGCTGCTTTGGCAGAGCTAGGTAGAAGAAACTTCAAGGCAGCAGTGGCAGCACTCAAAGAAGGTGGATCTATATTGGATGATTCCTAAGCAGTCAATCTGGACTAAACACCTCACTTGGTAGCAACTTGTGACGAAGGATAAGTTGCCCAGATGCCGCATGCCGCATGTGACATGTTACGAAATTTGCGTGGGGTTGATCAAACGATCTGCGCCCTCAAATGTGGAACCCTTTGTACATTTCTAGTCAGGCACATTATCATCACCTCGGGGTGTGCACTGGTCTGGCACTGGTCACTGACGTTTTCTCGAACGTGAGCAGCAAGTAGAGTTGCGGGCAGGACGTGCATCTCAGGATATCCAAAACCGCCGAAATCCGGTTTTTTGGAACCGGGAAGACCCGCCAGGTCCAACCACAGTGGGGTCCAGTTGGCAAAACAGTCGGTTCGACGCTTCGGTTCGATCCCTTGGACCCGCTCCGGGGCGCAGCTCCCCTTGCGCCGAGCCTAACGCCGGCTGCTCCAGGTGAATCCTATGGATGATGAGACCTATGAGCACCTGCATGGCTCCAAGCCGCCTATCAGCCTGGAGGGCCTCACAGCCTGGTTTCGTTCTGAGGAGGCGCAGGTGCCCTGGCCCAGCATGGTGGGATCCCACCAAGGACAGGTCGTGAGCCAGAAGGCGCGCGCAGGGCGGATGGTGCGCGTGGGGCGGATTTTTCTCTGGGCAATGAGATGGACCACCCAGCTAGGACTGTCATTCGAGATTGGGGTGGCTGTATGGAAGGCTCATGCCTTGTGTTTGGCCCTTTCCAGCTCGAATGCGTGGGACCAGCCATCAAGTAGAATCACAAAAGACGATTCTTGAAGCATGAAGACTCCTACAGCAGCGAGACCTCCGACCTTCTCGGTAGCCCCGCTACAGTCCTACACGGTACTTAGCGGAACGGCGGGTTCCTGGCCGTGCCCGGTGCGGTGGCAGGCCGACGCGTCCTTGGAACTGGGCCACGGCGCCGAGAACGTGCGATTCCTGCGGGGCGACGAGAAGACGCGGGTCGACTTCGGGCAGGCCGGGTGGGGGGAGGGAGGAGGATGGGATTGGTGAAGGGGGCCAGGTTGAACAATCCCTCGGCCTGAAGGTGTTTTGGCGCGGAAAGGACCTGCGAAGTGTGCTGTGTCCCTCCACCTTAGCATCTCCCCCCACGCCCCCCCACCGGCCGAGATCCTGGAGCGGAACTCCACGGTCTGCTCGGTGACCCGCTACACGGGCGAGCCCTACGGGCGGATCTTGCAGGGCTCGGAGTTCGACTGGCTCCAGGGGCAACACGAGACTGGGACGGCTCGGTGCAGGGCTTCCATGGGGTCCTGGGGGTCCCTGGTGGATGAATCAATAGAATCAATAGCAGAGGCTCTTGCAATCCGAATAGGGGGTTGACAGTCCAATGGGGGGATCCAAAGGAGAAGATACGAGAAGAAGGAAGGAAGAAGAAGAAGGCTTCTTTCTTTCAATCAACAGTCTACATTCTACATGGGGACCTGCCCAAAGACCTTTGGTTCTTGGGATGTTCTGACGGATTCACAGGCAGAAGAGAGCCTTGCTACCTCTTTTTGGGCGGGGGGGTTAGATGGATTGCTGGAGTACTTGCCAACACTTTCTCCATCTGGATCATCCGTTGGAGTCCTGCTACTTTTCGGGTGTCAGGGCCCCTTGGTGACTCTTTGGTTGGAGCTTTGGTGAATGCAGATCTCCACTGTGTGTCGGACCCAAGCTTCAAATGTTTGGGGACCGAGCATTGGAAGGGGGTCCAACCAAGAACTTCTCCACATCTGATTCATTTGCTTGAAATGGTGAGCACCTTCCGAACTGGTGATCTTTGTTCGTTTGTCCCAGCGGCCTCTCTGGCACCAAGGACAAGAAGACCGGTGTCGCATGCGCTGCACAGGCGGCGTTGGGTCGTGCGTCGTGGTTCCCAGGTGCGGGCCAACTACGCTTGGTCGAGCCAATCACCCCAGACCACCACGGAGTAGAGCAGTGGGTTTTTGACTCCCCTGCGTCCTGAGCTTTGTCATATAAATAGTTCTTGGTTTCCTCCAATCACCACCCGAAAGCCATGGTGCTGGTTATTTATAGGTTATTTGGGGCCCAATTTGGGGCCCAATTTGAGTGAGGTGCGGGTGATTCTTCTGAAACGCACATGCCCAGTGGTTCCACCGCAACAACCTTCCGAGCACCACCACGGGTGGGTTCTGGAAGACGACATAAAAAAGTAAAAAAAAATAAGGGGGGGGTTTGTGCAGGTTTCTGTCAGGAGTTTTCCTCATCCAACATCATCCAACAACTAAAAACTATACATGTCATTACACGTGCCCATGAAGGTTCTTTGCTTCCGAATTCGGACACAACCGGGGCATCTTGTTTCGGACACTGCGGAGCGCACTTGGAGAAGCTGCTTGAGGCCGTTGAGACCGTCCAAATCAAAAAGGACATGAAGTCCGTCATCCCGCAAATTCTGCGATTTTTTTTGGAAAACATATTTTTTGGGGGAGCCAACTCGATGTACCCCACGAAGGAGGCGTAACTTGGAGCCTGGGGGAGAAGGCAACGAAGGATATGTTTGTGCCAGGAGACCCCGAAGAACCTCAGCTTGGAGGATTGGGTGGTGGTCTGTGCCAGCAGCGACTCTGAAGTGGATGCCTTGGTGAATGGGCAAAACGTGAGCCAAAAGGGGTGTGACTCGATGGCAAGGGAGTGAAGGGTGAAGACTCGTGCGAACATTTCTGGGACACTTTGTCCTAACAAAAGCACTTTTCATTGTCTACTTTTTTAAAGGGTCTCTGGTGTTTGCCATGGTATGTTTGTTTGCGCTTGGCTTCGTCACATGGTTTTGGGAAGGGACACCGATTGGGAGTGTTTGATTCAGAAACCCAGCATCGTGTCGAAGACACAGACCAGGTGAGAACATCATGGCCAAGCAGCATTTGGTCATCAACCATGGCAAGATGTGGCAAGAGGCAACTGGGACACGGCCGACCTGTTTCTGGTGCAGGATTGCCATAATACTACCTTCGGATGACATGAGATTTCGATCACATCCGTAAAACTCCCATGTGATCTGCGCCCAGTATCATTTCTTTTTTTCCCCAAACAGTCTACTGTTGGGGTTCTATCTTTGTTCTACTGTTTGGGGTCTATGCTGGTGACCAAACAGTCAATCCTCCATCCACCACATGGATGTGACTTTTGGGGGATCGGCTCGGCTCCCCCCCTTCCACCCACCGGCTCGGTGGACCCGGTGCGAGAGCTTTAGTGAGCTTTAGTGTGCTGAAATGTGAGGCGCGTGGTTGGAGAAACCACTTGGGCCGGGTGACACCGGTGAGTCGACAGACACCCTGCTCTCCAGGTCTCTCGACTCGCCTCGCCTTCGCCGTCTCGACTCACCAGGTCTCCTCCTGGGGGGTGATGGAGCTCATCGTCTGGCATCGTCCGCTGGCTTGGGCGGAGCTGTCGCAGGCGTCGGCGTACCTCTGGGGGAAGCTGCAGAATGGCACGGAGGAAGAGCCTTGGGCAGGAAGAGTGTGGTGGGTAGGTGGGGGGATTGTAGGTGGAGACAAGAAAGACACATTGACAAATTGAGAAGAAACAGACCCGGCAGGACGCATTTGGACACCACACAGGTATTGTGGTATTGACTTGAAGCACCCCGTACAAATCCGGAAAAGGTTATTTAAAATCTCAGGTCCCGACTTGGCATGGAACCTCCTGCCAGAGACTTTTTACTTTTACTGCAATAGTTTGAGTGTGGCCAACAAACATTATCCCGGCAAGAGACCTCAAACAGTGTGTCTAAAGGTCTAAGGTCTAGAGGTGTAGGTGGTGAAGGTGGTGGTGATGGTGATGGTGGTGGTGGTGGTGATGGTATGATCGAGGCTTGCAAACCAGGTTTAGATTTCAAGGTCTCAGAGTCTAGGTCCAGAGCTCTGAGTCTAGAGGTGCTGCCGCGAAATCTGCGCATCGAAGTAGGTCTGGAAAAGTCCAGCTTGGACCACCAAAGCACGAGGTTTCCCTTGCGCCTGCCACGAAAAGTGACCACCAAGTCCGAACATGTGCACGGCACCACAAGGAGAGCGCAGTCCAGAAGAGCACCTGCTCGCCCAGCAGATTCTGAACCTGCTGTAAATAGCAACGAAGTAGCCGGCTCCGATCAGACACCCGGCCTTAACACCGACTGTAAGAACCCCTGGTGTTGCCACACTGGTTGGGGAACTTGGATGGTTGTCAAACATGCGCCTAAGCAATTTTGGGTGGAACTTGTGCATGGAAACGATTTTTGAGATGGCCCAGAGTGAGTTAAGTGTGGTGGTTGTCGTTCACTTTTGTATTTCCTTGGCTTGATGTTGAACTGACTTGAGTTGCAGTCTTCATCACATTCGGTTTTTGAAGCGGCCGTGCTCCCTTTGACTTCGACCCTGCTTCTCCTTTTTTGGGCCCACCCCTTCACCTTCTCCGGGTCTTCGCCGCGGCTCGCAGTTGGCTCGGGAGCGTTTCCAACTCCGAGCGGACACCGAGGAGTTCCAGATCAGCAAGCCCGACGGCGCCTGCAACGGCCGCCGGGTCCAGGTGCAGCTCTTGCCCTCGCCCGACGGCTGGCGACACGACGCCGAGGGGGGCGATCCCACGGTGCCCTCGGCGAGGAACATGTATGTGGTGTATGAGGGGTGGGTGGGGTGGATCTGGCAGCAGATTTGGTGCACTGTGCCCTGATGATGCTATTGGATGGTGGGGATAGGGATGCGGAGATGGGAAAGGTTCCGATCCGTATGTATAGAATCAGTGACAGTGAATCAACCCGCTTGTGTTTTGATGTGGTGACTTTGAGGAGCTGCTAAACTAGTTTTCTATAAAGCAGCCTTTTGATGGGACAACATTCTTGGTGACCCACCCACTGAACCCCACATGTCTGGCTTCCACGCTTCTCTCGGCTTCCGTGGACCGTGTGCTTCGCCCGGGCGTTCGTGCGCCGAGGACTCCCGCGCGTACGAAGTGTCCGACGCGGCTTTCGGCACGGCGAAGATCGTCGAGAGCGCGTTGCCCATCGTCAGCGAGCGGAACCCGGATGAGTTGGCGCCCTGGGCCCATTCATCCCTGCAGGGCAAGGCCTTTGTGATCACGGGCAATCGCCAGGCAGGGATTAGGGAGGTGACACAGGGGAGGTTTGCGTGTCTTCCTATGCGGGAGGTTCCGGGGCATAGTGACACAGTGGTGAGATTGAATGATACAGTACACTCATCATATCTGATAAGACATTGGGAATTGGATGAGAGAAACCCTCAGAAACCCTCCACGCAGCGCCAAGATGACTCAGACCGGTCCCAAACCGCTTGGAACTGCCGTAGATGTGGGATCTGGTCGAAACGTGCCGGAGTGCTGCTAGGGCCCGAGGGCTTTGTCCTTCTTTGCCCTTGAGCGGGACCTCACGGTGCGCATTTATGTGAATGGAAGCGAGTTGAAAGATGTGAATCCTGGAATTGGGAATTGCGTCTGGTTGGTGATGGTCCTTTCATTTCCAATTCATGGGAATTCTCTGCGCGACATCTGTAGAACGTTCAAGGTGTTGTTGTTTTCTTGGGGGATGGTATTCGATCACCATGCATGCCTCTTCCTGATCCTTCACGACAAACCTCGTGACTGGACACGTGAGCCACGTGAGCCATGTGAGCCACCGTGGTTCGGAGATGGTTCTTGCAGGATGCTCCATTTGACCATTGGACGTCCTTGGGATTGGGGCCGCCCCGAACCTGCGGGCCGATGGGCCCCCTTTCCGAAAGCCTGGTTCTGGCTGTGTGAGAATCCAATACCTAACCCCCATCAGAAGAATCTGAACGAAAGGACTGCACCTGGAACGAAAGAGGCTTTCTGTTCGGATGAGCTCTTCCTCTATACCAGTTGCTTTGGGGTTTTCATGGGGTGGAAGGGGTCTTCTGCTCACCCGTTTTGAAGTTCTTTGGGAATTGGAACCCGCAATGGAGGGAAGGAACGGGGTACCCCAACAAAGGCAGTGTCTGGAGCAGAAACTAAGTGACTCCTGATGACTCGGAGACCCTAGAAGTCGAGTTCGACCATTTTTTTGCTCCAGTGAAGTAAAGGAAGTTCCCAAACTTTCAGGTACTCCAAATAACACCATTCCTTTTATAGTCGAATCGACTCTCTGGAGATATGAATGGTTTGCTGGATGGATCATGATGCATCTTGCAGCGTGAGACGCCCCGCCCGTGCCGGTTCCGCCTCCTTCCTCCGCCTGAGGAAGCTGGAGCATGGGGCCTCCGCCTATGCTCAAGGACACTTCCAAAACTCACACGTGATGGTCATGGGAACCAGCAACTTCTTGATGTACATGAGTGCGCCCACATTTGCTGAAGGAGATCTTTGTATTTGTTCATTTTGGGACCCCGAACATAGATCATCAATAGATCCGTTGTCGGGATTGTTTTTCCCTCAAAAAATTGCGTGGTCGTCCCGCTCGCTCCACGGGGTCGACGAGGTGGGGAGGATCAGAAGTTCAGCACGCCGGTGGCACCTGCGGCCAAGAGCATCTTTGGAATTTCTTCAGAAGAGTGGTACGTGACCAGCTTGAAGGGGGAGCTCACGAACATCACACAGGAATGCTCGGATGGCACTTCTTACAGCTATGTGGCTAAAACTCTGACCTGGGAGATGCATGATGCTTGGCCAGCTTGAGTGGACGGACAGGAGTGAAAAAAAGGGCGGAGTCGAAAGGGTCCACACTCCTCCAACTCGCCGAAGGGGTCCACCCTCCACTATGTTCTGAACAGAGGAGTGTGGTTCGTAAGTGTTTCTTCATCGACCGGGTCAACTTGTTGTTTCTTTCATGCCAGCTGGTGATCCTGGCGTTTAGAAGGGATTTCTTACTCCACTGAAGGTTATACCCTCAGCAAAGGACCCATGGACAGCGAAGGTTTGCGGACATATCGTGAAACATGATGAAACATGGAGAGAAATGGATCACCTTGGTCGACGTGCTGGAACAGTTTCTTGATGTTTGCAGTTTCTTCCAACTTCCGTTCACCTTGATGGCCACAGGTGCCACACCCCCCGCCGACACCGTGCCGACACGTGAGTTCTTGCACCTCGGTCGCCGGTCTTCGTCCTGTCTGGACCCGGTACCTTCCGTCGACTCCACCGGGACCCTCGGTCCTCCACCACGTCCCGCGTCGACGCCACCACCGGGTCCCAGGATGCGAGGCGCAACTCCAACTACGTGAAGGGCCCCAGCGTCAGCAAGGAGGCGGTGCCGCCGGTCCGTGAGGGTGAGGGTGCTGACCGGGTGAGGAGTTCGCCGGGGCCAATGGGAGGGGTGGTCCCCAGAACATCCACTCACTAAAGTATACCAAGAGAGGTTGAGAGACCATATAGGACCCTGTAGTGGTACATATGGGATGGGTCGAAGAAGGGCTGTTCAACCTCACTAAAGTAGGTCCACCAAAACCACACATTCCTGTGGAACTGCTGGCCTTGCGCGCGCGCGAAGCAGCGCTCCGGGCTGGGCGGGGGCGGCAGGCGGGGGAGTCGGTCCAGCTTGAGGTCTCTGGTCACCTTCGAGGTCCCAAAGCCTAGTTGTGAGGGTCAAAACCCTATGAGGGTCCAATGACACTGGGAGGCAACAGATGCTTACGAGGTAAGTGGTTGGGTGATGGAATCCAATGTACTGGGCCTGCAGGACTGGTGGCTTCAAGGACCTGAACGTCAGGTCGAAGTTGAACACTTACGGTTAATAGGGAAGTGGGTGAGACAAAAGGCCTCCAGCTTGCAAGTGTTGGAACAACTATCTACACAGAGAGAGAGAGAGAGAGAGGGAACCAAGGTGCTACATGGGATTTTGGTCCATCGAACATCTCTATTCTCTCAGGGAACGGTTCCAAAGCCATTGTAATTCTAATAGCTTTTTGTTACTACTAGTAAGGCACTTGTTACTAGTAGCGTGGCACTTGTTTCTACTAGCTTCTTGTTACTACTAGTAAGGCACTTGTTACTACTAGCGACGCACCTGTTACTACTAGCTTCTTGTCTGCCGGTCAAAGCACTTTCCCAAGCCTCGCAGGCCGCTGAAATTTGTGAGTCCTGGACTGGGACGCTGGCGCAGGCAGTGAAGAGGCAGTGAATGCAGCAAACCGTGGGTGGTAGGTGGGTCGGATCGACGGATCTACTCGTAAGTTCGAACCATGAAGATCATACAGAAGCCGACCCGACCCCCCTGGCCGAGTCTTTCCGATCGTTCCGTGTCCAAACTCGCGATCGGTGAGGACCTTCCAGAGGACCTTCGTTCGGTCTCTGGACCGGTGGACGAAGGGCCGGTGAATGTGCAAGTGTTTTGGGGCAATGGCGAGTGCATGATGAGTGGCAGTCGATTGGCCGGAAATCGACGGTGGAAATTGGCTGTAAAGGTATCTCTAAAATTTAAGGCTCCTGTAACATGTGATCATGCTCCACATGAGTATTTGAGGTTGACAATGGCTTCAGGGAGTTCAAGCTTCACTGTAGAGAGACCATGAGAGACCCCCTGGCCGACTGGTGCGCCCTCTTCCTTCTTCCAGGGTGTGGGGCCCTTGCAGGTCTCCCCATTCTAATACACTCTGTAACATTAAATTATATACACAGTCATTGCAATAGTCGTCCCTTGGAAGTTCAGGGGCGCCCATGAACCACGACCAACGCGGGGCTGTGGCATGTTTGGTCTCAATCTCCATGTTCAGTGCCTTTTCACTACGATCCGTTGGCCAGTACGATCCGTGGCGGCGTCCCCGGGAGACCCCCTGGGCCAGGTGCGACGCGCGCGCGGACTGCCGGGCCCTGCTGGATGCCCGCTGCGACGGAGTGGACTGGCAGATCTGCCTCGTTGGGGTCGAACGTCTCAAAGGTGCAGGGAGTGGGGGGTGCAGGGGAGGACCAAGGACCGAGGACCGCAATCCGATGTCATTCTTGTACCGCCTTCCGTGAGGGGTCTTCATGCCCCCCACACTACCTCCCTTGAAGGTCCGGGTGAGTGTGTATGAACATAGGAATCAAGACCCGGGAGACCTCCCAGGCGTTCCGACCCCATTCGGGAGATCGTCTACCCAGCCAGGGCCAGGGGATCCTCCTAAACCACACCAGGGCCCAGGTGTCTTTCTGGCCACTGGAACCGCCCTCTCTGCGCCAGACGGCGATGGCGACGAGGGCAACGAGACCGAGGGCAATAGCAGCGCCTGCACCAAGGCACCGTGGGGAGTTGGGCGAAGCGAAAGAAGCGGTTGAGTTCGGCCAGGCACTCGGGGGACATCGGAGGGCTGGAGTTGTGATATAAACATATATATATATATACATACATGTGTGTGTGTGATATTTTTGGGTGACGCAGTGACACATCAAGTTTTGGGGTGTTTTTGGGCAAGCAGGAAGCTGGTTTGTCAAGACCTTGTTTTCCGCCATTTGAAATAACAGCTTTGTGATGGGGCTGTGCAAATTGCCGTGGGGCTCTAGGTGCCACAATCTGGGATGGCTTTTGGATATTTTTCAGATGCCACTCCTCTTGGAGCTGGGGCATCAGCCCGGTCCCAGAAGAATGCCTCTCATCCCAACGACCGCTAGCCTCTTGATGCCTCTTGGAATGCCGGCACCACGACCTGGGGTTGACGCCTTGGAACCGAACAGAGGGTGTTCGGCGTTTTCGGTTTCCGGCGACGTGGCGGTGCCAGGTGAAGACCGCTTCCTCGAGTTCCCTGCTGCAGAAAGCCGCGGCGCCAGGAGCGAAGGGAGGGGCGCTCCGCGGCTGCAGGGGGCTTGCGATACTACCCAGATGCGCCAGAAGCAACGTGGAAGATGCACCAGAAGCGGGAAGAAGAGAATCCCTCCATTCCAGATGTTGAGAGGCAAGTGTCAACCCTTTGTATATGTACCTCTCCCATGATTGTTGCCAACAAAATCAAACCTTTGGAGACCAAGTAAGAAGGCTTTCTCTCCAAACCAGTGATGCACACTGACTTAGGAAGGTGGTGAGATGGCATTCCACGAAGGAGGTCCCATGGGATCTTAGGATGCAGACGCGTCCTTGGGCCATGAGTGATTCCTTGATGATAAGACACGTCCTTGTCAGTGGAGTTGGCAGGTTTTGCAATTGTGTGTGTATGTGTGGGGTGCTGCCTGCCACGGCCCTGTCTCCGCCAGGATGGTACAAGCTGGATCCTGGCAGCCAAAGCTGCAGCGAGTTCTGCGGGGCCTTGTCCTTGACGTGCTCCTCGGACAGCTCCCTGCTGAGCTCAGCGGGCAAGATGAAGGCGCGGCCAAGCTCCGGTGGTCAGCGGTTCGGCTCCGGTTGTACGAATCGGTTCTCAAGGGTTCGACAGGCTGAGTGATGGATCAAAACCTGGCCATTCTCGGCCAAAAACCTTGAGCTCCAAACCCTGGTCGGTTGACCTGGCTGGTAGGTCAAGCAAGGTCTTCTGGTTTTGATCCACAGCCATATGGCCATATGAGCAAGGCTCAAAATGAGTGAACAATGGTCGGTGAGTGGTCATATGAGCTTTGCTGAACCCTCACACGCTCGCGTCTTCGCACTCCTGTGACGGACTGTGACCACCTCCACTCATCGCCAACAAGGAGTTGGTTGATGGGTCCTTTCGCTGAAGGGTTCTTTTTGCGGCTCCGCCGCCCCCCAGCGGCTCGGTGTCGCGCGTGCGCGCGCGCAGAGCGCGCCCGGTAGGTGGCCATGGAAAGCGTCGGGAGGAATTGCAGCACCGTGGAGGACCGCCGGTGGGGCCGAAGGGGGACCAGCGGCTTCCGGCTTCCCCATGGGGCTAGGGGTCTGGGGGAAGGCAAAGCCGTTGTGCATGTTTTTCTCCTGCATGTTTGTTGTAAGGAATCCCAAAAGCTACAGATTGGTGTATCTACACCTGGAAAAACCCTGGGGTGTGACGGTGTGACGGACATCTAAAGATTGTGTGGCTTGGTGGGATCTATACAATCTTTCGTTTACATGGACATTTGCAGAGATCATTGAATCATTTGGAGGGCTTGTGAATGAACTAAGCCATGTAAGAACCACCCAGGTCTTCGTTGGAAACTGGAGCATGAACTCCCTTTGATCTATTTGGCTGGATACTGCATACAATCCATCTTTTCGGAACGCGTGCCGTGAGTGCTGAACCAATGGGGTCATCGTCACCGCCACCATGGCCACAGGATCCTGTGAATGGGTCCATGGCGGGGAGCTATCGGCTGATGAACGAGCAAACCATCTGCACCCCTGCGGACGAGCGCGCGCCGTTGAATTGCAACACCTCGAGCGAGGCAGTCAGCAAGATCTGCTACTGCAGCAGCGGTGAGCAAGAGCTCTTTCAGTTGGCCAAGCGGGGCAGCAACATGTGCCTTGGGCGGGCAGGTCTTGGCAGAAAGCCGCTACATCATTCCAGGACTCACAAAGGGAAGGTTTTTATATAGATGTTTTTAGTCACTAAGTGGGTGGTTAATGGGCACCCCTATCCTCCAATAGGCAACTCTTTGGAACTATTGCTTCGGTTGTTATTTCTCTTCTTCATTCTTTTTCTGGATATGAGGTCCGTGGGTTGAGGGGCGAACAAACAGCTGTGCAACTTGCTCCCTGTATCGTTTCAGGATCTCCTGATCTCCCTCTCTGGGCCAGGGCTTTGGCCTTGGCAGTAGGAACTCTATGTTCATGGCTTTTGGGTGCGAGAAGCCTCGGATGATCCGTGGAGGGGTCGAGAGTCGAGACATGGCCGTTCAGGTGTCCCGAGCGCTACTTGGCGGTCGAGAGCCGCGAGGACTGCGAGAGCCTGGCGGCCACGAATGAGATGCCCGGCGTGGTGGTGCCCATCGCGTGGAGCGGCGAGGATCCCAACAACCAGGGCTCACCCAGCGGATGCTTCAAGGATTTGGAGACCGGAAAGGCGGGGATGTGCGAGACCTCTCCGTCTCTAAGAGAAATTCTGGACCGACAGGTTGGGCGCTGGATCTTCCTAACCGAAGCTGTATGACGTTTGCAGCTGAAGGGTGCTTGATCCTTTGGTTGGGTTCGGCCGTCAGTCTCCTGTGGCCTTTGATTTTCCACCATTTTGATTACTGTAACTGGATGATCTACAGTCCACAATCTCGGCTGCCAGAAAAAGCCCGTCCCAGTAGACAGGGGGAAGGCAAGGTATTTTTCTCGCACACTGATGGTGTATGGGTGTTTCCAGGTTCATTTTATAAGCGTGTTCCATCACAGCTAACCATCCCATTTTTTTGGTTTGTAAGTCCAACCTGTTCCATGTAAAACCATGTTAACAACAATAACATGTGCCCAATCATCGCCGCCTCCAGACCGGCGAGACTGGCCAGGTGCGCTTCAATTCCATCTCGCTCAGGGGCTTTGATCACCTGGACGGATGGCAAAGTGCTGACCACCGGAAGATTTGCAAGAAGGCGGGGGTGGAAGGGGCCCTACCTTGGTGGATGAGGGCTTGGTATCAAAAGAATGGGTTGTTCGGTTTGGGAATGCCTCAGCTGAGCAATGCTTTCTTCCGCGCTTGCGGTTCCGACCCAACGTCAACCGTGGAGTCTCTTTGGGGTTCAAGGGTCTTAGGGGATGGGTCGCTCACCTCGAAAGCTTTGCAGCAAAAAGCTTGGGGAGTTCGGGGAGGAGGTGGAATGGGAGGGCCCCTGTCGAAGATCCAGGTGGTTCCGAGTCAACCCGCCCCCCCCCAAAAAGAGTGAGGTGGAGATGCACTGGGCCACATGGAGAATTTGCCAAATAGGCACAACGAAGGCACCCTGCACATGGATCTTCGGATCTTTGGGTCATGTTTGGATCTTTGGATCCACACGATCGAAACAGGGCAGATCTGTCTGCGCCAACCACCGAAAAACGACGGCCCAAAACCCCCGAAGAGGTCGGTCCCTCGGAGTTCCTGGTTCTTCGCCCGGTGCGTTTGCTGTGGACACCTTTTGGAGAGATGAAAAGGCCATCCGTTTTCGGGATGGTTCATGGTTTTTTTCCGCCGTCCCTGGACCCGGCTTGTGACCGCCAAGACGGCGATGGACTCATCAAGACTCACCAATAGACTACTTGACTACTTATCACTCTGTGGACACTTGTTATGGTCCAATTGTCTTTGTTCTGCTCCATTTTCCAATTGATAAAACTGATCTTGATCAATGCATCCTCTTCTCCACAGGAAGAAAACGAATGCGCAGCCGCCCGCATGCACGTCAGGCCTTTCACGGCCCAGATGAGGAGCCAATGTGCAAGTTCACTGCTCAGAACGACCAGGTGCATACCTGGTTCACGCGGGCGCATTCGTGCAGGGAACCGCATTACAGGGAACCGGTGCGATGAAGGACTGCTTGACAGTTCGACGAGATGCACACAACTTTTAGCCGAAGCATTCAGTCACTTTGTTTTTTCCAATGCATTGAACTGAACCACTGAAGGTCAAACCCTTGGCACGGGATCTAAGGAGGAACGACAGGGTGAAAGAAACGCTGCCGCCTATCAGTACCACATGCGAACAGGTGTACTGATTGGTATTTTGGGCCCACACGAACAAGTCCCAAACGGGGATCCCCAAGTTCAATATCGGTCAATAGGCCCTGCTTCTCACCATAGATAGACAGAGAGATAGATAGACAGATAGATAGATAGGAACCACCAAAGGAATTGCCTCCCTCCTCTCTTGCAGTGACACTGCCTTCCAGGTCTTCCTGGGCGGTGTCTCCTACGACCGCGCAGCCGGCGGCGGCAGCAGCGTCGTGAGCTTTCTGCCGCCCGGGGTTTTCCAGGCCAGGTCTTCGGAGGTCCTTGGGAGGCTTGCCCCAAATGGCTCACCATTCCAGGGCAGATGGTAGACGCAGGCGCTTGCTGGAGGTGTTAGGTTCCATATGGTTCCGTCAACTCCGCTGGGAACGAGGGTTCCCTTCTGCAGGCAGACACTCAGATGCCGTTTGGCATTTCAGAGATCCAGCTGATCAGTACCTTGGTCGCCGCACGCTTTTTATCGCCTGATGTTCTTGTGACCTGATAGGTTCCAGAAGTGATACAAGATGATGATGCAACGCAAGACGTGCACGGACTGCATGAACCTTCCTCCCGAAAAAAGAACAGGTAAACCTGGAGTTGGCCTGATGGTTTTCAGAATGGTCCAGTTGGTATCCAGTGGTTTAGAACCTCGTGGTCTTTTCACCCCCGCTTGGATAGAATTCCTCAACACGTGACGAGCATCTTGTCGAGTTCTTTTGTTGGTTCCAAACCTTCAAATGGTGCGAGAGAGATCCGAGCCGGTGCCGATGCCAAATCGTTTACACACCAACAATGGGCAGTTTCAGGTCTGTTAGACAATGTTCGTTGAACCCAAGAGACCCACCAAGAAAACGGTGACACGATGTCCAACGTTAGACAAAAGTTATAGTTTAAGTTATATTTTTTAAAACTTGTACATTCCTGGCATAAACCCCGCCAAGTCCCATTGGTGACACTTTCGGTGCACATTTGTAGGACGGAGTTGGTCCTGGTACCCACCTCTTTATATTTCATTCGGCTCTTCAGATTTTTGGGAAAACCTGAACCCTCAGACTCTAAAGAGAGTGGTCTTTAGACTACCTGATTTCGGGAACTTCCTTTACTTCACTGGGGAAAAGTACGGTTGAACTCGAGTTCTAGGGTATCCACTCACTTAGTCTTAGTCACCTTAGTCACTGCATTTCAAGAATGATCGCGCATAAAGAGGAGCATGCAGTGAAATGAGGGTGAAACGGGTGAAGATTCATTGAATTGGGTGAAATGGGTGCCAGCCAGAGACAGCAGTTCTTGAAATGGACCAATTCAGGTCCAGGTCGACCTGGATTCGCTTGACCGGCGCTCCACGGGCGAATTGAGCCCAAGTTGGCAGATCTCTCTAAGAACACATACAGATCCAACTCATCAGCATGCCCCTTCTTTTCCAACGGCCGAACGGTTTCGAAACTTCCATGCCTCCGATCCGTTTCAGACCGACCGCTTGGTGAGTGTATGTTTTCTGAGGCAACAAGAATGCCTCGTGCCACATCAAGGGGAAGAACTACCGGCTGCATCTTGCCTTTCAGAACCGCTGGTTCTGCCGGGGGGTTTCGGTTCGGCTTCGGGTGGCGAAGCCGGGCGCGCCAGGGGAGTTGCGACCTGGTGAGGGGGCCTCCTTTGGGGGGGTGGGCACCCTAAGGATTGGATGTGTATTCTCCTCTACTCTGATTTCAGGAGTGTAGGTCATTTGTGCGGCGATGCTGGAACTGACATTGAAGAAATTCAGGAAGACCGGAACTATTCACTACATGTGACTACATGTGACTACATGTGACTACGCTTGCTGAGTTTCATGAGTTGGCACTTGCGATGAAAAAGGTGCGGGGCCCCAGACTTTTCCAAAGGAACAACCCCGCCAAAAGATTTCAGCAAAAGAGAACGCTGAAGGAGAACTTGAGAAAGAGAACGCTGAAGGAGAACTTGAGGAACATATTTTTGTCGAACCTTGCTACTCTGATTGAAGAAACCCAATGTCACGAAGAAACCAGCCCATCTTGCGTCCGTCGTCTTCAGTGAGCGCTTCGGGACCCCTATCTCAAGTCTTGTTGCTCCACATGTTTTGCCCAGAAAATCTCCCTTCAAGACACCCCCGGTTGTAGGCTCAAGTGAATCATGTCAGTCGACTGGGGTGTGCCACCCCACCAAGAGATCTGGAGACCTCGGTCGAACCCGTCACCCCGAGGTACGGCCATTTTGACGTCTTTTCCTTGCGGCTGAAGGACCGCGATTTGGAAGCAATGGAGCAGATCAGCTGCCACCTGACAGCAGATCCTGAGTCTCACAAACCCCAGCGTGGGATCGAAGATCCTTAGGCGCACCGAGGTGGGGCTGTGAAAACCAGTGTTTCCTGGTGCAGGTGCTCAGGAACCCACCTGGTGGGGGTCCTGCAATCATCTATGTATTTTGGAGGGAAAACTTATGATGAGGCTGCAAGAGGTGTTGGGCATCAGAAAAAGACACCCTGCACCAGGAGACTTGTTGAGTCAGGTGCTGAGTCGAAGCGCATCAGCTGGACTTCACTGGTTGGCTGTGTGATCCACCCCTGCCGGTTTGAACACCAATTGTAGATCACAGGACAGGACAAAGAATGGTCTATTTATTCGTCTATTTCAATCAAGAAGCTTACGATCCAGGCCCACCTTTCCGGAAACTGACCACCTCCCTGAACTCATCTTGGACCCAGGCTAGCCCCTCCAAGACCCAGAGGACCTGATGACCTGATGACGGCACTCAGCTCCCAAGGCACTCAGAACGTCATGGCCATCGGCATCAAGAACATGTCCAACGAGATTGCAGATTCGGCCCCTCGGGCTCCGACCCCGACGTGTTCCCCCGGCGTGCAGGCATTCCATCCTCCGGACGACCGCGCGGTGCGTCGTCCGGAGGATGGAATGCCTACACCTTCTGCAGCGCTGGCCGAATACGGGGCCTCCGAACGGGTCTCCGTGTGGTCTCCGCCCCAGGTGCCGCGCTTGAACTTGCTGAGTGCCACCGCCTGCCAAGCTGCCAAGATGCGCGGTGTCGGAGGTGGGGGGGGAGGGGACAGGGAGGGGACTGCTTGAGGTCCTGGGAAGAGGAGGCAAGTTCAAGAGAGTTTGCGAGGGTTGGGTATTCAGGTCTCCTTCCGAAAAAGGAGGCTCAAAGAGTAAAACCCCTCAAGTCAGATTGAAGTTGGTCCTGTTTTGGTGGAAGATTCTCATGGACTGGTAGCTGCAGACCCTGGTGCCTGGACAAGTAGGTGTCTGATGGGATGAATGAGTAAAGAGGACCAGACACATAATGAAACATATACATTAGGGGACAAAACAGGCTTCAAAATATAATTGACACATTACATCATACATTGACGATATAATAACTATATACATACGATCACATACAGTACATGTTGATACCCTTTCTTCGTCCAAGCTCTGGCCAAGAGCCACGCCCTCCGCCCTTCCTGGCCTGATGCTTCCACATGCATCCCCATCCTTCGCCCCCGAAACCAGACGCTGTGAAGATGGGAGGTTTAGTCCTGGACACCGTCTTGCATTTGGAGCCCGGCTTCGTGTTCATGAAGACCTTGGAGAAGACCACGATGGAGGAAGTGGAGACCATCTCCAAGGAGGAGCCGACCAGCGCCGATGGCAAACGGTCCGGTCGGACCCGCCAAAACGAGTGCCATCGAGGTGTGGGGTGTCGGTTGGGGTGGGCAGCGTGCAGCATGGTCTGCGCGATGACTGATGAACGGTGAAAGATGGCTTGCTTTTGAGACGGTTTCAAAAGCTCCACATGGATGGAAGATGGGCGCCTCGGTGTCATTCAAGTGATGGGCTCCCTGCTACCTTTGGAGCCCATGGGCGCATAGCATCCCATAGCCACATCCTTGGTCCTTGCGCACGAGTTTCGGGATAGCCTTGATTGATTTGCACTGCTGGAAGTTAGGCTGCAGCTTGGAAGGCCTCTCAACCAATCAGCCGGCGACGGGGCAGGAGTTCAATCAGCTGGCCGAGCCCTACAACAAGTATCCGGTGGTGAAGCGCCTTTGCCCCTCCTGTGCGGCCACTCATACCGAGACTCAGCCTGAAAAAGGACATCAAAAGGACTAGAAGACCCAAAGGGGTCTTCATGAACTCAGACTCCTTGGTTAGAGATCGTTCTTCGGGAAGCTTTGGCCTCCGAAAGCCCGGAGACTTTGCTGGAGCTTTAGCTCTATAACTCCAGAAGTATCTCTGAGATTGGTGCCTTGGGCCGTTGATTCCGTTCGCTGGTTCCAGCTCGATGCCCAGCAGACGATTTGACCATATTATACCATAACATAATGTTATTTTGAAAATTTTCTGGCTTTTTGGGCGGTGGGTGCTCAAAATCCAACCCCAACCAAAGAACACCGGCTCTACGTTTCAAGTTTCCAGTCTGTACCACAATGGTCTCATGATGTCGACGTCATGTCTGGTCGCTTTCGGAATCCGAGGAGATCCACTACCGGCGCTTCACGCCGCTGGGCGAGTTCTCGCTCTACGAAGCGCTCCTCGGCCGGGGGAGCACGCTCCGGACGTGTTGGGAGCCGCATCCGCGGGCGATGTTAGAACGGTTTTGTCACGACCCCCGGTTGGCTCCAGGAGCTTGTTTCTGATGTGTCTGAGGGGCTGAGTAGGGAGACGGTGAGATGGGCAGATGGTACGAGGAGCTGGCTTGAGCTGGGCATGGATCTCAGGTTCGGCCACTTTTCATCTGCTGGGTTTCAGGATGGCCTGCAAGTGGGATGAGAATGAGAACAACGTCCAGGGGAAGGACTTCAAGCTCTTCAGCAACCTGAACGATGCCTTCGCGGACTGGTCTGGGAGGGAAGAGGCGCAGGTTTCGCGATGGAGGGGAAACCTTTGATTCACCTCCCTGCTTTCACCGGTCCATCGATGGGAGACCAGAGGGCTCTAGACCGGTCGGATGGAGCTCGACGGGAATGGGCCGCAGGACACGAACGAGTGGAAGGTCTGCACCTACAGCATGACCCGGTTGCTTGGTCCCGAATCCTTTTCGCGTGTTCTTTTTTCTTCTTCCGAGACCGTTGACAGCCTGGTTTTCTGGGTGGGAAGGCCACGGCTTGAACGGAAGGTTCCAGATGTCAAGACAAAGACTGCAAGGAGTTTGGGTTTGGGTTGATGGCTCTACTTCGTAGCAAAAACCCTTGAAGGGTTGGCGCCTTAAAGAAGCGCCAACAGGCTGAACGGTGACCTGATAGCTTGGGCTTGTGTTTTGGGTTGCTGGGAATCATCCATTCAGGTGCAGTGTGATGGCCAACGGGGATAGGCTCCACCCCCGTGTTTGCCTGTGAGGATGGAGATGGGAGATGCACCGAAAAACACGTGTTTTTCCACCCCGAGTGAAAGCTGCAAAGCTGCCCGGGCGACTTCGTGCCGTGTAGTGCCGCTTCCCGCGCTGCACTGCCCCCCCCGGAAACCACTGGACTGTCCACTCGCGCTTCTCGTCTTCGCGTCGCACGTCTGCCGCTGGCCAGGGGCTTCCCTGGTGAATGTGGGCCCAGCAGCGCCGTGAGCGAGCAGTGGAACAGCATCCCGGTGGATGCAGGAGCGCTTCGTCGGGATGGGAGAGGGGCGACGGCGAAGCGGTGGGGAAGGATGGGAAGGGAGGCGATTCCAGAGAGGTTTTCCAGAGAGGGAGAGGTTCCAGAAAGTTGCAGTTGGAGGTTTTGTGACCTGGATGTGACAGAAAGGACTGTAAGGACCTGGAAAAAGTGTCTTCCAAATCTGACATGTTCAATTTGCGCAATGCATTGATTCACGAGTCGAAATCAAAAGCGAGTCCTCCAAGCAAGTCCCAGTCTGGGTTGGCCAGAGCTTGGAGGATCCACTGCGTATGTTGTGACCAGGAGTGCAATGACATGGTTGATAGCTCCTTGACTTGGGAAGGTTATAATGGCATGGTTCAACACATCGCAGGAACTAGGTCTCAAGAGTCCTCCCTGTAGTTCTTCCCTTTGCCTGATGTCGCAGTTCAACTGCCTCTTCCGCATGCCACTCTGCTGGCTGCTTGCCACAAGCGCAGGCGCTTATGAGCTGATGGAGATGCCATGTCAAATTGGGAAAAAGAAGCTTGAGACTGCCCAAGCTTGTGCAGAGAAGGCCAAGGACTATGCTGAGGGGGGGCGTCATTCTCTGTCAAAGTGCGTGCGGACACGCCGGAGGCTTTGGCTGCGGTGTTAGCGACAGCCTCCCAGATTGACGGCTATGAGGTGTCAACGAACGATCCGCTCATTGTGGCAGCAAGACAAGGCTTTGAACAGTTTTTACCAGCTCTGGCAGAAAGTGTGCAGCAAGGAAGGATTCAAGGCTGGCAAGTTGGCAAAGCCGTTGGCAGCACAGTTGGCATGCTTGCTGGTGGAGTATCCTTGGGGTCACTGGGCTTTGTTGCCGGAGGTGCAGCCGGATTTTCTGCGGGAGCACTTCTAGGTGCTGCCTCAATCGTACCCTCCGCCACTTTGTTTTGTACGCTCATTCCTGCAACTTGTCCATACATGGCAGTGACTGCAGTTGTTGGATCCGGTATTGGGGCAGCACATGGAGGGATTGCTGGAGCAACTGCTGGGGGTTATGCCGGACTTCGGTTCGGAGCATATGGTGGAGCGAAAGTCGGCGGTTTGATTGGTGGGGCCATCGGACAAGAGATAGGAGGCACGATCAATGCTCTTAAGAGTGTCCATGGATATCTATTTCAACTCACTAATGGACTAGTGTTAGCAATTGAATATGCTGCTGGTGATAGGGGGCAATGAAAGCACTCTCTTATCAGGTGGTGTTCCAGAAGGCAATGTAACCAAAGATGAAGGAGGTTGCCACCAGTTCCAGTGGAGATTTTGGATCACGTGCCTGACTGTTCACAAAAGAGCCAATCCGCGCAGGCTGCCAAGCAGGGTTTTCGATGATGATCAATTTTGTTGGTATGTTCCAGTTGGACAACAAGGTCAGGGTGCTCATAGCTGTCCTTTTCTCGGATTCGCTTTTTGGGGGTCGAACTTCAGAGCTCTGAAGCGGTCGAATCTGGTCGTTCGAACTCGGCCGTCGCCGTGGGGCTTGGTTCCAACGCGTCGGATGAACCAAAGTTCCAGGAAGTTCCAGCGGGCTGTGCACCACGGATCGAGGCGCTGGTGGGCGGGGGTTGGGGGGATGCGTCCGGCGCGGACTGGAGGGCAGCAGAGGCAGAGGCGCTTCGTCTCTCGGGGCCATTGGGCGGCCATTTAGCCGAGATTTCAAGATTGCTCGCATCTCACCACCGGAGCACGACCATTTCGACTAGGAAGGGTCTATGTGCCCCGACGAAAACGGCATGTGGCGATGACGGATGGATGGTCGGATCGCTTCTTTGCCCCAAGTCACCTACTCAAGTTCCTTGCGCTCCCATGCCATCCCCATCGCGTCTTCGCCTCCGGATCGACTTCTCCTTGCTCGAACCTGCCGACCCACCGTGGCACCGAGCCTTAAGAGGTGGGCGACCGGTGAGCTTCTACATGTTCAAGTCCATTGTGCCGCAGAAGTTTCGGCGCGCCGGGCGGCGGTCGGAGACGACCGGTGGTTGGTTGGGTCATGCTGGGTCTGGGAGGCGGACTGAAGGAAATCCTTGGCATGGAACCTCCGCCCTATCCTCCCACAATCATGGAAGTGGAACAACGCCCACTGAAAGACATATGTTTTGTTTGGCAAAGGCTAGATTGCTATGATTGTTTGAGGGAGGGTATTCAATGTTCTGCTCATCTGGGTCTGGATCTGATTTTCCCCACCCGTTTTTGGTTGCAGTATAGTACGGTGACCCGGAAAATTTCGAGCGGAAGCGGTGTGACGTGTCCTTGGAGCCACCAAAGAAAACTGGAGGTCGACCCACCCCATCTTGTGTTTGAAGTTGTCATTTCTGTGCCACGTCGATTCCCCTGCGGCACAGAATCATTACGGGGCACACATGGTTGCTTGGACTACCGTTCGTAGTCCTAGTGGATCGCATTGACTGATATAAGGAACCAGGGTTTTTCTAGGTCAAATCTACAGTTTCAGTGCTTGACTTGGACGTCCTTGGAATTACAGGCTACCTACCTACTTATGGTATCTTCCACTGGGTGTAGGTGCCACCCACCTTCCATGTATCCGACTAGCTGGAGCCTTTGTTTCTCAGCTGGTCTTTGTCGCACGATCCACCCACTCACCCTGGTGTTGGTCGACTCACTCCTTCTCCGCAGCTTCACCGGGCCGAAGCTTCACCGGGTCGAAGGGGCTTCCGAACTCGGATCCTGGATGTCTCCATTCGTCTCAACTACACACATGGCAACTGCAGCACCAAACACCCCCCCAAGCCCCTAGGACAGTAGGCTCAGTAGACATCTCTACTAATACGTCCTTGTTTCGGTCGTCGACGCCATCTGCGCGCCAGGCTGGGCCTCTCCTTGGACCAGGACGGAGAGGTCACCACGCTTGGGGAGGCCGAGTTCAATCGCCGCTTCCAGGAGAGCAGGCGCCGCGCACGTTCCGCCGTGCGGTCGGCGGCGACCGGGTGCGACATGTGCAGGAAGATGCGGTGGGATGAATGCGCCGGAACCCGGGCAGGTACCACATCATCCTGCGGAAGTGCCAAAGCTGCGTGGAGAGCCACAAGTGCCCCCCAGAGCCGTCGACTGCTCGTCGGACGGTCGAGAACGAGGGATTCCCAGAGAATGAAGCTGAAGGAAGCTATTTGAACCACAGAGAACGAGGTATACCACAATCCGACTTGAACAGGAAAGCGAGTTTTTCTGGCAGTCCGAGGATGTGTAGGGAGTTCAAGGGTTGGGAAAAAAAGACGATCTGTTCCAAAAAGGTTGGATTGTCCCACATTGTCCCATATTCTATCGCAATGACTTCCTAAGCTGGATATGTTGTTTGCGTCTCCGGTGACACTGAGTGGATGAGCTCGCTCCCTGTCCACCGTAAGTAAGCAGGGCGGACCGGTACCGGCGGACTGGACTGGCAGGGACCGCGCAGCGCGCTGCGGCAGGTACATCTTCTACCGCGTTCTGACGAACCCTGAGAGCTTCGAGCCCTACAAGCTCTTGGCCTGTGATTGGAAGGCCTCCCTGGCGCTCTCCGGCGCCAGCGAGTGCCAGCTCGCCCTGAGAACCTACTCGGTCGAGTCCAGGTGAAAGGGAAAGCATGGTGGTTCTATCATGTTCTATCTTGCTATGGACCGTAATTAGGGCGACCGGAAAAGAGCTGTGTATTTTTTTTGGGGGGGTCGGTATTTTGGATTTGATGTTTGTTATTGTTCACTGTCAGTACTGTCAGTGGAAAGACTTCAAGCTGATACTTGAACCACCTCGTGGTTGAGCCATCCACCCCTATGTTTGACATAGGCCTATTTTACATCGGGGTATATAGATGGCGCAAGACGATTTTTGACTATCATGCATTTGCCCCCGGAGTATTCCTTTCTCCCACTAGGACCCTGAGGGGTCCTGAGAGCCTCACGGAACCCGTTTCAGACTTCGTTCCAATATCATCCAATATCTTGGGTGGGACACTGAAACCATTGTCCAACCACCAATTATATATTTTATTTTACTCTTGATCGAACCCACCCTTGCTTTACTCCAATCAACCCTTCTTGCAAAGGGTCTTGGACGGCAGAACGCGGTTGGATGTTTGTCAGCGCGTCCCCGGCGACTGCTCTGGGCGCGGTCGCGACCGCGGCAGTCGACCACGGAGCACGCCTTCCACGTGGATTTCAAGCTCTATGGCGACCTCCAGGACCGTTCGAGGTCGCACTCGGTCATGCAGGCACGTGCAGGCACTCCTGATCCACTGCAGTCATGTAGACTAATTAGTTGTGTCAAGTTGTGTATGTACTACTGTAACATATATTTTAGAGCGGGCCAGCAATGCAGCAAGGCGGCAGAGGTAATGGTAAACATGAGAGCGGGTGTCGGTGGTGGTGGTTCTGATTGTGGTGGTCGTTCGTGTGGTGCTGTCGGTTCTAGTTGTGGTCGTTCTGGTGGTGGTGGTGGTGGTGGTGGTGGTGGTGGTGGTTGTGTTGTTGTTGTTGTTGTTGTTGTTGTTGTTGTTGTTGTTACGAAAGCCAGCCTTCGTAGAAGGCGCCAGCTGAGTTGTGCTTGGCGAACGAAGTGAGTAGTTAGGGGGTCTGGGCAAGGTGGCCCGCAAAAGGTACACGTAAACTCGGCACATGCTGGGGGAGGAGGGTGGACGGATGGAAGGTTTTTTGAGGTGATTTTTGAGGGGTGGTGATGCAAGAAATGCAGTTTGCATCATTTGCATCATCTGAATGGTAAGGTGTAGTTGGCACCTTGCCAGGTATAGATACCCGGGGCAGCTATAGTGCAGTTACCAGGTATAGTACTTCAAGTTCCCTTTCCATCAACCGCTCAATAACCTTTACACATGCACAGCAATCCGCAGCTTTGAAGTCTCATTCTTGCATTGAACTTATATAGGTGTGTAAGAGGTATAGCAACATAGCATCTATACGGACCCAGGGTAGCTACAATTCTGTTGCCAGGTATCCCACTTCAATTTCCCTACCCTGGGTCCGCGCGCGCGCGCGCGCCTTGCTGGCTCCCGGCTGCCCGTGATTTAGGCGCGCGCTCGCGGACCCAGGGCAGCTACAAGGCAGTTGCCAGGTATACCCAGGGTAGCTACAATTCAGTTGCCAAGTATAGCACTGCAACCAACCGAAGACAATTGCATTTCTATATTTCTTAGAATCACAAAAAAGCACCTCCAAAACCTTGCTTCCGCGCACCCCTACACACCACCTACTTTCGAGTGTGCTTTCTCAGGCCACCCCCCCGAAAGGTTGTTGTTGTTGTTGTTGTGGTGGGGTGGTTGCTTGACCAGAAGCACACAATGCCAGTAATGCAAGGCAACTTGGGCTGCATATCTCGCACCTTGTGGTCACCTTGAGCTATATTGAAAAGTATACCTGTAGCGGTCCGAGCGCACCTCCAGACCTCCTCCTGAGTGGCCCTGGGAGAATACCCGTCTCCACTCTAGTAGCAATGGGGCCTTCTCTTTCTCCTTTTCTTGCTTTCCCCCTAACAGTTTACTGTTAGGGGTTCTCAATTCCTTCTTAAGATGTGTCCGCCCTTTGTGTCACTGCTGGTGTCCGCCCTTTTGCGCTGGCCATGTGGCATTTCTATTCATCTGTCTCCCAGGTCTGTCACTCATGTCACTGCTGGTGTCCGCCCCTTTCCGCTGGCCATGTAGCATTTCTATTCATTTGTCTCCAGGTCTCTCACTGCTGGTGTCCGCCCTTTTCCGCTGGCCATGTAGCATTTCTATTCATTTGTCTCCCAGCTACTGCTGGTGTCCGCCCTCCATGTAGCATTTCTATTCATTTGTCTCCCAAGTCTGTCACTGCTGGTGTCAGCCCTTTTCCGCAGGCCATGTAGCATTTCTATTCATGTGTCTCCCAGATCTGTCACTGCTGGTGTCCGCCCTTTTCCGCTGGCCATGTAGCATTTCTATTGATTTGTCTCCCAGGTCTGCACATTGCTGGTGTCCGCCCTTTTCCTCTGGCCATGTAGCAATTCAATATATTCATGTGTCTCCCAGGTCTGTCACTCAGGTCTGTCACTGCTGGTGTCCGCCCTTTTCCCGCTGGCCATGTCGCATTTCTATCTTACCGTCTTGTCTCCCTTCCGTTTCCTTTTGTGCCTTCTTGTCTCTCTTCTTGTCTCCATTCTTGTTGGTGATTGTGTCCGCCTTTTCTCCCTTCTGTCTCACTTTGTCTCCGGTCTTGTCTCGCTTATTGTTGGCCTTGTTGTCTTCCTTCTTGTTGGTCATTGTGTCCGCCTTGTCTCAATTCTGTTTCCTTTGTCTCCGGTCTTGTCTGCCTTCTTGTTGGCCATTGTGTCCGCCTTGTCTTCCTTCTTGTCTCCCTTTGTCTCCGGTCTTGTCTTCCTTTTGTTTCCTTTTTTCGCCCTTCTCGTCTCCCTTCTTGTTGGTCATTGTGTCCGTCTTGTCTCCCTTCTGTATCCCTTTGTCTCCGGTCTTGTTTCGCTTCTTGGTGGTCGTCTTGTCTCCCTTCTTGTTGGTCACTGTGTTCGTCTTGTCTCTCTTCTGTTTCCTTTTGTCTCCCTTCTTG
Source organism: Durusdinium trenchii (assembly GCA_963970005.1). Classification (NCBI taxonomy): domain Eukaryota; class Dinophyceae; order Suessiales; family Symbiodiniaceae; genus Durusdinium; species Durusdinium trenchii. Next base: position 512,103 of record CAXAMN010024729.1, on the reverse strand, counting down.
TCTCCCCTGTTGTTCCCCTTCTTGTTGGTTATTGTGTTTCTGTCTCCCTGTGTCTCCGGTCTTGTCTTCTTGTTTCCGTTCTTGTTTGTCATTGTGTCCGTCTTGTCTCTGTTCTTGTTGGCCATTGTGTGTCCGTCTTGTTTCCCTTCTGTTTCCTTTTGTCTTGCTTCTTGTCTTCCTTCTTGTTGATGTCGCAAAAAACGGACTTGGGAATGCTTCGTTGTTGTCCCACCTGTTTGGTGTCTACGGTGGTGTAATATTCCCCCAAGCAGCTCGGGGTTCTCAATTCTTTCTTAAGATGTGTCCGCCCTTCTGTCCCTGCTGGTGTGCGCCCTTTTCCGCTGGCCACGCAGCAATTCTATTCATTTGTCTCCCATGTGATTTCTTTACTTTTGTCTCCTAGGTTCGGTGCCTGCACTGCTGGTGTCCGCCCTTTTCCCTGGCCATGCAGCATTTCCATTCATTTGTCACTCATGTGATTTCTTTACTTTTGTCTCCCAGGTTCGGTGGTGTCCGCCCTTTTCCGCTGGCCATGCAGCATTTCTATTCATTTGTTGTCTCCCATGTGATTTCTTTGCTTTTGTCTCCCAGGTTTGCTGCTGGTATCCGCCCTTTTCCGCTGGCCATGCAGCATTTCTATTCATTTGATTTCTTTACTTTTGTCTCCCACGTTCAGTGCCTGCACTGCTGGTGTCCGGCCTTTTCCGCTGGCCATGCAGCATTTCTTTCCATTTGTTTCCCAGCTGATTTTGCTTCTGTCAGGGGTTCTCAATGTTTTGTAAGAGTGTCCGCCTTGCTGTGGGACTGGGTGTCTTGCCTCCCTTCTTGTTGGTCACTGTGTCTGCCTTGCTCCCTTCTGTCTCCTTTTGTATCCCTTCTTGTTTCCCTTCTTGTTGGTCATTGTGTCCGCATTGTCTCCCTTCTGTCTCCCTTTGTCTGGTGAGAAGTCGAAAAAGTGACAGGATCCAACAAAGAGGTCCGGGACGTCTTATGGAGTGCTTGCGCGCCAGAACGCTTGGAGTGGTTGTTCATCAACCAGCTCGGCGTGCGATGTCGAAGTGGCGCATTGTACTATTGCCCAGCGGCGCTACAAGCAATGAGTCCCTCCACGCGGAGATCAACTCCTGGACCCGAGTCAATCGCGAAGTTCACAGAAGCACCCTGCACCTGAAATTGAACATCGTGTTTTGGAAAACAGCTTGGCCACCGCATCGCGACTTTCTATCCCCGCGCAAGGCAAACGCCAGATGGTCTTCTGATTGCTCGCGGCGCTGCAGCGCCTCCTTGGCAGCAAGAAGACTGGGACGCCAACTGCAGTCTTCGCACCGAGCATCGGAACGAAGCTCCAAAAACCTCCTGTCCTTTTCGCCGGTCTGGATAGAACAACAACACAATCGAAAAAAAAGAACAAAGAAAAAAGAAGAACAGAAAAAAGAAAATAATATAAGAATAAAGGCCGAAAAGAAATAAAAGGACCGGATAGCCCCACATGTTAAGCTTGTAAGAACTATCAACGAGAAGTAGAGCCTGGTAAGAAAAGAGGACGGAACAATTTTGGACGAAAAAATGAGATGAGTGGTGTGTGATGAGTGGTGTAAGATGAGTGGTGTGTGATGAGTGGTGTGTGAGGAGTGGTGTAAGATGAGTGGTGTGTGATGAGTGGCGTG